>JAQFVV010006280.1:3360726-3960726 GCA_028023455.1 Epiperipatus broadwayi | reverse complement strand
GTATATGTATTTTCATGACTAGTTTTTGTCCTGCTGTCATAGTGAGAAGGAAAAATATTCCTAAGGAATACAAAATGTTAATTAAAGAAGTCATGTAATGTTTTGCTTTGATATTATTAACTTTTAATCGTGATTTATATATATATAATTCTTAAAAATATGTAAATATTGACTTAGTATCAAACAAAGTACTTAATAACAAACTAATTATAATAGGTTCAAAATTCCATCATATTCATTACTTTGAATAACATAGGAAGTTTTTGTATATCACTACTCACTGAATAGATATAGCACAAAATCAATCCTATTATCCAGTTGATAACTCCAAATCAGTAATGAACCCTTCTTGTTCTTATATTTGATGTCAATTAATTATTCATGCTTATCTATGTACAATTGGGAGATCACAAAAATGTGTGCTATCATATGCAAAATACATGAAACCTAAGTAAGACACTAGATTCCATAATCTAGTTTCTTTCTCACCTATTTATAAAATAGTTATTAATGTAAACATGAATAATCATTGAACTATATGATAAAAACAAACTAATCTCAAAAGAAACTAATGTGATAATCTGTTTGCTGTTAATGTATGTCAGCCATTAGTTGTTTATGTTTGTAGAGATGCCTCATAATGGGAATGTTGTTATATTTGAGTAATTATTGTACTATTTGCAATTAAAATGCAAATTAGGAGGGTGTGTATTATTCTGATTTATGTTTTTATCAGCAGTAATTTACTCTACTTACTCCAACATCATATATTTTATGATTTATTAACTAATTTTTATAGTAATGCAGTGAGTATAACTACAACTTCTTTTCTATCTAATGGCCATTGTCAGTTGAGAATTTGACAATTTAAACTTCTATATCTGTAGCAGCTTTATTTTCTTTTATTTCAAGCTAAATTCATAAAACATCTTAAGATTTTGAATCTAAGACAAATTTATTGTATTGTAATAGAAAGTAGTCTCAGAATGTTGATCATATGACTACAAACTAATATCAGTGCCAACTAATGTTTATTGGTGAATCAGATGATTCTGAATAAGACTAAATTGAAGGAATTATTACATTATAAACATAATTTAAACATAAGCAAAGAAGGTCATGTGATTTTATATATATATATATATTTATATAAGCATATAATATCATATGATTATATATATATATATGTTTTAATAAGCAGAATTTCAGTAATCTATTTTTCTTTGATCCATCACATCTACATTTTTTGCTAAACAAATTTTGTTTCATAATGAGAAGGAAAGCCAATCATGGTGAAATGTGATTATAATCAGCAATGAGGGAAATTAATGCCAATAAATTTATAGTTTCAGAGATGTTTTAAAATGTCAAACAGTAATACAAAAATGAAATTCATATATACAGGTGTGCTTAAAATCGTCATTATAACAAAATTGAAATTTTTAGGGTATTAGAGTGATAGCATAGTCAAGTTTTAGAATCAGTAATTCATACTATTTACATTCAAGCTTAAAATACATAGTTGGTAGAGATATTAGAATGAATTACTGTTCTTACAAATGTTAATAGGAAATGGAGAAAGTCATATGATGCCTTGTTTATTATAATAAATTATTTGGAATGTGAAAACTTTTTACTAGTGACAGCTAGTGTCTAACACACATTACTATGTAGTGTTTATTAAATAATTACTCATGCATACATAGATGTTTTTGTGGGTCAGTTATTTTATATCAATTTCAAATGTAAGATAAAAAATATAATGCCATTTTTGATATGAACAATATTAACAGATATGTAAATGTGCTCATATATATTTTAACCTAATATTTACTATCATAATTAATTATTATACCGAAAGATCTGTAAAAATTTTATTAGCTTTTTTTGCTAGTTAAACAAAGTAAATCCATCACTGTTATTAGTCAGATGACAGGTAATTTGATCAAAAATGAAATTTAAAAACCACTCAATGGTATATTATTTAAGAGAATAAATTTTGTACAAAGTATTTAAAAACGTTTTTTGAGTAGATTTTATTGATCAATGCATATCTAAAAATGTTGTCTGTTATTATTTTTTGAAAAGCACAGTTGAATTTTTTTAGGCACAGTTGAATTTTTTTATGTATAAACAAAAAACACACACATAAAATTGATATTATAGAAAAATATACAAAATAGGATACTCTATATCAAACATCATAACACATAATATCTGAAATAGTTTTACAATAATTATATTATGATAATTATACAATTGAGATTATATTTCGCTAAAATAGTGATGATAACATTCCATTTAAAAGTATGTTTGTGGGTGCATGCAATCTCTCTATGTTTAAAACTTTGTTAATTTAAAAATTAACAATGTACAAAACTATTAAATTAATTTATTTTATTTAGTATTGCAATTCAGTTAAAAGATTTATTAAAACAAATTTATTTAATAAAATATGGAAAATATTAAAGGGATATTATAAGTTATTTTAGTTGTCAAATAAATGATTATATTTTTTAATTATCCAAATTAAGGTACAATATTAAAGATATGATATTTTTATTTTATTTTAATCAATGTCTGAAATTTATGTGCTTGGAATAAACATAAACATTTATGGTGTACTGGTTTATTAGACACACATGTTGCTTGATGGCATTCTATATGTGCTAAACACATAAAAATGCCATTTACGTAGCCTGAAGTTTATGACCTATAGAATAGTGATGTTTATATTCACTGTTGCAGGCCTATATTGCATTGTACACAAATATTACAGCCTACTGATGTGCTTCATGACACAATGCAAATGCACACATTTTACAGATCGCTACCATATCATATGAGGGTGTATGGAATTCAACTGACCTTAACTCTTGTAATCTGCATTTGAACTAATGATTTTACACACTACCTGATGTAATATTACTTAGTAATAATTGTATGCTTGTCGTCATTTCCTACACAGCTTGGAATATGAAAAAAATTGCAAAAGTATATTGATAAGCACAATTTAACAAAAGTCATGCAAAAAGGCATGTTTTTTTGCGAGAACAACTGTGTGATAAATTAAATGGCTGAAGTTGCATGTTGTTTTGGAAATGTTTTGGAAAATCATAATGTTTGTTTGATCAGAGTAGTGCATCTTTTGGATGATCCTTCAGATCATCAAAAACATTAGTCCCTGGTCCTGCACATTCCAGTGCTATGTGCTCACGTTTATAATGTAATTTAAAACTGTAAGTATCCCATTTTGGAAAATAATGTTGTTTCACAACGAAAAGTTGGGCTGTGTAAATGGCATTTTTATGTGTTTTAGCATCTAACTAATGCCATCAAGCAGCATGTGTATCTAATCAACCACCATTATTTATATATAGCTGCTCTTTATCCCATAAAAACTTAAAGAAGTAATGAATTTTGGATGCATTTGATGAATTAAAATATCATTTGATTCTAAATTATAAATATGATCTCTTGCCAAACTTCAATCAGTTTTTGTTAAACTATAATGCATCCAGGATCCTATCAAAATAAATTTTAAAATAACCACTTTGATTGCCTTCTTCATAATGCCAGAATAGACAAATTTATTCTGGGCATTTTGTCTCACTGGTAAAATGTATCTCCCCCTTAAATTAACAGGATAAGCAACAACAACAAGCATTATCATCAAATATTATTTTAAAGAAGATCCAATTTACAGACTTCAACCATTAATGTAACTTTGGAAAATTGCTTATGACATACTCACTGCAACATCAATCAAATCATTTGTCTTTTTTTAAAAAAAAAATTGGAATAACTTGTTTGGAAAGTATATTAATTACCTTCCTATGGAGTAAGCGAATTTACTACTTTATACAATATGAAGCTTTGGATAAACTGCTTAAGTCTCAATGAAGATCAATGAAGTTTACTTGATCTATGGATTATTATTTATGTGCTAGGTTTTATAAATTATTAAAATGGCTTGAACTATAGCAAAATAAATTAAATATATCGAAACCAAAGGATTAGTAATCTACTGCCTTTAAACTACATGATAAACACCAACATAGGGATATTAATGTACAAATATGTTCTCTAAAGGATTAAACCACTCATTTTGCATAAAACTACAATTTATTATTAGCCCTATAATAATGGATTTATGATTATCAGTGCTATAGTCTGAAAGTATGACAAATGTCTAAATTAATAAGCAGATATTTTTAAATGGATTAATGTAATAACTATGCAACCTAGGGTAGGATTACTAAATGTGCATTATTAAATTTTTTAAAATCATTATATTAAGTGTTATTATGGATTTAAATGTAGGAAATGGATTACATTGTGCTTCTGATTTAATGTTTAATGCTTATTTTAAGTTGTTGCCAGTAAATTATAAATGTTCGAATATTCTGTAAAAGTATGAATACTTCCATGGGATATTTTAAACAATTCAAAATAGGATTATGTCTTTGAAGAATTACTCAATAAACTTAGTTTATAATTGTTGAATTATTATTATTATTATTATTATTATTATTATTATTATTATTATTATTATTATTATTATTATTATTATTATTATTATTATTATTATTATTATTATTATTATTATTATTATTGTTGTTGTTGTTGTTGTTGTTGTTGTTAGTAGTAGTAGTAGTATTACTACTACTCCTTCTGCTGCTGCTGTTGTTATTATTATTATTTGTGTAGTAATAAATAAATAATAAAATTCTCAACATAATGCTGACATAAGAAGGTACGGGTAACAAAATTATATTATTATTAATGACATTGGCTACGAGTATAATATCTGTGATTTAAATTTTGTATGGAAGACAGGTTTGCATTTAGTTAAACTAACTTATAAACTTATACCCATTTATGTTTAACTTACTTTATGTTTTATGAATCCTTGAACTCAGCCTCAGATTAATAAATAGCTGAACATCCTATAATAGTTGTATGATTTGATAATTTTTATACTACGCAATAAAAAATTCTTATAGTATCAATAAAATAAATCATAATTGTTGATTGAGATAACTCCTAATTAATTATTTAAACTTTAAATACAATATAAGAAGCATAGCAAGTCATTCTAGTAAAAGATGTGAATGTCATAAATGAGGAAGCTATTTATTTTGTATATCATTTAGGAGTACTAAGTAAATTATTTTACTTGCTCCACAAGAGTTAAAGAACTATTTTGCTCTTGTAAAATGAGGTTGTTAATCTATTAATTATTGTTGTAAAGATAATTAAGAACATTATAAAACATTGTTATCCTCCTGTAAATAAGATTATGTTTTGACTTAATAATGTTCAACCCTCTCCAATAAAGGTTTTTGTCTTTACAACACTTTAGAATCAACATATAATCATAACCCAAAATTAACTTATTTACAGAGAATAAAGCAATAATATTTATTAATATTGTTATAGAGTTTTGTTATTAAAGTATGCTTATTATTCCCATATAATTTTATTTTGTTTATCTAATTACTATTTATAATAAAGCAAAAATTGTATTGAAATATATATGTTTGTCGTTATTGAAATTATTGTTTTTACATATTGTTAAAATAAAATATCATATTTACAAGCTATTAAATTACATTTCGTTTATTAAATTTATCTACAACCATTGTTATTATTATTGTTATCTGAAATACAAATTAGTACAATAGGATGGAAAACCTTTTCACATTCAACATATCTAGAATAACTTAAACTTGAAATCTACATTTTTAATTGGATGATTAAGATTGATTTAGGTAAGAACCTTGAGATAATTAATTATTTGAACATTATATTTAATTTAGGAGTGGGAGAGAGTTAATTTACTAGCCTTGGCTAAAGGACATACTAATTTGTATCAGAGTAGTTTTTTACACAATAAATATAGATTGTTACCATATATCTATACCAGTACAGAGAAAATTATTGTTTTTATATTAAATGCATTATTAAATTCTGAATTTTATGTTGATTTTAATTTACTTTTGATAAAGATGCAACCAATTTCAAATCTACATAAAACACTATTGCCTCATTTAGCCATTATTTGCTCTTATCTGATTGTAACCTAAACTTTGTATTACAATATATATATATATATATATATATATATATATATATATATATATATATATATATATATATATATATATATATATATATATACACATAGTAATGGAATTGAGTTCTCTGTATTTTTTTTAAATCATATTTTATTAACTTGGTGATTGCTATTAGCATAAACATATATTTGCCACCTCTGAGAGATAATCAAATTGAAACTTGTTCATAATTAAATTAATAATGATCAAATTCTACTATTCAATATAAAAACAGCAATTCTATTTCCTGATGAACCCTAAAACAAATTATAGATTCTTCTTTCATATTAATGAATTGATTTTACCTATATAAAATTTTTAATTAAAGAAAGAGTTATCCTTAGCAAGGGGTCCAATGTTTTCCAAAATGATTACTTTTGCTATTTTACCAACTAGCAAATCAACCTTATAATGATTGCTTAGTTATACATGAATAATTTATAGATGTTTTATTTACACAACAATAACAATTGAGAATAATGAGATCAAATTAGTAGAAACTTGAAATGTTTTAAAAATAAAATTTAATAGCAGATAAAATTATTAGCATTGATATTCCCTCTTTCCAATTTCAGATAATGTTATTAACATATATATTTATTCTAACCTCAACTTTAGGCAAGTAGATAGTCGTTTGAAAATAACCCTGGAATCGAATAAGGAATGCTAGTGTGTTTACCTAATGATAGTAATAATAAGATTATGTATATCTCGGCACTAAATTTTAACTATGAAATCGTAATGCCCACCAGAGATCACCACCCATGCTTATTATTATATGATATAATGAAGAAAGTAATTAAATTGTATCAAAAAATATATAATGTTGATACACCCAATTCAATTTATTAGTTTTAAACTTAATAACAATTATGTAAATCTTCTCTTGATAAGTTATTACTGCTAACTAAATAATATAGACATTTTCTTCCACAACTTTATACAGATATATGATCTCAAGTGGTAATTACAAGAATGTTGTGTATATTTCTAATATATAACTGACTAGAAATAAATCAGTCATCGATGCGGAGAACTTGTAACTTATGTTTATAATACATACTATAAGATTACTATTTAATTCAAAGTAGAATAAAAGAAATGTAAATCCTTTCCATATAACCCAGCTACTATTATTATCGTTCTCAGCATCTATCACCTTTAATAGTCACAATTATACAACACTAAATATCTGTGTTATGTTCTTCTTTATATCTTCTTAATTGACAACTGTGAATCTTATTTCCTTAAACACACATATATGCCTTCCAACTAACTAGAGATTCATTATCATTATTATAATAGTATTTCCCGATTTTAATACTTACACTACTTGACTTCCAAGCCAGCTCTCTTAAAATTAATAATCGAAGTACTCAAATTTCTCAAGATCTTGATCTGCTAATGAGGCGCAATAATTAATGATTACAGTGCAATGGATATGATCCCAAAATTTGCTAAATTAAATTTTAATGTGAGTTTACCTGTGGGAATTATGTTAAATACTAAAAGCAGAAAATGGATTTTATGTCTATTCTGATATTTGTAACATTGCAACGAACCAAATAACTAAATTTAACATATTTAAAGTGACTATTTTCTCTCATTTTATTTTATTTCATATCATCTGTTCGCCACATTTAACTAGAATTTTTAAATCTATTACATTTTGAGTCAGGTATATTCTTTATCCCCACGAAATGATTGTTCCCCCCTATATAAGAAAAAAAAAAAGCTTTCTTGGTTGATTTTTTACAAAGGTGAATTATGGAAATCAATCGTGGAAGTAAACTATGGAAGTAAACTATGGAAATCAATCAACATAAGACAATTCATAAATTTAGAATATGATCTGGTATTATTATAAAATTGGTTAGGGCAGTATATAGAATATGCCCTCTTACAAGGCAGTAAGGTTCTAAACATAGGTTCTAGATAGGTACTGGATATAGGTTCTAGATATTTGAAACATTAAAATACAAAACGCATATGTGAATTTATAACAATAACAAATATTTATTATACTTAAATAAGAAAGAAACACATATATAGTATCACCACAATCTCAAACACTATACTCATTGTAAAATAAAAATTTACTTTCTTTTATATGAAATTCACTTTAACTAAATATATATATATATAATAAAATACATATATACTTTCAGATTATTTAAATTTCCTTAAAACTTAATGACTGTTTTGATCTATATTTCAATTTAAAATTAATGCGCTTAAGTAAGGAATCAGAATTCCGCATTTATATATAAATATGAAATTATCTTATAACTTTACAACAATTATAAATTTAGCTATTTCAACAAGCAATAATATTTTGTATTTCCTATGTAAAGATAATGTTGTATCCAAACTTTCTAGCCATTCTAAATAATTGATTGAAAAATAAAACCATCGTTTTGTTTCCATGCTAACGAAATATTCACTGCTATCCCCCTATAATTCTGATCATCATGATACCACTTTAGTGACTGTTTGCTAATATGTTGCCACAGCTTGACAATGTCTAATTTTATTACCTTTTACAAACTCTGACTACAAATCAGCCAGCTTATAAATTAACGCTATCCCCTGTCATAGCAACTTTCATCCTATCATGCAAAAATCCTCCAGATATTTTATAACACTATGCAGCACTTCACAATGCACACATTAGTGTCTCAGTAAGGGAAATCAGACAATTCATAATTTCAAATGTTAGTATTGGCCAGAGAACTGCCTTTTTCCTGAGGCTACATATTAGGTGAGGAACTAGTCTTTACACATTTACTTTAAATAGGCATACAAAACATTTTACCACAAATGTATCAATAATTCCCTACTTAAATAATAAGTATGAGTGGAGCTGGGATCAAGTCCTTGATCTCCCAATACCTGCATACATAATAACTAAACTATAAGATAGTTATTTTCTATCTGTCCACTCAAGATGGGTACGATAACTCTACCTGAGTAACACTCGGCATTTACAGCTTCACACATACATACAGGGTGATTATAGTCTTGATGCAAAATAACATTTTGACCGATCATGAACCAAACCCATGTACTACATTAATTTCAAAAGTCAAGCACCCAACAACATTCATCCAACCTCTCACAATCACACAGATCACATCTATATGTTAAGGCATAGCAACGACTATTCATATATTTTTCACACATTTAATAATAGGCATATAATTTTGAAAATTTTTTTTTTTTTTTTTTTTGACAAATATATAAGTATTTATGCTTTTTCATTATTACACATTAATATTTTTTCCAGTAGTTTCTTATAGGTCAAAATCATTTCTTTTTTTTTTTAAAACAAAAACAAATTCCTATAACTGTTAAATATCTATTAAACATACTAACGAACATATAAATAAAAGCAAAATAAAGAAACAATAAAACATTATGCATTGTCTTTTTGATTTGGGTTTCTTCACAGCTCAGTCTGAATATTTTGTATGGTCAAGGGCAATTTGACAGAAAACATGTATGTCTTGTCCATAAACACCAATTACCATTTTTCAGTTCACTGCCTTGGAAAACACATTATATCTATCTTACATTAATGATTATAGATGCACATAAAATTATTTTCATTCAAGATGTAGTTACATTGATCACGATAATTAAACTGTTGAAAATTAGTCCTGCAGATTACTTTTGCATGTTAAATACTTTTCTTTCTGGGTTCGAATCCAGATGCTTGGTTTCACATTTGAGTTGATAACCTTATTTCTTTAATCTTTATCCTTTTTTAATTTCTTTTAGGAGGGAATAAAAATTCAAACAAAATAGTGTTGTAGATGCTCTTTTCCTACTTATATTCTTACTGGAGTCACAATCAAAAAATTTTTTTTACTAATAAGTATGATGAGTATTTAACTAACTTTATATTAAAGTCAAATCGTTCCTTTGGAGTTTTAATTAATTAAGCCACGAATAAAATATTGTTCCTGAGGTGTCTTCTTTTAAATGAATTTTTAAAAGTCAAATATAAAGATTAAGGTATTGAGTACAAAACTTTTTGTTGCAAGCTAATTTTGCCATAATTGATTTTGGAGAGAGATTTGTACACTATTTATTTGTTTTTAGCCGTTCATCTTAAGTAATATATACACACTTCTTAATAAGTTGAGTCAATTGTTGTCTGAGAGAAAATGGTCAGAGAAGATGATCAGATATTGGATTAGCAAGAAAAATCTCCCCCCCCTCTGCATTTCATTTGCACTAGCTTTTATAAAGAAAAAAAGAAGGTGGCCCACAAGTGGTTTGCTTTGATTCTTCTAATCTACCGATTCTCTCTCTTAAGGCAACCTTTTGACACCATTTATTAAATGTTGGTTTTGGGTTATTGTTTTCAGTTCCAATTACATTTTAATTTTTCCTTTCTTAACACATTTTACACCGCTCTGATTTACAAGAAATGTATATATATATATAATCACAGGTATTTTATAAAACTGATATTATATAAATAATTTCTTCTTTAAAACTTTAATCAAATTTAGAATGAAAACAATAACCAATTCCTGTAAAACCCATACAAATAAATTTATTTTACATTATACTATCAGTCTAGAGTATGATGTGTAAATTTCCATGAAGAAAAAAATCTATATATGAATCATACACGCACATATGCATGCACATACAATACTAAATAGTGAACTGCTCATTTATATTCATATTAGTACAAAATATTTTTCCTGATTTCCTAAAAATTTAAACCTATTCTCATGAAAAGAACTGTCAAACTAATGCTATCTATAACAAGTTCAATTTGTACCAACATTTTTATTCATAAATATTATGATTCACAAAGACCTTTCTATTTAGATATATAAATCAATATTTTTCAGATTATAGTGTGCACAATAATCAATTCCTTTTCCCTCTACATAATGATATGTTATAATTTTAAATAAAATACAAACAGACCTTTCTCTATACATTAAATTTAAGCTACACAGTTATTAGTCTCTCTAAATAAAGCTTTTAACTTTCAAAAAAGTTTTTACTCTGATATAGTTAAGAAACCAATCCTACTATTTATTTCCTAATCATTAGTTTTTTTACGAAAGAAACTAAGGGTTATAGCATATTGTGCCGGTCGGATTTGTATATTCACGTAACAAGATCTAGCATCTAGGGAAAAGTACCTCGAATCCAATCGTGCACAAGATACACAGGTCAGGAACACTCATGAACTCTTCCCTATTTGCCTATTTCCCAGATCTATAACATTATGAACAACAATCCCGATGACTTCAATCTGATTTACTTCTCACTGCCGGCATCACTCTTCGGAGACACAAAATGACTCTAGGCTAAATTTTAATGATAAACTAACTTAACAACTAGCTATATTTTATGAGCAATGAAGGCTCGTGACCTAGCATATTAATTATGTATTTAGCGGAGATCATCTAGTCAACGTGAGCATAATTAATAACTTAATATATTAATTTAACTAAAAGAAAGCAATGGTTCGAGAGTTGATATATATATATATATTAATAACAAAAATTATGTCAGGTTATTTATCCGACATTAGCCTCATGAGTATTATATATATATATTTAATTCATATTTAACAATAACATGATATTTGCGGCTATGCCAATAATATATATGTGTGATTTAAGGAATTAGCGTTATTGGAATGCATTACGAAATACTATTACACCCCCAGAGAGACGAAAAGAGCATTTACTTAATTTAAAACGACAATGATTTTACAAGCAGATATTACATTTGGTTATATTCAATATTATTATTAATTTGAGTTATAAATAATTAATGCACAGGATGGATAATGAATAATTATATAAACGATACTAAATCTATCGCATTGATATGTATAGTCAACTAATGGAAATATGTCTGTTTAAAGAAATCATCTCATTATGGCTTATGGCTATTTCTGGGCAACTAATAATACACTGAAAGGTGGTGCGTGCATGGCGGCGGATTGGGGTGGTCCAATTATGGATCCTGGAGTGTGCTTCATGAAATTTAATAACGAAGTTGACCGATTTCCTCTGCAAACATAGGCAGGGTCAGTATTGAGATGAAGGGTGGTCAGCAATGTCTTTACTGGGCTGGTTTCCCAGATCGCTCCCCATATAAAGCATGCACATACGACCAAATGTGACCACAGGGTGGTTTTACAGCCTGTTTCTAGGACATAGAACGCCAATGGGGCTCAGCTTAGCGAATACCTCCATGTGAGAAAAAAGCATGAATATTTATAAACGAAGTGGCCTATATGCACACAACGCTTAATAACATAATATAACTATAGCTTTAAAGACTATCTAAACATATTTACTGCCCATAAATTATGAAATACTTGGCGTAATGGTATGGTTTCTTTGTAAACAAACATGGATAATAATTCTAATTAAATATAAACTAAGATCTGAAGATCCCCCCCCCTTATATTATGTTACTTAATATTATTCATAACATCCCACACATTTAATAAATCTCAATCTTGGTTATAAATGCCCTTATGAAAATATATAAATTAATACAAAATAAATGGGTGGTGGTAATAGCTATGATGGGTTTTACATATATAATATAAATTAATAATAAGAAATAGCGCATAATTTAGAAAGGAAAATACAAAAAACAGATGTCAATCTGTTTTTCTACAGTAAACATAAAAATATAATTAGTTTGTTTATCTAAAATCATGAGCACCTGGGCAAGTCGAATAAGACTTGTTTTGATTAAGTTATACGTTAATTACCCAATAAATGATGGGTGGGGAAAACGAAATATAAATTATATGCTTGCGATTTTAGAAATACTATTGGCATTTTTTTAAAATATAAGTACATAAATCTAAATGAAAATTATTTGCCACTTGGAAATAAAGAAAAGAAAAACATTTTATAAGAGGCTTAGTATTGATTAGTTATATAGAGTTATAAGAATTACAGATTTTGAAGACATTTAATATAGATGATTAGAAAATATAAACATTACAGAGAAGGCAGGATTTAAGAATTACAAGTGGTCAAAGTTCTTTTACCTTGCTATTTGGAAGAGCGATTTTAATATGTGTCAGTCCATCAGTATTGTTTCACTAGATCTAGGGTAGCATTATTCTATGATAGTCAGCATTTCACTTTCATAGGAAAAATATATAAATTTTATCAGTACAGGATGCAGAGCTTCGCTTATGGAAACAGCATATTAGAATGGAGGGAAAAGGCGAAATTTCCCCTACTCATGGCACATTGAGTGAGAATCAAAACTGGCATGGAATATGTATAGCAACATTATTATTTTATGGTCTTCTTTCCATATGGATTCAAATCCAGCAGTATATATACTTTTATGTTGAAGATATAACTTAGCAACTACTGCTGGACCTGAGGCGGTTTAAGCACTTAAGGTTCATCTGGAATAGTTTGACCAGATACTCTTATCTAATAAGATGTTTGAAACAATGCAATTTTGTTATCAGTTTCTCGAACGATTGTTTTAAAATAAATCTTATGATTTTAAAACAAGCTAGCGTGGACAAAATTTCCACTAATGGTTTATTTTATTATTACAAATTCATAATCTTTTACTTTTATCTAAGGGGTCTTCCAGGTAATTGTTTTTCGAGAGACTTTTTAACAAGATTGCATCATTTCTGGCTACAAAATTACATATGAAAAAATAATAAGTTTCATATATGATACTTTATATATAATATAACTTTATTAATTTATTTGCAATCTCCTACACTGAAATATATATAGATTTATTATTTACGCCCATATACACATGAGATTATTATTAAATAAAAATATTTTTAGATTAAAATACATAAGTGTTTACATGATTTATGTTAGAATACTAAGCAAAAGAAATATATATGTATTATTAGATATGTATATGTGCGTAAAGACGGGTTTGAATATAGTTAGATGGTAGGAGATTGGATGTGGGCTGTGAAACAGAATCTGAGCATCAGATCATCTGTTTCAATATATATATATATATATATTGTTTCTGGGAGGTTCTGTGTAATAAATATATACTAGCTAAATAGATGATGTTTCAATACAATAACAAGTACTTTCCTCAGAGCTTCTTTCTCAAATCATAAAAATCTATGTGGTGAGTTTTAAAATTGTTATTTTTTCCTTTGTTATTTTTTCTCATTCTCAAATTCTATTGGTTGAGAAGTTTTAAAAAATATTTTATCCTCCAATAGCTTTTTACAAATATTGTTTAATTTTCTTTAATTCACATTTTTCATTTATCTTCTTAGGTCTTTTAATAATATTCCAGATATGGAAATATGTTTAAAAGGATGTGCCCACAGGAATTTCAATTTAGGCTGTCAAAGCTCCCAACGTTGCAATTGCATAGGTGATTGTGGCCCATATCACTGAAAATGTAAAAAATCAAAAATTATTTGCAATTTTAAATGCCACAAAAGCTCTTTATACAAAAATAAGTAGTTTTGCAAAATTATTTTATACATAAATACTTTGTAATTGTTTGTAATTTTATAAAAATGTAAAAGTTTTACCTAATTAAAGTTTTCCTATTTGTTTTGTATTCTTTATTTGTATAATTTTATCATAATTTGATAAATAATACATCTATAAATTAAAAAATAAGTAAATATTAAAATAATAAATAACATAATATTGTATTATATATGTTATCACGTTTATCAGACTCCATACATTTTTATTACATTTGTCAGACTTTGACAGATAATTATTAATAATTAACTAGACAATGTGATTTATAGCTATGATTTAGCACTTTGACCAAAAGGCCCAGTAATTATTAATAATAACTAGATTTATTACTTTAACCATAAAAAATGCATATATATTGTAACCTCATAATTAATTAATGAAATCAAAATACCTGTTTAATATAGCCAGTTTTCTATCATCTTCTCCACAATAGCTGAGTACATAAATTTACTCTGGGTATTTTTGTCTCACTTGAAAAATGTATCTTCTTCAACTGAATAGACAAACTACAACAACAGGGATTAACAACAAATACTATTTTAAAGAAAATCCAATTAACTGTCATCAAATATTAATGGAATTTTGTAAAATTGTTTATGGAATACTCTTACATCAATCACATTCTTTTTATCTTCTTTTAAAATAATTTTGAAATAACTTGTATAGAATGTATATTGATTATCTCACAATGGATTATTAGTCAAGTTAAAACTTTATGCAATATGAATTTAAATCAGTTTATCAATTTGCAGCTATGGATAAAATGCTTACTTTTTAATGGAAATCAATAAAGTTAATTTGGTCTGTGAAATATTATTAGTTATTTTTCTAGATTTTATAAATTATTAAAACAGTCTGAACTATATATCAAAATAAATTAAGTATGTTTAAACCAAAGAATTAGTAATCTATTGCATTTAAAGTACATGATAAATTCCAACCATAAAGATGTTTGTTTACAAGTGTTCACAAAAATAACAAATCACTCTCTTTGCATAAAATTTTATTCAACATCATTCCTATAATATTGGATTTAGGATTATTAATATTATCATATGAAAATATGATAAATATCATAAATTGATCTGATGACCTTCTAAAATTGATTATTGTGCTAACCATACAATCTGGAATAGGATTATCTAATGTACTTTATTAAATTTCATAAAATCATTATGTTAAATGTCACTGGATTTAAATCTATGAAATGAATTATTTTGTGTTTCTAATTTAATGTTTAGTGCTTATGTTAAATTATTGCCAAAATTATAAATGTTGTAATAATCTGCAATAGTGTAAATATTTTCACAGTATATTTTCAATCATTCATGAAAGTAGGATTGCATATTTAAGGAATTACTTTATTGTTGAATTATTCACTTTATAGATATTATTAGTGTAGTAATAAATAATATGTTTTACAAGACAATGCTGACATATGAATGCATAAGTAACAACTTTATATTATTATTATTATTATTATTATTATTATTATTATTATTATTATTATTATTATTATTATTATTATTATTATTATTAATAATAATAATAATAATAATAATAATAATAATAATAATAATAATAATAATAATGATATTTGGAATGGGTTTTATATAAACTTCAGGAAATATTTAATTAACTGTTTTATTAGTCCTTGAATTTATCCTTAGATTAATAGATAGTTAAACATCCTGAGTACATGATAAAATTACTAAAGAATATTTATTTGTATACTGCCTATGAATTGTCTAGTGACATACTATGCTATGCTATAAAGCAGTCTTCTAATATTATTAAAATAAATTGTATTTTTGTTGAGGTATACTTTTTAAGTAATTATTAAACTTTAAATATAATATAACATAACAAGTTATTCTAATAAAAGATATGAATGGCATAATATTTGAAGCTATGGGTTTTGTATAGCATTGTTAGGAGTATTAAGTAAATAATTTTGATGCTTGAAAAGAGTTAAAGAAGTAGCCAGCTCTTATAGAATGTGATTCGTAATCCAATTATTATTGTTACATATATAATAATTTAAAAAATTATAATAGAGTTAAAACCATGTTTTTTTTTTTATTAAATGTTTTTATTAGCAGTACATTACAAATAAATAATATAATTATTTTTTCAACCACAATTGGAGTTTTTAGCTTTAACTTGAAATAAAAGCAATTGGGGGGGGGGATCTAGAAATTAATTAAGTCAATCTCATGTTATAAAAAATAGGGATTGACTTATTTAATTTTATACCCCCCCCCAATTTTTTTTATTTCAAGTTAAACAATTATTTTATTTTATTTTAGTGAATAGTCAATAAAAGCATTTAATATTAAAATTTATATATGTCTTTTGTTTTTTTAAGTTTTTAGTATTGGCACAATAATTGAAAATGTAAAACTATATTGTACTTTAATTTGACTAGACATTTGTAGTTGATATACATATATCATTATATATATATATATATATATATATATCAACTACAAATGTCTTAATGTATATGTTATATTTAGTATATGTACATAATTATATATGTATAATAAATCAGTAACTATATTTGTAATTGTTTTTAAAAAAAATGCTAAAGAGGAAAATTTATACTCATTGTTTTTAAAAAATATATTGAAGGTTTTCTTTTTCAACTTTTTGCAATGTTTTAAATAATGTGAGTTTTATAGTTTTTTTTTTTTTAAAAAATGACTTTTTTTTTTTAAATAAAAACTTTCAAATAATTTTAAATAGAGAATGTAGTTACTGATTTATTATACATATATAATTATATATGCATATTAAATATGATACACATTAGCCAGCACATTTTCTCAAGTGACGGATCTATGTCTGTGAAATCTACATATAAAATTTACATTTTTGCCCTCTATTAAGAAATTTTGCTACCATTTTATTTTTACAGTTTTAAAATTTGCATATAATTTTTTTTAATATTTTAATTTTAAAAAATCAAACGACATCAGGGTAATTGAATAAGCAGGAATTTCAAAGTATCTGAAGCCACAAATTGATAACTAGTTTTTTGTACATTAGGTGATCTTGAATTTTGCAAGATTACTTTGAGAAAAGCTTATGATGGTCTAACAACTTGATTTTTTTGGAAATGTTATTATTATTTTTGTATTGTAATTGTGTAATAGTTATTAGAAATCAAAACCATATATTATTACCTATTTATTTTTTGCGGAAATGTTTTATTTTTAAATATAAAAGAATATATTCTCATGTGTCATATTACCCTAGAGATTATAGTCACAGGAAATATAACTGTCTAGAAATAATGTCACTCAACAGACTGTTATAACATTTAACAATATTGTAAAAATTACAAAAAAAAATTTAACTTTTAAAGTGTAAATTGGTAGATTTACCAGATATTAAAAATAATTTGTTCAGATTTTTAAAACAAACAAAGATGATTTTGTTCATTTTGCAAAGTGAATTTGCTCCATCTAAATTTGATGATATAACAGTGCTTTGTTTTGATTAAAATATAATTGTTAAAATAATTCTGAAAATCAAATGTGATTTTTAAAATGTATTTAATTTCTAAACAAAAATATCTATCAAATGAATTCAAATTTATTATATTATGATAAATAATAATAGTTAAATATTAGAGTGAAAGTTGAAAGTTTAAATCTAGTGAGAATAAAGAAATTTGTCTGAATATTAGTGTAATGTGAGAGGTTAAGAATTTATGATGATTAGAAAAATGTTATTAAATTGAAAGAAAAAATATTTATACTGTTCTGTTACAATCATTATTTAAAACAGGTTAAAGTTTCAATTATTAACTGTTACATGGGAAGTTATTGAATATTTTTTAATATTTTCCCACCCTTTTTTCAATATCTATCAAACTACTTGGATTATTGAAAAGATAAATGTTCCAAATGGATTAGGCTGATATAACATAGTAATATATCTCAATTTTCAAGCAATTGTATTGAATTTAAATATGTTAAACCTCAATTTTTAAATTTTATTTTAAGTTAAAAAAGATCCAAAGTAAACAAACAAACCAATTTTCTAACTTCAGTAAAAGCATTTAATCAAACATTATTATCCTTGTGTAAGTAACATTAGTATTTGATTTAATATTGATCAACTTTAAAATAATGTCTTATTTTTGCAACACTTTAGAATTATACACATAAACATAGCTTAATATTGATCAACTTTTCAATACTGTGTCTTGTTTTGCAACACTTTAGAATTATACAAATAAACATAATCCAATATTAATTTACAGAGAACAAACAATAATATTTAATAATATTCTTATAAAATTTTATTATTATATTATATTTATTATTCACTTGTAATTTTGTTATTCTGCTTATATACTTCTTATTTATAATAAAGCAATAATTATATTGAAATATATCTGTTTGTCATTAATGAAATCATCATCTTTATATATTGTTGAAATAGCAGATCATAAAGCTATTAAATTACATACTCTTTTATTAAATTTATATATCACCATTTATTATTACTATTGCTACCTGAAATTTAAATTTAATAGGATAAGGGGATGTACAGTAAAATTACCTTTTACATTTTCATACCTGGAATAATTTCATAAACTTTAAAATTATACTTCTTTTACTTGAATGATTAACATTGATTTAGTTAATAACCCTGAGAATGAATTATTTGAACATTATATTTAATTTAGGATGGAGAGAGAGTTAATTTGCTAACTTTATTTGAAAATGCATATTTATTTGTATCAAAATAGATCTTTACACAATAGATATCTTAACAGATTATAAGTATTTATGAATATAGTAAGATTATTATCACTCATCTGTAAAAATACTTTGATAAATTGATTGTTCTTCAATTTTAATATATTATTAAATTCTGGAATAGTTATTAATATTTATTTTATTATGAAAATAAACATGCATTCATTTTAATTCACTTTTTGCAAGTGTGCAACTCATATTAAAAGCACTCCACATAAAATGTACTCATCTCCACCAGTCGTTGTTTGCTCCTACCTGTTTGTGACTTGAACTTTGGGTTACAATATATATGCATGTGTTTGTATGCATATTATCATTTTACTTTTATCACAATCCAGCTCAAACTTTATGCCACTTGGTATCAAAGTTCAATGTCAATAGTAAAAAAAGGAAGATTTTTTTTATTTTATTTTATTTGTGTTTAATTTTGATACCAGGTATTATAAAATTGGAGCTGGATTATATTGAAATGCTGCATTGATAAGTATTTTTCTTTGTATAATTGTTTTTCTTAGCAATTAGCTTGTTTGGATATACAGACAGGCATTCCTGTAAATATGCCTTTATTGATATAAATAAATTGTCTGGATTATATCATAATTATACTATATGAAGTATTATGGTCAAATTGGTAGCACATCAAAAAATATAATATTGATATTTTTGATGACCCTGATTTTACATTAGATGTAATGTATACAGAAAAAGATCATCATTCTTTATAATATTAAGGTTTTTCTAATCTTTATGGGGACTGTATTATTGAGCTAAGAATGTTAATCACTGTTGTTAGATCAACATTTAAATATCCTATTTTGATAATTATTTTAAAATAATAAAAAAAAATAGCTTTCTTTAATTAAAAGTTATATCTATAAAAAAAAAAAAAAGTTTGTTAAAAGTATTGCTTACCCTGAACTTTTATGTGATATAGAGATTTGGACAATTAAAAAGGAAAAATAAAGAAAAGGCCTGAGGCTTTGAGCAATAGATTTTGAAGAGGAAAAAATTGGATTGATGGGGTTAGCTATATTGTAATATTCGAAGGAGATAATGAACAGATGCTTGAGAACTCGCAATGCTTAAACTACGCGGTGTTAGGGTGAACCAAATAATTCCAATCAACTGATCAAAGTGATATATATATATATATCACATATTTTAATAATAATTTAATTAGTAAGTAATTTAATAATTGAGTAGTAAAAGTTTTATTTTATAATTTGTTGGCTTGAACTTTTTTGAATTAATTTGTTAATTTTAATTTCATTAATAATGTATTAAATTAATAAACTTCTTAATAACAAATAGTGAAATCAAACTTTCTATTTTTAAAACTTAATTAAGGTTGTATTTATAATTATTAAATATTTTTTAAATAGTTTTGTTTTGTGTTTTTGTTTCAAATATTTAAAAATATATAATAATAATTTAAACCTAATAAAAAAAAAGTGACAGTGTTGAAGGCTGACAAAAGATGGAATGATCTCAAGCATTCGTAAAACTACAAAAATTGTTAATGCTGAGTTGGTTCAATAGCTTAAAATTTCATTTAAAAAATTCACCGAGTTAATGCATAATTTAACAGGATGGGGGGAAGGGGGAGAATTATGAACGAGTGCGCGAGAGAGGAAAAAAACAATAATAATGAGAAAGTAAAAAAAAAAAATTGCACTACATTAAGAAAGCTTTACACTTAACAACATTATGAAATAATAAGAGAAGAAAATGTGTCAATTTGAAATAAATTTGAAAACATGTTTACAGAGGAGCTTAAATGGAAATTTAAAAGGATATTTTAACATTTGTTTAAAAAGTTATGCATATATATATAATGTATCGAAGATTTTTACGGGTTACATATATAAATGAAATATTGTCTGGGTACATCCATGAATAAGTCATTAAAATATATATTTATAGATATATTAAAGAACCTCCATACTTCCTTATTCTTTCTAAATTTATATAAATAAAGATAGAATAAGACTAATGATCCCCAAGATGCATTTCATGCTGAATCAGAACTCATTAGGTAGCCCAGGTCACCATCTCTCGTCTATAACTCTATTATATGAAAAGTATTTATCTATAATAAATTATTGCATTTTTATTTACAACTGTCAAACTCACTCCACTCACAACTTCGACACTATCCACCTTTGATAAATACAATAATGATTATTACTAATCATTTACTAAACTAGAGATTATTTACTAAACTAGAGATTATCTCTAGCACAGATGTAAACTTTAAACTTCAGTTAAGATTAGTGTATCTGATTTTTTTAATTTTAAACATACACCACACATGGAGTTATTCGTCTTTCTCTTTCCCATGTGCAATATCTTTATAGATATATTAAACAACCTCCATACTTTCTCATTCTTTTTAAATTCATATAAATAAAGATACAATAAAAGACAAATGATCTCAATTTGCATTTCATGCTGAACCAGCACTCATTGGTCCAGGTCACCATCTTTCGTATATATATCTTATATTAAGAGTATTTATTTATCTCCGTGTTTGTTTAAAATTTTAAAAAAAATCAGATATATTAATCTTTAACTGAGGTTTAAAGTTTATATCTGTGCTAGAGAAAATCTCTAGTTTACTAAATGATTAGTAATAATCATTATTGTACTTATCTGAGGTGGATAGTTTCAAAGTTGTGAATGGAGTGAGTTTGACAGTTGTAAATAAAAATGTAATAATTCATTATAGATAAATACTCTTCATATAAGAGAGATATATATGAGAGATGGTGACCTGGGCCAACTGATGAGTGCTGGTTTAGCATCTTGGAGGTCTTTGCTTTTTATTGTATCGTTATTTATATGAATTTCAAAAGAATGGGGAAGTATGGAGGTTGTTTAATATATCTATAAAGATATTACACTTGGGAAAAAGAAATGTGAATAACTCCGTATGTGTGTGTATGTTTAAAATGAAAAAAATCATATATATTAATCTTTAACTGAGGTTTAAAGTTTATATCTGGGCTAGAGATAATCACTAGTTTAATAAATTATTTGCAATAATTATTATTGTATTTACCTGATGTGGATAGTGTCAAATTTGTGAGTGGAGTAAGTTTGACAGTTGTAAATAAAAATGGAATTATTTAATATATATATATGTATATATATATATAAACCAATGTTTCGACCAGGTCACACTGATAATCAACGGGTATCAAATATTATAATAATTAACATTGAAATAATAATTATAATAGAAATTATTTTAGATTAATGACTTTTTAAAAAAAAATTCAAATAGTAGGTAATTTGCATGTATCATTTGTTAATACATTCTGGCCTGTTAAAGATTTCAATGGCTTTTCTGATCTGACATTGTTGGAGTGTGTCACATCAGGATAGTATTCTCATATTAGAAAAAAATCAATACTATGACCTGTATCTGTAGTATGAAGAGATAGTGCTGATAGCATTATAACCAAACCTAAAGACTCAATTCCTCTTGAAACACATGGAATTTTTGAACTTCCATGTAACATTTATAAAGCTTCCTATATAGGCATGAGTAATCAACACATCAATGCTACAAGATATGAACATACTAACTCATCAGAAGCAGCACTTACTCTTGCTGCTATAAATACAGTTCATAATATTGTGGGTTGTTTTTTTCTAATATGAGAATACTATTGAGAAGTGACAATATCAGATCAGAGAAGCCATTGAGATCTTTACCAAAGTCAAAATTTATCAACAAACAAGATACCACATGCAAATTAACTTCTATTTGAATTTTTTTTTAAAAAAAATGTCATTAATCTAAAATAATTTCCCATAATAATTGTTGTTTCTATTTTCTATTAATGGAATGTTCATTATTGATATATGTCAGTGCTTAAAGCACCTCTAAAATTATTTTATAATATTTGTTACCCAGTTGATGACCAACATAACTTGTTCAAAACATCAGTTTATATATATATTAATAAATTATCCATGGATATGCTGGTTAATATTTCATTTATATATACATAGGGATTTAACGATAGAGATTTTGAATTCTTTCTCTTTTGGCACTTATAAAATAAAGCTTGATTAGAGCTATTGGTAAGGTCAATCTAGTGATCATTTAAATGCAAGCTTAAAAGCATGTTACAAAATTTATGACTTGTTTTATTAATTATTATAAGTGTAACTTTGAAGGCTTTTGTGATGTTATATTGCAGAGACTATTACTATATGGCGAAACTGAGCTGAATTCAGACTCATATAGCTATCTGGTTTGTAAAGCTGGATTTGAAGACATTTACGTGTCTGAAAAGTTCAGGCTTTCAAATTGATAGAAACGTGTTTATAAGTGCTGACTTTTGAGTTAGTATTTTAGATCTAGTTTCTAGAGTCTGAGCGCTTCACTTAGGTGAGCCATAAGCTTGAAACCTGTTGGTCTGAAGATAGGGACTTAATGATAGAGATTTTGAATAATTTCTCTTTTGGCTTTTATCAAATAAAGCTTGATTAGAGCTATTGGTAAGCTCCATCTAGTGATCATATATATATATATAACTGTCTATCCGTGTTCCTATATATATATTTTAACTGTCTATCCGTGTTCCTATTTTAAGAATTTGGATGAAAACAAGTTATTAACTGAGCTTCGAGTAAGTATATTTATGAGTATGGAATAAGTCCTATCTTAAGTGCCAGTCTTATCAATTAATAAGAATTATACCCCTTGAAAAGAAAAGATTCAGGTGAATAATTTTGGGTACCTTTTCCAGACTAGCTCAGTCTCAATGTTTGGGAGACATTGTCTATTGGGAAAATGAAGCAAAGGTTATCTTACAAAGAAATTCATTTATATACCTTTATAGTTTTCCTATCTGCCCTATGAATGTTATTATTTTATTTCTTTTACAAATATGCATTTATGAATATCAGTAAGCTTTTATAAATAATAACCCAGAAATTATAAGAATTTCATAATTCAAATAAATACACAAGTTATAGCTTAACTTCTAATATTTATTAATACACATATATATTAATATCGCAAACATATGACTCATTCATTCCAATACATATATATATAATATCAATGTACACATTCATGAAAGAGTGCAACTATGCATCACAGTTGTATTTATTAAATAATTTAATCATGCATATTTTTTAATTTATTATTATATGTTCACTTAATATATAGAGAGAAGGTCAAAGTTACCTCATTTGAAAGCGAACGTTCACATGTTTAAGGCTGATGATCTGTAAGCTTACAGTACTACAACAGCAATTGTTTTAGTGAGAGTTGTCAGTCTGAAAGATGATGAAAGATTCCATATCATTTACACTATGATAATCCATCCTAGAGATGTTAGGTAGATGATTCAAAGTTGAAAGCACAAAAGTGCTTGTTGTTTGGACCTTCACAATCACTTTGCTTGCTTGAAATAGATGGAAAAATCTCCATAGACAAAGATCATCGTGGTAGGCAGGTCACAACAGCTATATACTGGCTGGTTTAATGAATCTACATGATTCCCCTACCCCAGCATTTTCATGGGATC
The DNA here is from genome assembly GCA_028023455.1 of Epiperipatus broadwayi. NCBI lineage: Eukaryota > Metazoa > Onychophora > Udeonychophora > Euonychophora > Peripatidae > Epiperipatus > Epiperipatus broadwayi. The sequence goes on along the minus strand of JAQFVV010006280.1, from coordinate 3,935,770 downwards.
TATTTTTATTAATTAATCAAATCAGTTCATGAAAATTTACTTTTCACGCTTCTTTTTCTCTGTAACAGTCTTTTCTGAATCACTTCTCAATCAAATATATATATATAGTTCTTTTCTTTTAACTCTCTTTCACCTCACTTTTTTTTTATCTATCCATATGCCGATGATCATATCTCAGGAATGCTTTTAGCTTCCATTGTTTTGTATACTAAATAGGCCAGTTCTTGGAATTTCGATGACAAGGGTCATTAACAGAAATCACCCGTGGCACAATTTGCAATTCCTTTCATAACTCTCCAGCCTTATGTCTTAATTTGCTTTCATTAAGAAATATGCACTACAAACAACATTATTTCAATAACTTAATTTATGATATTAATAAACAATAAAATATTTAAAACAAAATAATAAAAATACAACTCCGCACATAACCGCTTCTCTTCATCTTCACATATAAATCTGTTAGTAATTAATTCTACACAACATCACAACAACATGTGCAATAAATATATATGTATACGTTCATGCCTTCACTCACACTCTTTTGTAGCAGGGTTCGAATGTATATCTATAAATTTTCTTGCATCTATTAATTCAATCCGTAATAACAATCGCAATAGAACACTCTTTTGTACTCATTATTGCCTTTTACTTTCTTTAGTACTCATATTCTAACCAAGCTATTGTTACCATATATATGCTTAAGTATTTTAGCTCATTGGGACTATTGTCATAATAAATAAAATATAATTGATGTATGATTAATAGATTGTCCATTCAAAAACAGATTTATGTAATAAGATTGAAATTCATTATAAATAAGAAATAATACATGCTCATCATCAGTAGTAACCATTCAATGCTTATCACTTTTTACACAATATTTTGTAATGTTTGGGTGTTGAGCTTATGAATCAGTTGTTTATCGTTCATAGAATATGTTATTCTAGCCATCTTTGTTTTTACAGATAGCTTATCAGCAATCATGTGAGATTGTATGTTAAATACCTATACTGTAGTTTTTAATAAGAATTTGATTTAATAATTAATATATAAAAAAAGTTAAAGTGTTTTGACTTCAAGTGAGCCAATTTAAATATATTGGCAGTATAAATTTTGAGATATTACACAAACTCCAATGTGCTGCTGCTGTTTTTAACACCTTAAATGTTTCTTCACAGTGAAGTAACTACTACAACTAAATTAACTATATAGAGAGAGAACAATTATTTTATTTAACTTATTGGCAATCAAACATGTGACCCTATTGATGTAGCAGAAAACATTTAGAAATGTTTTATTTTAGAAATAATAACAATGCAATGGCAAGATTATAACTGTAGTCAGGGTATTTTCAGTTTATTTGATGTGATACAATGAAATCCATTATTGTAAAATCACATGTTTATTAGACTAGAAATGTGAAATAAATGAATGCTATAAATTTTTTTAAAATGTGATTTACGGTTGAGCTTCTGGGTGCCTTTTGAAGGAAAGGTAAACACAATTATGATATAAAGATTATCTCATAGGTATTCTAAAAAAGTGCAATGTTGTTTATTTTGTTGTGAAGATATGGTAGAAAATAGAATACCTCAAATAGCTACAATTTTGGAAGAATTTTTTTTTTTTTTTTTGCAGAAGATAAAAGACTGGATGGTAAAATATCAAATAAACAGAATAATGAATCAGATGTTTTATATGTGAATATATTTATGGGTCACAGATTGATTTGTAAAGTCACCTCTAATATAGTATTCTTTTAAATTGGGATAACCATACACTTTCATAAGTGGATACTAATGTGGATAATGATTTTTTATTTGTTAATATTTGAGTATTATTGTTATATTGAGGATTTTTTTGCTTTATTGTTTCATTAACTTCTTATTTTCTATTATATGTTCTGTACAAAATATCTATGATAGCATTGATTAATTAATTATTTACACACACACACACACACACACACATATATATATATATATTGTTACCTATCAATTGCTTATAAACAAAACATGGAGAAAATCTCAAACATTTTGTTGAGAAATCTGGTTTTTGAATTTGAATCTGTTCAAGACCATTAAAATTATAATATTTAGTTCTTAAGTTATGAGTATTATTTAACACTGATATTAACAATTACAAAGTACTTTGGTGATTTTTGGAGAAGATGCTGATGGACTTTCAACTTGGTTTCATTCTTTTGCAGTTATATGTAGTGCTTTTTTGTTTTTGTTTTGTGTTCATGTTAATAGCAGAAACTGTATAGGTTTATATCTGAAGAGGTCATATAACAGTAGTTAAAATAAACTTCAAAGTACTCAAATTATAATTACAAAGATAGTGATTGGTAGAGAATAGTTATAAAAGTTATTTTACATTCAATTATTTTATTTGTAGTGATAAGCAAAAAAAATTCCTTGTTTTTATAATTTATTTAAATATTTATGATTTTTTTTATACAATATTTGTATAATAATTATTTATAAACAATAATATAAATTAACATATTTAATCATAATACTAAACACAAAACTGTGATAATAAGATTGTTAACATCTTTTTAATTTTTTTTTTTTTTATATGTCAAAGCATTGACAGGGAAGCGAACCCGCTATGCTAACCACTAGGCCACAAACACTTGATAATAATTTTTTATATGGAATTCACGATATTTGTAATATTTTAAAAATTATAAATGAAATTTTGAGTTTCAGAACTGAATTTGATATATTTATAATGATTTCACATTTATTCTTTCATGCTTAAAAAAAGTTTATTCAACAAAGAGTTTATTTATTTTTTCACCCGCTGTGCTAACTTTCCTTCACTCTATCCAATCAAAAAATTTAATTGTTCTTATTTAGTATCTTTATGATTACTTGTTTTATGTTTGCAAAGTTCTAATATGAGTTTTTTAAAGATGTTTTTTTATTTGCAATCTTATATTTTTAGCAAATCAAGTCCAATTTGTTAAATTCTAGTATACAATAACAGTTTAATACTAATATCAAATATTGAATGATTACAAAATTTGCCACATGGTAAACAGTGGAAATGCTTTCATCAGTTAAATATTTTCATCTTAAAACTGTAAAAATAATTCATAGATTTTAGGTTCAATCATGTTAAATGTAATTGTCTAAACTTGCTTCTCTAACAAATAATTTTGGCTGTAGAAGAAAGTGTTTTATTTTTTTTTACTTTGCAATTGGATAATAAAGATGTGAGTTGTTATTTAAATTTATTTTAGATGATGGTTGAAGATTTCATTGTCTTTGAAATTATTCTATACTTACTTTTATATATATATATATATATTCTATTCAAGAAAATAAAAAAAATCACCCAAAGCAAGAATGAGTTAATGTGCTTGACAAATAAGTTGGTTCGAGCTGAATTTAATTAAAAAGTGTTTCACACTCAAGGCTTTGAGAGATTGCACTTTGTCGGTCTGAAGCTTGCACTCCTCTCTTTGCTACAAAATGGGATGTTTACATTTTACCACATCATGTAAATGTTTCAGAACTTGCAGATAAAATACCTGACCATTGTCAATTAAATCTGAGAGACAAATGCTGTTTGTGTCAAAAAAAGTCATCATTGTTTTGACTTTGTACTTCACTTTGCCACACTTTTTAGGGATTTGGTGAATTTAATATTTCAATTAAACTACTCATAAACCTGTGTTTTTCTGAGATTACTTTGCTTGCAATTTCATATTTATTAAACTTTTCAGTCATTATAAAAATTGATACATATGTGAAACACACTTTACAAAAAATGTGCTACATTGCACCACAATTTCACATTGTAATATCATTTGGCAGATTGATGTCAAAGGGTTTGTTCAAGAAGTATGTAACAGCAGAAGTATACACTACAATAGGGTGTACAAACCAGAAAATGATTCCAGTTATTTTTGGGTTCTTCCTCATGTATATAATATTTTGCACATGAGTGAAGAAAGTTGAAATGTTCAACAACAAAAAAAGTCTTAAGCACATAATATATATATATATATATATTTCATTTTAAAAAATAATAATTTTTGGTGGTGATAAGTTATAAGTTCTAATTTGATAAAGATATATTAATACAATAATTAATTATTTGAATATTTATTGACAGACTATATCTGTTGGAAATGCAACTCTTATAAGATGAAGTAATATAATATGTATTAGATAAATATGGTTCATAGTATAACATATTTGATAATAAGTAAATTATTAAACTACTAAACATCACATGATACCCATTTCCTATGCTTGCTCATAACTGTAATTAAAAACAGACACCTGCTTTAATAAGTAAATTATTTTAATCAAGCCCTTGGAGACCGTTTACATATTTCAATATCTCCAACAATAATATAAGTTTGATAGTATAAAAATGGTGAATGGTGGTTATATATGTGCATATTGGGTGTATATGTGTGTTATCACAATTATTTTCATGAGTTAAAAGTACCAAATGGTTTTTTTTTGCCATATATATCTACAAATAGAATGTCCAGGTAAGATGAGTCATTCTGAAAAATATCCCAACAATTATTATGATTTGTTCATGATGTTCAAGATTGATTGCAATGTTTTGTTTTGTTTTAACTATGAATTTATTGAAATATTGAGTTGCAGTTTTTGATAACATGCATTGCTATACCAAGTGTAAAAATGGTGAATGCTGGTTATATACATAATATTGTGTATATATGTGTGCTATTGCACAAATATTTTCATGAGCAAAAAATACCAAATGTTTTTTTTTTTTTTGCTATATGTATCTACAAATAGAAAATCAAGGTAAGATGAATCATTCTGAAAAGTATACCAACCATTATTATGATTTGTGCATGATGTTCAAGATTGATTGACATGATTTTTTTTTTAACTATGAATTTATTGAAATATTGACTTGCAGTTTTGGATAACATGCATCGATATACTATGGTTAGAATCCTTTCCAGGATAATCAACCCACTGATTTTTCTCAACATTTAGTGTCTGCAATTTTAAATGATATAATCTAAAATATGTGTGTGGGTGTGTAAAGGTAATATATAAGGAAACCATTAATAATCTTCTATACTTATATATTTATATACTAATGCATATTTGAAAAGTTAAGCATTATATGTTATTTATTACAATCTTCTTTGTGTATATAAGGATATAACATTTAATATTTATGTATAAACATTATTTAATTTTTTTTTTTCTTTGAATTATAGAAATCTGTATCATTGAATGTATTTGCTTTTTAGTAAAATGTTATTTTATATTATTATATTATGAAGGAAAAAAAACAAGTGTTCTATTACACAAACGGCAGATGTTAATTATATGAAATAAAATATTTCTTACTACGGTTAGTTATATTTAATGATCACTTTACAAATGTGGGTAAATAAAACATTGTCGTTCGAATATCAAATAAATTGATAATGTATGTGCATAAAGTTATTAGAAATGTATGATTATTTCAGGTATTAGTGATAAAATAATAATAAGAAGAAATAACTTAATAATAGTCTATATTTTCAAGAACGATTGGATTCCAACTGGAACAGAAATAAATTACGATTATTGTTAGCTTTACAATTTTTATTTTTTATGACTTGAGACATATAAGCACACGCAACAAATTCTGGCCAATTATTTGTCTGTCAAAAAGTCCAAAATTCGTTTAGCATATCCCGCAGCTGGACAAAGGATTATATACAGTGGACCTTCAGTTACTTATCAGACATAACCACACTTTCAAATGTATTAATTGAAGGAAGCATATTATCACACATACTCTATTACTTTAATACAATTTTCATATCCATTGCTTTCCTAGTTTTTCATTCTAATTCGGTTATTGAGATGGAAATCATTGAATTATTGTATCCGAAATTGCCTTTAAACTAAATAATATGCAGACAGTATTCAACAGGGATGTCATATAATACCCAAGTTTTTATTTAACTATTTTGAACTACTGCACAATTTCTATAGTCAAATAAATACTTATTCACTTAGTAACATAAGTTTTCTTCATTTCTAAATTCTATCTTATCTTTGATTTCTTTTTTTAAGAAAAACAAAACATAATATTGTTTGCTGCCCTCAATATCCACAACTCCATTCTTTATTACAATAATATAATATCTTATTAAAGACAAAATTTAATCTCTCCTTTATTCATAATTTAAATTTCAATATGCAGTTATTAACTTATTTAAAATTATATTTCATTGTGCAGTTATTCCTAGCAGTTACTTTAAACTTTGTTTCTCTGCATCAGTTCATTTGAATAATACAATATACTCTCCCTTTATTCTATATACTGACAAACTTACTTCCAAATACGAAAGTGTACACAACTCTAATTATAAAAAAAAAAAAAAACCACTACCTATGTTCACCATTTTATCCTGCAAGGCATCCCTCTCATCTTGAAAATAGAAAGAAAAATACTGGAAATACATATCCCACTAATGAAATAATCTTATCTTCTATATGGATCACCTATTTACATTTTTCCTCTCAAAAAAATGTCTTCCCCTATTTAATATTATATTTTATAAATATACTAACAAATTCACATTCAATTTTAATTACAAATAAATCATCTAACTATAATAATATTTCTGTTTCTAAAGTAAACACTATGAACATTTGATTCCATCAATGCATTACTCAAAAAATATTTTCAAAACATATCTACTTCCTAGCAATCTTTAAATTCTTTTCATTCAAAAGAGAATGAGAGAGACCAAACTCCTTTACTAGAAAAGCTATTTAGAACAAAAAATCAATGACATTAAACATTAGAAAAGTGCAAAAAGATTCAAAAGATAGCTTCTCTATCAAAAGAGGATCAGTAATGAAATATCTAGATTAATCAACAACTTTCCTTTATTTTGTCAATTACATGGCTCTGTGAAATCATTAATTAAACTTACCATCTCTTCCCCATATCAATATTATGCATTGGGAAACATGAAGTAGAAAGCTAAAATAATACATCAAAAATATTCAATTATTTCAATTTTTCAACAAGTACATCCTAAGGAAATTCAAATTTTGATATCTGGAGTTTTTTCCCATCAATTTTTTTTTCCCTACAGAATGCATTTTATGAATGTGCATCCATCATATGTACTGTGTCATAAAGATGAAGAGTTAAGGGGTAATTTATTATTGAAATTCTCCCCTTTTCAATATGTTACATTCTTATCACTGACATTACTTGATTACATTCATACACAATAATCATACTCATATATAGCACAAGTAGAGGTCTTGCCCCCAACATAAGAATCAACATTTTTATTTTTATATTCTGATTCTCAAAATGCTACCCATTCATTAATTACACCTTTTACAAACATAAACCTCTTTTTTTTTCTAAATAAATTTGGTAATATTAAAATGGGACTAAATCGATAGACTAAATCAATAATCCAACAAATATTTTGGCTATTGCCTGGAGTTTATTCTTATTCACATATTATAGTGACCAAACTGATATTTTTAAAATATTATTATTACATATTGTAACCTATTAAAGTTCTTTTAATATTTAAAATATAATTCTATAAATAGTTAGAACTGTAAATAATTTATTTGATCAAAGAAAAGTTACTTTAAAGCTAAAAATATTTTTAAAAAGTAATACATTATTAATTTATATTAGTAACACAGCATGTTTCAACTACATGTTAGAATGTATAAGGTAAGTTTTCATTTTCTAGTTAATTTAAAGTGTATAATGAAATTGTTTTTGGTAATGTAATGCACCAAGGCTAATGTGGTATTTGTGTTAACAAATTATATTTCTTTCAAAGTTATTAATAAAAAAAAATGATAAAAGCATATACCAAACTTTAATTTTTAATCTTCTAATTTCACTAATATATATATTCTAAAGGGTATGTATTGAATTCAAGTAATTTTCTTCATAGATTTATTGAAAAAGAAAAAAGAATATTGGATCTTAGGCATATATTTGTATTTTTAGTTTAAAATATTTTATTTTTTTTTGCTTTAACAAGAAAATATCAAGATACATAAATTAATTTATGGAAGCCTCAGTAAATATTACTTACGTAATCAATGTGCGTTTAATAAATTTATAATTATAAATTAATTTTTGTACATTTGACGTATACAAATTATTTGTTTTGTTTTTTTCCTAAAAAAAAAACACAAAACAAAAGTGGGATTTCTTTATTCAACAAGATTACTACATATGGTTATTACAAATGCAAATCCAAATAATACATTTTTAGTTAAAACACATTTACATACAAATATGACAATAAAAATGTAGATTAAAAAAAAAAAAATAGATATTGTAAACAAAATTATATTTCAAGACAAGAATATAGCATGAATTAATAATTTTAACCCACAACATTTTGTTTAGTAAGTGCATATAAATAAAACTAAGAATATGTTTCCTTAAAATTAAAAACGAATTGTTTGTATAAAAAAGAATTATGATAATCAAAATATATAAAACAATACAAAAATATAATGTAGAGGTAACAAATTATTTATAATAAAAATTGGTCAGATAACTAGCGTGTTGGAAGAAGGTTTATCACATTCTACATGTTAGAAAAAAATCATGGAAATCAATTGTCTGATCTCTGAATTTGATTTTTTTAAAGTAATTCACTTATGAAAATGTGCTGCAATGTTGAGATTTTGGATTAAAGCAAAATATCTCAGAAACTGGAGAGTGAAAAAAAATTAAAGATCATAATTTATATACCTCTATTTGTTTTTCAGGACCATACTGTGGGAGGAGCTTGGGAAAGTGGTTGTGATGATGTTAAATTGTGATATGCTTACAGAGCAGAACACCCAATACTAAGTATTATTGTATTAGTGATATCTGTCAAATTTATTAGGACAGCACATGTGACACATTGATTAATAGTAATTTGTTATCTATTATTGTGTCTTATCTGATTCTATGGGTAAAAACAAAGGACATTAATGTTAGCCATTGGCATTTTATATTCTACAGGAACAAAAAAATATTTTTAAAACTCTTAAGTTTCATTTAATTAAAAAGTTCAAATATTTGATTTCAATTACCAAACTGGAATTTTATAATTATTTCTATATAATTAAAATTTACACTTCATGTTCAATATTATCAGCCTAGTCTGTGACAGTGGTACTTTTCTAGTTATTTTATATTACACTGTCTGCATTTTCTAACATTAATTATTAAATATCTCTAGAAAAAATTCTAACAGTACCGATCTACTTGGCTTTCTATATTACACTTTCTCTTTAATTGTTTCTTGGAAACACAGCTTTAACATTGTGAAATAATATTGATAGATCTCTTTTTTTATGAACTTTTAATATTATTTCTCTTCTCAATTACTTCTTTGGTTTTGAGAAAATGGGAGATGCTATGGGACTGGGAATAAAGAGAGAAAATATGGTCAGTTCTAAGTTATCAAGGTTTCTTTTGATTTTGTGGTATAATAGTACCTAATATTGATTTACAATTAATTAGTTGATATATAATTTTAAGCAATCTCTTTTAGTTTTTGTGATTGACAGATTTGTTTAGGGGAGAATACAGTCATTCATAATAATATTATTGACTTTGGCAAAAACAATAATTGTTAGCAACATTTAATACGTATTACAAGTCAACCCAACAATTAAAATAAAAATGAATTAACCAGCTTTGAAATAACAACAACAAATTAACAGCAAACAAAAAAAACACCTTATAATGAAACATTTCTTATTTATTTGGGTTTCTCACTGCCTGATCAATGGTTGTCTATTTTTTAACTTCATAAAAGTCCCTAAATAAAAGTCTTCATCACTTCTATTTTGAACCATATAATTTATTGATAGGATGTGTGGACCAAACTACCCTCTTATCTTTCTTTTCTCTATCATAATAAAAAAATTTAAATGAATACCTCCAAGTCTAATGTATCCAGATGCTTTTCAAATAAAAACTTTTTTTTTCTTATATGTCAAAAGCATAGACTGGGAATGGAACCTGGGCCAGCTGCTTGAAAGGCAGCTATGCCAACCACTAGGCCATCAACACTTGACAAAAAACATTTTAACAATATGATCAATGAAGAATACAAAGTTTATTTTTAAATTAATTTTTAACAAGTTAAAGAAAAAAAAGTATTTACTGTAGTGCAGGGCGTCGAAAAATGTTTTCTGTTTATCTTTTAGTTTTCTGATGTATTTTTTAAACTCATTGCAATTCTTAATTTTAGGTACATAAAGTATCTTGGATCTTAAATATATTGATTGATTGTCCCAGAAATATTTGGTGATGTAGATACAGTGTTTTTAAAAAAACAAAGAGAAAATGGGGTGTAGATAACTGAATAGATTGGTACCAATTCTAATCTTATTTAGGCTTTTGTAATACATTAAACTATAGCATACAGATTAGTATACAACACAATGTTTTAAGTGTTAATATTATTTTCTCCTTTTTCAGTTGTGTTGGCATAATTATGATAGTACTAGCATGAGAATCAAATCTGGAATACTTAGATTTATGGATAATGAATTTAAGAGGATGATCACACAAATTAAGTTATTCTATCAATGTTAACTGTCAGTAGAAATTTTATATATGTATCTAAAAGAGGTTTTTTTTTATTGTTTTATTTTACTTAAAAACAGTGTTAATGAATGATTTTGAAATCATTATGAATTATCAAAGTGGGATGATATATGGAGTAATATGTTATTACCATGTGAGTAATTTTTTAAAAATTTTTAAATTTCACTTTTTTTTCTATGACCAATATTTTCCCAATGAAGCATATATTTATTAGTATATGCATGGTCTGTTAATTTAGAAACATTGTGATTTTTAACTTTAATTATCACTTTATACTATTTTAATTGTCTGTCAATAGGCCAACTGGTTTCACCAATATATATATAAATAACTACAACCATTAAATGTCTGTATTTTTAAATTATATAATAATAATTCAAACAAATATATTTAACACAGTATTCAAAATTGTGGGAAATTTGAATAGATTGAATGATGGGTAATGCAAGTTTTTATTTTTTGTACGTTTGTATTAACAGTTGATAAAGATTGTCAGTGAAACAATTGAAAGTACTTCTGGTAAAAAATATATTATTTAATTTTGAATACTGTGTTAAATATATTTGTTTGAATTATTTATATATATAGATATTTTATATTATAACAACTGAGATGAACAAAATTAATTTTGACACAGACAAAATATTTCATTTATGGCAAAGACAAAATATTTCATTTATTTTACCCCAATGCTTTGATCTATGGACTCTTACTACTTTGCTAACGATAATTTTCTTACTGTCATGAACGCGTAACACAAACGTATAATATATATATATACTGATATAGTACACGTATAATTAATATATATACATATGAATAATTATTTTAACTAACGAATCTTTTACTGAACGAACATTTAAAATAATAATCTTGAAAACATTTTTATAAGAAAGACTTAGAAAATGAGTTTTAATTTATTAAATCATTTCAGTATATATATAACACTTTTTTTTTTTAAAAAAAATATCACTCTACAGAAACATTTACTTTATTGGGATTTCAATTAACTGAGTTAACTAAAATCACAATTCTACTCTCCAGGGCATGTGTGGGGTTTATTAGGTCGAGCCACAACGATTGGGCAGCCAAAAACATAACCATGTACCGGTCGAAAACCACCACCCCGCATGTCAAATCGGATTCAAACTCAGCTTAACCAAAACTGAATTCAAACCCAACTTAACAGCTCAGATAGCAGAAATCGACGGCACAGTGCTATGCGCCAAGAACTAGCTCAACGGTTGGTGAGGACTAGAGATTCCTGAGTAACACTCATATCTAAGAATTTATATACTTTGAATAATCTTATAAATCGAATCATATGTATGTTCGGGTTGCCAACACAGACAGCGAGTATTAACATTTAAATAATTATCAAAAGAATGATGAACTAAGAAACCAAGTATGTTATAAAATATTTAATAATAATAATAATTTGTTTGGTTCAAGAAAATATAGATTGCATTAGTGATCTCTAGTCTTTAAAAGAATTTATAAATATAATAAGAATGGCGGTCCTTATCATATGCCAACCAGTATTACGCAACATGGAGTTCTATGTCTATGCCCCCAACGAGAAATATAAGGGCAGATAAAGGTATTTATTAAGCACGGAAATGGGTATTCTACTTTTATTACGGTGGAATGTGAGATTTATTCCCACATTCGGAAATCTATTCCTGAAGAGCAAAACGTATTTCAAGGCATAACTTTAATCTTGATTTGAGAACTGATTTAAACGAAATATACTTGAGGATTGGTTCGACTTTAATTTAAATCACTCCATCACGAATTACGAGCACGGAGCGGGTTTTACTGAAACAAGGACGCAATGGTACTGACGAATTACAAGGCAGTGAGTAAAATTGAAAGATGATTGCTAGTCGATGGTCGAAGTCCTATGGCAGCTTGCATTTGGCAAGTCTTACGCCCTTTGACTAATGGAACGGAAAGGAAGTATTTTCTTCCTCGAGAAATTTAAATGCGAAAATATGATCACCGACCAGCCTAACGGAGCGGAAGATGGCCCTACGTCAGCAACATTTGATGATGATGACTTGATAGTCATCGTTGAAAAATAAAACCCATGTAGAATGCTCTACGTGATGACTTGACCAATTAATTAAAGTCAAACGAGCTTTATCGAACTATTTTGAAAACATTTATAAACTATCTTAATTATGCCTTAATATTCGTGCCCTTCCTGAATATCAATTTAAAATAACAAAAATGGAATTAAAATACATTTAACCCTTTATCGACCCTTTTTGGCAATAAAAACATTCAAGGTTATATTCGAATAAATATATATTAGTAGAACAAGAAATCAATATTATAACATTTTGTGAGTATATAAACAATTGTAACTTAGTAGCTGGGGACATAGGTGAAAAATGAAGCTAATAGTTTATTATTTGCCAATTATCAAATAATAAACATGTAATATTTTCTTTCGACTCGATGATTAATAGAACTTTCAAATTTAGTTCTAATGGGCGAGAATTACTATTGGAAATTAATGTTATATTATTTGCGTGAGGCAAATGGAATCAAAGGGCTCATCGAGTCGAAAGATTATTGGCATATAATTTTTAAATACGACATTAATAAAGCACACCAACATATATATATTAAACGAACCGCCAGGTAAGAAAAGAAAAAGTTTAAAGACTAGAGATTGAAAGAATTACAATATAAATTTATATTAGCATTTTATAAAGATTTACATTAAATAATAAAGAGCTCTTAAATAGGAGGAGTATAAAATAAAGTTCGAACTGGCCAGAAAGTTTAACGTTCATATTACCCCTTCCGCTGGTCCTTAAGTTACACCTCCAAGTTGTTGAAAACGTAGGCATCATTGGTTAACTACTGGAGTAGTATTTTAGTAGCTTTCATTATTTTAGCAGAATTATCGATCCGGAAAACGGTTCAGCAGCTCCATTGAAGATTTCTCAGGACTTTAGGAACCGTAGCCAGATTCCTGATGTTCTAGCCCTCTATCATGATGAAATACAATTTTTATACACACAGAGTTCACTGCACTACTCTACAACCAAAAACTAGTCTTTCTCTTTACTTTTCAGGGCTATATATCTACTGTTTCCTGATGCCTCCGGCTAGCGCTCATTTTATTATCAATCTGTCCTTTTGTTATAATTAGTTGTTTTCCAAAACATTCCTTCGATAAGCTTTCAAACTAATTTGTGAATTCCTTTCCTAATTAGAAAATGAATTCTTAAAGTCTGAAATGATTTTAATCAAAAATTGAATTCTTATCTTTTTTTAATTAATAAAACTTTACTGTTGTTTTTTTTTGAGAATTTGAAAGCCCATGGAAGGAATGTAGCTTTTAATCGCAAAACTTTACAGATTATTTAAAAGTAAAAAAAAAACAAGTATTCCCGACGCAATGAAACTTTCGAAAATTATATATATTTAAATATTTACAAATATATACGCACAATCCACGCAATTGTAATATATATAAATTCATGAATATTTTATCATGAATTTATTAAGAGAATTGCTCAATTTTAAACTGAAACTAATTGATTTTAATACACATTTGAAATAAATTATTCATTATGGAAATTAGCGTGGATTGAACGTATAAAGCCCCATTGCATCGGAAATTTAAGGTTAGTATTAGGGTAACTAACATGAAGCTAGGATCGAACTCAGATCCGACTGCTTCAATATATATATATAGAATTGCTTAATATTTGTATATTTATTTCAGTATAGCTTATGCTCTATTATTTTATATATATACTTAAATATTTATATGATGTTTCATAAATGTAGTTTTTGTTTTGGTGATTTCCAGTTTGTATTTTGTAGAGATTAAACTGATTTTAATTTTTTTTTTTAGTTTGTTTACTGTTTCTTATAAATGTATACACTACATTATCTAAAATTGTAATAATTAAATTTGTAAAGTGCATACTCCTTATGTAAAGTAATATATATTAAGGCTATAAGTTGTTTCTTTTTGTTGTGTATTTAAGAATTTAGAAGTTATTCTTTAATTTAGTGTTAAATAGATTCATCCCTTTTATTAATATATTAAAATCTTATTTTTTGGCCATATGATATCTTTGACATTATAATGTTTATGAATATGAACCAGATTTTATAAAAGTTAATATTAGCATATTGATCTTTTGAAAGTAGTTACAAATTTCTAATGTAATTGCTTCTGGAGTAGCTGTTTTTAGGAGATCTGATTATATTGCTAAACAGAACTAGTGAACCTTGATTTTTACATCAAGGATCAGATGAATTAAAAATATTATTAAATATAATTCAGGAGACATTATAAAATGAAAATCAGTGGAATAAAAATGTATATCATCTAGTACTGGGTGTTTTTTTTTTGTTTAAAAGGCAAAAAAGTTTAAAGTGGATGAACCTTCTGCACTCATTAAATTGTTCTTAATTAGATGTACATATTTGTGGGCAAACAGCAAATGTTTAAATTACCCATCAACAACATTAGGTAAGGATTTGCTGTCAGTATTTTATCAATATTAATGATAGTCTATAGTACAAGTATATTGTAATTGTATAGATTGTGAAAGAGAAGGGATGTAGTGCTACTATATTATCATTCAGATGTAAAATTCTGAAGATTTATTGCTGGAGAATTCTGGTGTTCAACCCCACTCACTACAGTTGCTACTGTAAAGATTGAAACAATGCAGTAAGCAAAACCACATCACTGCAAAAGATTAATGTTGAAAGATACAGAATATGCAGTTTCTGTTAAAAACATATGCAGGAGAACTTTGGATCATCCATGTGTTGATTGCAAACAGGCATTGAAAGAAATCAGTGTTCCTTATGTTTTTTTTGTAAAATACTATGATCCTTCAAGAGGAGTAAAAAGTAATTGTTAAAACATATGGATTGTTAAGATATAAAATACTGTTTTTTTTTTAAGAAATATAAAATTGAATGTTTAAGTGTGTTTCAAAATTTACTCAATTAGATTGATGAACCCCAACTCTTATTTTTTTATATTTCTTGATATTATCTTCGTATTAAGTGTTTCTTTATGATTAAATATATAACCAAATATTCTTTTTTTTTTGTTTTATTCTAATGAAATATAGATGGTTTGCACTGAAGTTAATGATAAGAAACATAATATTAAAGAGTCTTGGTTAATTAATAACATATTGTCAGTGTTAACAGAAAATCTAATAATAGTGTTCATTTGGATTATTTGGAACATGCATCCTTAAATGTACATTTTCAAATTGTCATTGGATATATTTTGTATATAATGAAAATAAACTCTAAATTTATGTTTTGTATTTTCAATATAATCTTTAAATATAACATCTTAGTGTAGTATTTAATTTTTATTAATTTATATGATAAAGTTGGCAGAGATATTTATAAATTTTCTGACTTTATTTTTCCTTCTCTTCTTATGGATTTGCTACAGTGAATAGATCTTGCAGTTGAGAAAAGAAAATGCTTGAAATATCTGTTATTAAACAAATTGCTCCTATATTCTTTCTAGATTTTCATTAATTTTTTTCTTAACCTTAATGATAAAAAAAAAGAAACCAGTTCTCACATTTTTAATGATTTAACAATAATAATAATTTTATGGGCTAATGCTATGATAAGCTGAACACAACTGTTTTACACAATTGATTAAACAGATATTTCATTGCTTTACTCTGCTTGGTGTCAATCCATGAAGTCTTAATTCTTAAGCAGTATTTTACCACTATGCTATGTTTTGGATGGTAATAAATTAAACAGTTTCTGGCAATACATCTACTAACATTAGTTTACTCTCATCTATTTTTAACTAGTAATGTTATGAGCATGTTATTCTTTCACATTCTTCATTGCTGATTGTTTGTTTACATTGAATAAATGTGCATTCTTAAAAACTTTCATGTTTGCTGCTACTTTTCCATCCAAGTCAATTGTAGTAGTGGAATATTTAACTAAGCAACACAATATGCAGCTAAGAAAACTATTCAATTGTTAGATGCCAAAAAGTTATATAATATTGTGAAAGATAATATCATAATGTATAAGTATATTATATGTATACACACTACAAAATATCTATGGTCTCTAGTTTGTTACTTACATTTTTACTCTTTACATAGATAAAACAGAAAGGTTAAATAGGTCACAAAGATTCTCAACTTCGAACAGAGAAGCAATTGACATTACATTGTTGACCTAATTTCTTAGTTGGATGATGAGAGTGGACATTTTGTTATTGTTATTTTTTATTCTCTCGCCACGAAGAATTAGATATTTATGTACCAGTTAATGCTATATTATAATCAATGTTCATTATGGAATAGTTATCTGAAAGAAAACTTCTAAACTTGATTGAAACCAATCCAAGATTTGAAGCAAGTCATAAGTGCACCAGGCATATTATCTGCTACTATTACTACAAGAGTCACAATGTCAATTTTTGGAGCTCATGTATGTATATTTTTATGGGCACACACACTGACATATACATGCACAGCTTTTATTATATTTTAAAATTTTCATCTCATTTAACTGAAGTGTTTACCATTTAAGGTAATAATTCTGCTCCTTAGAGCAGAAAGTGTGGACTTATTTTTAAATAACTGATTAGATTGATTGCATGTTCAAATGTAAGTTAACTGGGAAAATACTATAACTATTCATCTATTCGTAAGACTGCAAATCTTAAATCTAAAAATAACTGAATGTGTTAGATAGAAAAAAAAATTGCTCTTTCATACTATAACTGAAAATTATTTCTGCCTTTTATGCTTCAAGTTATTTTAAAATTATCGAAATTATAAAGAGAAGAAATTGAAAAGTCTTTATCAATAACTTTTTTGTATTTATCTATAATTATTTGTCAAGTACAAATAATAAGCAGAATTACCTAGAGACGTTTTATTTATCATTTCTGCGTTATAAGTTGAGTAAATTATTATTATAGATTGTAACTGCATATAATATTTATAATACTGTCACGAGTATATTATCAAATGAGCTAATGAGTTATTATTGCAATGAACAACTATTATATATTAACTGGCCCTTGCAATAAATATTTGCGAAGCAGTACATATTATTAGAAAGTAGGCGGCCGTTATTCTGTATAGTGTGAAAAAGACAAAGCGATGTAGTTGTACATTTATCTTATTTATTTGTTTTTGATATATTTTAGCATACTTTATATAAATTTGCATAATGATCAAATGTTTTGTAACCCAAAGTGTAACTTACAGTTTTAATGTTTCTAAGAAATACAAATAAAAGAGACAATGGTTTCTTCTACAATCTCCTCATTCAGCAATAATGTTAGAAAAAGACATTTCTCACCAGAATTTTTGAAGGATTATTTTTATTTTATTTGACTCTTTGACTAAAGCATTTCTCACCAGAATTTTTGAAGGATTGGTTTTTTATTTAACTCTTTGACTAGAAGTGTATATACATCCGTCAGCCAACCAATATTTAAAAATTACCTAGTTAGGATATGATTCAACTTTCTGAAAGAAAAATCCAAAACCTGATAAGGATTTATTTGATTAAATTATTACATGCTACATTATATTTTGATTAAATAATATTATTAATACATTCTCTTAGTTTTAATTACATATATATAAACATGTAGTACATCTTTACTAGCCAAATACAATTTTAGCAGCATGTGGAGATTTGTTTCATATATATATATATGTGTGTGTGTGTGTGTGATCAAAGAAGGAAATTATTTTTCACACTTGTGCTATAAAATTAACGCTCACTCCTGCATTAATAAACATTTTAAAAGCATAGGAGATGCACCTATGCCTAGAGCTTATTCTTTAAATAAATCAACATTTATTGATCATGTTTTTTTTTTATTAAGGAAAAAATGCAGGTGACTGATCACCCACTACATGATGTAAATACATTGTTCAATATTACAAGGTGAAACAATTATAGACCAGTTTACAAAAGTACATACGCTCAATAACAATTATATCCATACAAGAGTTTAACGAGTGACAAGCAGAGATCTGCACTGCTCAAAACCAATCCATAAAGGGGTGCAGCAGCCCATGAGGGTGGAAACGGTGCTGGAAACATTGACCCTGTACCTTCCCGGTAAGTTTTCCGGGTAGAGGCAATAATCGTCAACAGCCTGCACCCATAAACCAGACTCCCAACGACCACCACCATCGACCCCTGAGAAAGAAATAAGGAGTGCAGACCCGTGCCCACAAATATTGCAGCAAAACTCCATTAATGTTACAGAGATATTTCTAGCTGGAGTGTCTGGCATCCAGCATGTCAATTGAATTTGTCTGTGATTATGTTCTTGATAAAAGAATTGTTCGCTTTTATTCCTTAAATTTCTCAATCCTTATTAAAATTTATTCATTGAATGATGTTGGTAAACCAGTTGATTGTTCATCTTCCTCTTCATTTAAATCCAATATATTATCATAAGCCTCTTGCATAACGTTATTTACCACATACTTCTATTCCCACCAGTTTTTACTGCATTTAGATTTTCATTTTTATTGTAATGCCTCTTCATACTTGAATTTTTGGTTATTAACATTAAATAATTTGTTTGACTTACTTCTCTCATTAGTTTCAAATTTAGATTTTATAGATTTGTTTTTATTAATCAGTTTCGCTTTTTAGATAACGTTATTTTCAATTTTAAACTTTTTGAAGCCTTCAACAACATTCACCTCCTCTTTCCCTTGTGATATTTTGGGTTACATATAGTCCAAATCACCTGAGGTGATTTTTTTGTTAACTGGATTCTCTTCTTCCATCAGTTGTTTATTTATACTGCTGTTTTCTTGACTTACATTTTCCCCTCTATTTTGCACTTGACTTGAAACGTTTTCTGCCAACCTTGTTTTTACAACGATGTCAGTTAAAATCTTGTTGCTGTTAGGAAACTAAAAGTTTTCTTCATTTTGATAACAACACTTAAAGGTAATGAGCTTACCTTCAGTTTGACTTCAAATTATTATGGTGAAGCTTCGTTATCCTTTTTTAATTCCACCTTTTATAGGGGACCTGAAACTAACATTGTATTCCTTGAGCCAGTAGGTGGCATCTTTTTATTTTATTGATCATGTTTGAATTTAAGAATGACCTTATTGCAAACTTGATATTTAAGTTGGCATAAGTTCAGATTATATATCACAAGAAAAATTGTCTCATTTAAAAAATAGGCTATAAGCACAAAGCATTTATTAATGAGAGAGTGTGTGTCAATTTTTTATGATGTGTGAAAAGTAGTTTCTTTCCACAATATTACATATGTGTATAAATTGCTATATTATCAGTTATTATATAAATATGTATGTGTGTATTTTAAAAAAAAAGAAAGATCTCCTGCCATTTTAGTTGGCACATTATTTAGTTTCTGAGTAGTCCTGATTAGGTTACATTTGAAGTCTTTTTAAATTATAAATCGGCTTGGAATTTATTTTCGGGTATATGGCTCATAACTAACAAATCCAATAATGTGAATAATTTTATATTTGAATATTCTTAGTTATATCATTTTAGTTAGAGAGTTAAAAGTCTAGATTTACCTTTTATTTATATGAACATCTTATGCTCTGTCTGCAAGAAATGTAATAATGATAACAGTATTGAATTCATAATAATTTGCATAAATATATGTGTGCGTGAGTATTTGTTTAGATAATAACTTTTATCAACTTTATATATCTCATAATATAAACAATGCAATATATAGATATATACTTTATCTGAATCACTAACCTATGATTTAGTAAAATACAAACTACCGTATTGGATCAATCTATTTCCGACCTTTGAGCAGCAAATGTGTTTACAAACACACCAATGAACGAACATACATTCATATTTTTTATTATCTATATGGATTATGCAGATTTCTTAGTGGTTATGTACGATAATAACAAAATATGTGTTTTTTAGCGAAATAGTTCTGCATATTTTCTGTTAAGTCTATATTATGTGACATTATTTATATAATTAAATATATTATATATTTGTTATTGGTTTATATTTTAGTGGCTTTCACAGACGATTATGCTGAGGCTTGTTGAAGAAATAGATCAGATTGATAAAGCTTTATATCGTATTGGTTCAGCTGATGTCAAGATTGGAGGTCAGTTGTATAACTTGAGTTACACAATACTGTCAAATTTTTTAAGAATCTTCACATTTTATTTACAGTTATGTTAACCAGAAATGTTTTTATAAAACATTGATTTTGGATTATTAGATAAGTTTTACTTTTAGCTATATTATTATTTTTTTGTAATATTAGATAAATTCTACTTTTAACTATATATATATTTTAAATCAATGATCACTTCAAAACGTTTTTATATATGTGTATACATATATAATATATACTAACAAAACTATAGATGTTTTTTTTTATATATATATTATATTTGACATACATTTTTAGGAGCAATAATTCATTGTATAATAATTCAATAACCTTTATTATAAGTTTGGATAGTCATTGCACACTAAGTCCAGTGTTGTGTTCACATCTTTATAATATGTGATAAATACATTTATCAAAAATCTATTCCATTTATTTAATAACTGTCTTTATTTTTCTCATATTATCAACATATCTAAACTAAATTTGGATTACTTGCTTTTAATATTTAACAACCTCCATTATTATTTTTATGCTTTCAAAATTGTAGTCTGGAATTCAAAAATAGCTTAAAATTTTGTACCTGAGCAATCTTCTTACACATATTTATATAGAACTAATTAATAAATGTTCATTGACTACAACTTAACACATTTGGTGAATGGAGGAAACAAAGCAAGAAATGTAGTGTTTTGTGGCATAAGCCAGTTTATTCACAACAGCAGGAATGCCCCTACCTAACATAAAACCAACATTATTAAAATGTATATTTATTGGAATCAAATTTACACAAATATTTTGTACACATACACTCACAATATATGTATATATAATTTAGGTATGTTAGCATGCCTTGGAAAGAGTATTATTTTTTTATTAGTCTTGTGCTTTGTTAGTGCACCAAAAATGCATTAAGACAAACAGAAAACTGATCTAAAAATAGCCCAATTCTGCACACATAATAAATACTTATGCAAAACTATTGCAAATAAACAATGAAGTTGAATATATATATATATACTTATATATGGGGACGTGTATATATTGTGTTAATGCATATGTGATCACATGGTAATGGTAGATATAATAGTTTTTCAATAGGCTAATTCAAAGCAAAGCTCTCTTCGGCAGACTTTTGTGGGGGATCAATGAAAAATCATTACTTAACACTGTTTCCCTTTTTTTTCTTTTAGAAATAATGATTTAAAAGATTTTTTACCTTGTTTTACTCTCTTTTAAAAATACGCAGATGCTTATTTTGGATGATTAGCTGAATTGACATGAAAGTACATTTTAAACTTGATTAGAATCTAAAAAATATTTCTAAGATTACTTAATTTGGATTCAAAATCAGGCAGTAGAAATCTGCATTGCACAAAAATCAAGCAATAAAACAATTATTATTAGTGATATTAAGTTACTATTATCTATCTGCAATTATTGAAAATGTTTATAATATATTATGTTCATTATCATGACTCACAGGGATATGTTTTATATTAACAATATATGTTTGATATGATTTATTAAATAAATATATCCCACTGTACTAATTTTTGTGATTGTGTCTTAAGGGCATGATAAGAAATGTTATACTATTATCATAATATATTCACAAAAAATGTTTAACTCTTTTTAAAAGAGATTAAAATGTCTTTCATGATATGCTGAAGTATGTCTTGACTTCATTAACTGAAAACAAAACCTGGTCTCCACATGGGTCAAAACTCACAACTACCTGTTTGTAACAGTTATAATTTGTTATTTATTAGCCAGCATTCAGAATACATTATAGTTGCCTGTTTAAAGAGATTTATTTAAACTTCTTTGTATCAATAATTAAAAAATCTCTGTGGTCAAATTGCAATCTTTGGGTCTATAAGTAAATTAGACCAATAATAAATGTGGGATTTTACCTTTATTGTTAAAAGGAGGTTGCCTTGACAACAGTTTGAAATTGCTGATTATTGATATTGTGATTGTCTAAGTGTTGACTGGTTTTACTGATATATATATATATATATTGTAACATTTTTTTACATTTTAGATTTGATTAGGCATTTATTTTACACATTATAAAGTGCAAGTTAATCAAACTATGAAATGAGAATATATTCCAATCATTCATGAGTCCAGATATTTCAAGAACATAGTTATCTTGCATGATTAATAAGCCTAATATTATTTATGATTTTAAATTATAGGCAGAATCCATTTTTAATTTATATAGGGAGTGAATGATAAGAATAAGTTGGAAGAGTATAAAATACAAGTTGAAGAAATTATGGAAGAGTGGGTTGGTGATGAGTATAAGGACTGGTGTAAAGAAGTAAAAAAAGTGGCGAATAGGATTTTAGGTGAGAATATTCAGAAGAATAAAAGTAATAAAAAATGAGAATTAGTAAAAATGTAAAAGAGAGGAAAGAAGCATGTGGAGAATATAAGTGTGCTATTAAGAATAAGCAAAGTGAAAAAAGATATTAATGCTAAATGGGAAAAGTGTTTAGAAAAGAAGAAGTTAGCTAAAATAAATAATTATAGAGAGAGAATGAAATTGAATAGTAAATTGTTGGAGGATATTAATAAAAGTGGAAGAGGTGGGAATAAAAAATTCTGGAATTACATTAAAAGGAAGAATGTAGGGGAGAGAGAAATAGTATTACTAGATGATGAGGGAATAGAGTGTAGCTCTAGAGAAGATTTAGAGATAAATAAATACGTAATGAATATAGAAAAGATGTTAGATGTGAATGATAGAGTGATAGAAAACATGAAAGCATATACTAATGGGAATATTAGGTTTTCAGAAAATGAACTGAATGAGGTAGAGAAGAAATTGAAAAGTGGAAAGGCAAGAGGTTTACATGGATGGACAGCAGAGATGGTAATGAATTTAGGATATAGGGCAAAATTAAAGTTATTATCTTGTTTTAATAAAATGGCACAGAATAGAGTTTTCCCAAATAGTTGGAGTTATACAAGAGTGAGATTATTATTTAAAGGAAAGGGTAAGGATCATAGAAAGTTGAATAATTATAGACCAATAGTGGTAACATCAGTTTTATATAAAGTTTTCTCATATATGGTGGCTAGAAGAGTTGTAAAATGGATGGAAGGGAATAATGTAGTGGGGAAATGCAAGGAGGTTTTAGATTAGATAGGCGTATAGGAGATAGTTTATTTGTAGTTACACAACTTATGGATATGAGTAGGATTTTAGGTAATCAGTTATATATAAGTTTTATAGATATAGAGAAGGCATATGATAGAGTAGATAGAAATAGATTATGGATAAGTTTAGCAAATTTGGGAATGGATGAAGCTTTAATAGATATTATTAAGAAATTATATGAAAATAATTATATATATATATATATATATATATTTATATATATTTTTTATATATATATCAATTAGAGAATATAGAATCAGTTAAAGTTAAAAATGGGGTGGGACTAAGGCAAGGATGCCCTATGTCACCTATTTTGTTTGTGTTCGTATTTGAGTGAAATGGAAAGAGCAATAGAAAGATTAGGAAGAGGGGTAGAGATACTGTTAATAGGTAGTAAGGGAGTATATATTTTGTCAGGTCTTTTTTTTTGCAGATGATATATTTTTGTGTGCAGAAAGAAGAGAAGATATGGAAGTTATCTTGAGGACATGTGCAAGGGTTGGTAAAGAGATGGGGATTAAATTTAGTGAAGAAAAATCAAATATAATGATGGTTAATACTGGGGAAAGAGAAGATGTACAATTTTTATTGGGAGATATTAAGTTAAGTGTGGTGAATAGATATAGTTATTTGGGAATTATTTTAAGTAATCAGAAAAATTATTTGGATGAATGGGAGAAAAAATTGATAAATGAAGTAAAGAAAACAAAGGGATTGATAAAGTAATTAACAGTGTTTTTATATAATAAATATGATGTAATTAGAATTATATGGAAAGGAGTTGCAGTAGCAGGGTTAACATATGGTAATGATGCATTATATGTTAGTAAAGAGGTATTAAATTACTTAGAAAAAGTTCAAAAGGAAGTAGGAAGACATGCATTGGATGCAGATGTATGGACAGCAAAAGAGGCAATTCAAGGAGAAATGGGATGGTCAAGTTTTTATATGAGAGATGCAAAAAGTAAAATGAAAATGTTTGGTAGATTGCAGTTTATGGATAATAAAAAAATAGCTAAAATAGTATTTAATTGGGTTATGAGTAAAGGGTAGGTAACAAGATGGGCGAGAAAGATAATGTGGTATGCAAAAGATTTGGATAAAGAATTTATATCAGTATATTTGTACAAAAGTTGGGATGATTGTGTTAAGTGTTGTAGTAGTAAGGAATGAGATAAAAAATAGATATATTAATAAAGAATAGGGAGTTAGAGAGATAGAGAAATAGTATGGAGAGTAAAAAGAGTTTAAATATATATAGAAATAAACAGAATATTAGGTGTGAGTTAATATATGATAATAATAAGGAAAGTAGTTTATTATTTAAGGCTCGAACAGGATCTTTAGCTACAAGAGAATATATATGTAAATGGAAAAAAATGGGTGATTTATTTTGTAAATTATGTAAGGAAGGAATAGAAAATATTAGGCATTTGTTAATTGAATGTAAATGCTTGAAAACAGAAAGGTACATATAATGAAGTTATGCAAGAATAAATATGAAAAAAATGATTATAAAGAAAGTGAATTATTGTTTTTTATGCTGGATTTGGGAAAAGATAAAGGGGATTTAGATATAAAGGTTATAGAGTTGACAAAGATTATGTTGTGGAAATGGGATGGAGCAGAATATGGGAAAATTTAGAGTGGGGAATGGAAAATAAAGTGGCTAACAGGTTTATCTGGGCATAATTTCTGAGATATTCTTGACTTCATTTAAGGAGAAGCCACAATACATCACATCATCACATCGATTCTGCATGAAGCATATTGTAACTTATTTAGAAAATAGTAACATAGATCAGGATTATGATTTTCTGTCACTTAATTATTTTATTTTAAGACAATATTTTTCCTGCAGCTTAATTAATAAAGCATATTGGCAAGGTAATTTATAATAAAATCTAACACTCAAAATTAATAATGTAATTAGTTAAAAATTAAGCATGTACAATGAAAGTTTTATATTAGTAATAAAGGTTTATTGCAACACATATCTCACTTTGAAGTCTTAAATAACAAATGTTTTTCATTTCATTTTGTCTACAGTAACAGTTTATTATTTAAAATTCAATTTGTAAATCTCTTTTTCGACAGATAGGAATTATGGACTTTAACTTATTGGTAAGCTTTTAGTGATTACGTAATAATTGTTTATCCTAGTAGTCCTGTTTCTTTTGAGAATTAGTCCACAGTGTTGGTTTATGGTTTCATTATGGTATTACTTTCATATCTCTGATCCATATTTAGGTAAGGCTAGATGAAGCTTTTGGTGGCTTTTCTGAGAGGTGCCAGTGAACGATCTGGTTCTACTCACACATGGAGGATAGCTTTAGTTTAGTAATAAGTCATAGAATTTTATTTTTTACTTTGAAAATACTGCTCACTAGAAGCTTCCCAAGCCATAATGGATGAAAAGACCAATTCCAAACTTGTCTGCTTCTTTTATACTCACAATTATTTTTGAAATGTCCTGAGCATTTTCTTATCTTTTATTTTATTATTCTAATCTACTACATTTCTTGTTATATTTCAGTTACAAAGTCTTTTTTACATAAATTATTTCAGCCATGTTTAATTTGCATTAAGAACATCACTTTGATTTTAATCACTTTATTTTTATTTTGTCTATCTGCATTAGCAATCTGTAGGTGTTTCCATTTTTTCCAATTTTAACTTTTACTTTTAATTGCAAACAAAAAATATCTTTCATTGTGTTATCTAAAAAAAAAAAAAAACAATAATAATACTAATTAAAAAATTATCTAAATTATGTTCATGATGATTTTTAAATTTTACTTTTTTTAACCCTTACTCAATGCCAATATACTTGTACCATATATATATATAATTATTATTATATAAGTTTTGTAAACATCATGGTATTTTATTTTATTTTTTCACTTTGGCTTGCATTATTTACATTATATCATTATTTTTTATCATATTACTCAGAAGATATTAATCATATACCATATTTGTTAGCTTTCTAATATCTTTTCAATATTTTTTTGTCCATCTCAATTTTACAAAAGGAATTATTGAATAATAAAGCATTTGTACAAGATGAATTAGTTAAGTGCCAACTATGAAAAAAAAATTTTTTTTTGGTTTATCCATATCTGGTGTAGGACTGGCAGGTTAGTGTTCTACTTTTGCCCTGTCTATTGCATATTAATTAAGTCAGAGGGAGTAATAAATAAAATGGTCTTTAAATACCACTGTGCAGAGCAAAGATCTTTTCAGCAAGTCCATTATAGAGGAACAATCGAGAAGGCAATATTAAGTTTTACATTTATCAGATAGTGAAAAGTTTAGTTGATTTCTAATCATTTTTATACTGTAGTTAAAAAATAGCTACATGCCCACAATTACTAACCGGTATTTTGATATATAGCTATAATAGATAGATGTGCAACTGTTCTATGATAAGGTCCTTGTATAAATTATTAAATATATAAATATTATAAAACGTTTTTGAAGCGTTTGCATTTTTTTTATAACTATGATGATAACAAAAATCATTTTAATATATATATTTACAAAGTCTACTTTGCCATCGCAATGATAATAATTAGTTACAATTTTAAAATAATGTGATCCATGCCAATAAACTTTCCTATATATATATATATAGTATATTGATTTTTGAAATCAATATGAAAGCTCCTTTAAACCAATAAATCAAAAAAGAAAAAAAATATCTAAAAATGTACCTTTTAATTTCAGGCAACATTTGATCCTTGCCAACCAATTCATCCTTCTTCTATGTCTAAATAAAATCCTAACTAGACATCTGTTACCATTCATTACTAAACTTTAAAGAACCTACTTAATGCTAATTACTATTTAAGCACCTTCAAGTATATATATATAGTGTTAACTAAAAACTTCCTATAAGTGTATGTGAAATAGAAGTAATCTCTAATAGAGATATTTGCGTTATTTTTTTTTTTGCAAGAAAAATAAATCCTTATTTTATTTTACTAAACTTAGAGCAAAATTTTAATTGTAACTTTAACCACAGACTTTGTTTTATGTGTCAGATAAATTATTGTTAATATGATAATGACAAATTAAAAATACCAAGAAGCAAAAGTATTTTAATTCAAATTATGCATGTTTCTGTGACACTTTGGATTGAAATATACACCATCGCCATCATTTCAAATACTATTTATCTTCTACGGGATGGATGTCACTCCAAATCCTCTTCCAAGCTTTTCTTTTTTGCACAATGCACCAAAAAACATTTTCTTTATTTCATTCATCCAATTCACAGGGGTTTATCTACGTCTTATACAGTCTCATGGGATTCAATTTAAAACTTGAAGGAACTGTCCCTAATTATTTTCTCTTCTAACAACAATTCCAACTCAGATTTCTTGCAATTCGTTGTTTGAAATGATGGCAGTGATGTTTGCTTTTCATATATATATATTTCACTTGATGGTTATTTTTTTTAAATATATATATATATATGTCGATAAGATTTTCATGGGTTACAGATATAAATTTTATACTTAGTTGATGGCTTGTATTATCAAGTTAAAACGTATATACATTTGTATTAAAAAAATCATACATCAATGAGACCCCAAAATATATCATATATATATATGAACACACATATATACACATCAATATTGTAACGGTCAGATTTGTATGCCTCACTAACATGCTGCAGAATTCAAACACCAGGCACAAAGAGAAACATTACTGATAGGGTAAGCCACCAGCAATATTGGGTTTGAATCTGATTATTCGATTCCGCAACACTCACTTCATGACAATGCACCTGATGCTACACTTGTAAACTCTTCTTCTAGGCACGGGGTCAGGGAGTACAAGAGACTCTATTCTTAACTTATTCTAGGGTTAGCAAACTCTTAAGAGTAATACAATTATGACATTTATATTTTATTATATCTAATATTTCATTTATTGAGATGAGATACTATTATTGCTGTATGTCGAACAAATAGACATTATAACGGCAGACATATGATTTAAAAGTTAAAATTTAATTAATAATATATACATAAAACATAGTAATTGATTCTTGGTATTGGTATTTATTATGCATTTCCAATACCATTAACTATTACAGCTTTACAATGGATAATTATTGGACATATAATAATTTAACTGCCTGAACATCAGGGTACAAACGAGTACAATTTATAATATCATGCCTACGAGAATTATAATTTCAAGCGG
The DNA here is from genome assembly GCA_028023455.1 of Epiperipatus broadwayi. NCBI lineage: Eukaryota > Metazoa > Onychophora > Udeonychophora > Euonychophora > Peripatidae > Epiperipatus > Epiperipatus broadwayi. Next base: position 3,906,587 of record JAQFVV010006280.1, on the reverse strand, counting down.
TGATGCAAGGTTTTTAAGTAATAAATGATAATTGTGGTTGCAGACATACCAAGATTAATTTAAAGTAAAATAATAAAATACATTAAAGAAATCATTGAACTGATCTATAAGCATTACATTTAAGAACATATAAGTGTAGGATGGTGGGAAGACGGAGTCATAATTATAATGTATAATAATCAAAATTTATATTAAATAGGTGGTACTCTTAGAGATGCAATGCGATGAATTATGTTGCAGTACTTTTAAACTGCCGAGCTATGTTTGAGAAAATTGAGAATGACAGGCTGGTGTCAGCCATGGTGCAATTTGAAGGTGGTCACATAAGCATCATCAAGTGCATGGGATAGCACCATGAATACTCCCTGATTCCATAACGAAGATCGAATGCCCACTGGAATATTTAATTTTGTCCACTTTATGGGAGACAATGGGAAGTCAGTAATAGCTGTGTTTATCCATTGATAAATCCAAGGCTTTAAGAGAAATCATCGCACCTCTAAACAGTAACACATATATGACGTAAGTATAGAATCATAAATTTTACTTTTAAATTACGCTTTAAATTCTAATGACTCGATCTCCCAATGCCCACATTTTAATAATTTGAACTTTTTATTTACACTCTAAAATAAATATTATTACTTGGTTTAACCTGAACAAGTAAACCTAATTAAAGAAATCAAAAGAAATGATTGTAAAAATGGGTCTAAACAATTTATCATTATCACACCTGCTAACTAATATGTCCGCCACCCAGTTACCCAAATACACTCACTTTTATGATTAAAACGAAGCAAATATCAAATGCGTATATTATAGATATAAATAATTATGATACATAATTGAAAATGAATGATTACATTGATACATTGGGATTAGTATGATATGCATTCGATATTTCTGGTAAATCACTGTCATATTACAAATTTGGATAATTTCTGAGCTGGCAATCTAAAACAAGTATAAAGAAAAAATGGGGGGGGTTACAGTAATTCCCTGTCTTTAGTAATCTACAAAATGTGGTGGCAGCTTTAGTTATATTATACTCAGGAGGATAGGACAAGTCCGTTCAGAAATTATCTAGGCATACTATTATAGAAGTAAAGAATTTAAAATATAAAATATGTACTCAAGATGATAGACAAAGAATCAGGTAAATTAACTGATAAGAAAGATTTACAGAGCAAGATATACATCAACATTACTTGAATAAGAGATAATTATTGGGAATAGCTATAGCTTTTAAAGAGATTTAGAGTACTTTATAGAGCTTGGGTACATGTTACTTATCTTAAACTTTAGATGATTGTGCACATAGGTAGAAGCAGTCATGTATTGACCATTCTCTATTTATAGCAGCAATCCTTTTCCTTAACTTATTCAGATTTCAATAATTTAAACTTTTGAGAGTGAGCACAGTTTTCAGCATGTAGCATAGTTCTCATATTTTTGCATAGTTCCCTGATGTTCTCATTTTCTGGAGGAAACATATGGTGACTCGGATAGTTGGTTGATCATTCTCCAGAGGAGTATAGAGCTTCACCATCTTTTACTTGGCTATTTTAATATCTCTAAAACTAAAAAAAAAAACTAACAATAAAAAGATTCAATACTCAAAAACCCAATCAAAATTAAAATTTGCCCTTTTATATTAGCCATCTATCTTATTGGTCCATAGTTATGCCCTCAGGTGAATCAATTTACAGTTTAATGTTTAAATCATTTCATTAGATTTAAAAATATCTGCATAGTAAATCGAAAGATTTCATGTTGTTTATTTATATATAATATTTAGTGAGTTAAATGTGAAGGTATTTTAAGTTTCACACTCGTAGTTCGAAATGCTTGAGTCTGGCTTATTTATATATAAATTGAGGCATAGAAGAAAGTGGTCCTATCTTTTTCTGATACTTCTGACTTGTGTTTCAGAATTAAGAGGCCCATGTGCAGTTATTATTACATCTGATTGGCTGTACGTTAATCTGTTTAAGGATCAGGTTTTGAAGGTTTAAGCCTTTCATGTTATTATAAATCATATTATTTTAACTCAACATTTATATACGATATTGAAGTATGTGTGTATTTATGGCGCATTTAACTGATGCTCATATATATATATATATATATTTACGGCGCATTTAACTGATGCTCATATATATATACCTAATACTGCTATACACACAATCTAATATCTAGGGTTTAAATTTAGGTAGGATGGAGGTGGTGGGTGAAAGACATAGAAAAAGGTGAAATGATATATATTTGAAAATCCTGAGAAAATTTATTCCATGCACATAAACTTGTACATGTTTACATAGATAAAATACCTAGGATTTATGACCTCTATGAATAGAAGTTTGTACTATTGCAAGTGTTAGTTAGCATCACACATAAGCAAAATTTAATAATAAATATTTAACTATTTCCAAGTACATAATCGTGATTTTGCTAAATAATCATGAGACCAATGGAAACAGATAATTAAATTGCAATTAATTTTGAAAGATGTTTAATAATGACCATTTTAAGAAAAATAGAATTTGTTTAAAAAAAGGGATTATAATATAAATAATTCCTATATGCCAATTTTAAACCTGTATGTTAATCTGAGATATGACTTAGGCTATTCCTTAGTTCAAAATGCTTGTTTTATTTTATGTATATGAAGTAGTATTTTTAAATTTTTATTTTAAAAAGTTTAATTATTGCCAAATAATTCTTAGTCAATTAAAATAGTATATATGTTTAATTATTTTCTGGTTAACTCAATAAAGTCACCATAAAATTATTATGGAAAAAGTAAAACCTGCTTTTCACTAAGATGAATTAAGTAATTCATAGAATCATCCAAGGTATAACAATATTTGATATTGTTTGTTATGATTTAATTTAAAGTAAAAAGGGAAGATATAATATGATAATTTAAATTATACCAACTGTAATTCAAATATTTGCCTACTTTGAAATATAGTGTTATTAAGAAATAATTACAGTTTATTAGAAAAGGTTAAGTAAATTCATTCTTGATAGATGGATGTATTACCAATCTGATAGCTTGATCATTTATTGGGATTTGTAAATAGTCATGTTAATCAAAAATTGCATATATGTTGTGTGTTATAAATAAAATTTAAATATTGATTTGTAAATTTTATATATTGTTTTGTAAATAAATTGATTTTTGTATAATTTAAATTTGTGTATTTTGACATTATTTATGTTTCCATATTTCTATTTATCATTCATTACAGACACTGATTGACTTCAGTGTTCACTTTATTGTACACTCATAATAAATCATTCTATCTAATACATGTATTACACTTATAAAGTGATTATTTTTGTCAAGGACTCTATGATAATTGATTCATAAATTATCATACTTTCAGAAAAACTAGGAATAAATCCAAATTTATTTAATCATGCACAAGTGTTATCTTCTTCAATGATCACAAATGTTCATTTTATAGTAAACTTAAGAATTTTTGTTGTTTGTTTTAAACTAATAACAATCATTATTATTATTAAACATATTTTGCATTCAAATACAGAACTTATTATTATTTTAATGTGTGTAAGCAGCACTATATTTGAATATCCATATACCAATTACTTATTAAATAAAATAATAAACTTGACTTAAATATTCGCATTATAAGATTAGTTATACTATATTTATAGTATTAACAGTTAATATTATCATCATGAGAGATGATTTCTGAGTATTTTAATAATCCAAATTATATTTTATTGATTTCTTAAATTATAATACAGATTTTTCTTAAATTAATTCAAAACCCTTTAATACCTAAAGTAACTATTTTACAATTTAGTTATCATATTGCAGAGCAAAGTTGCTATAGTTGATTTAACAATATTATTATTTTACATTTTTTCTAAATTTTGTCTGAATTATTGGAGTTCTATAAAATTGTCCCTTATTATCCAATATTCTGTGCTTTGTTTTAATTTGATATCCCTGAGATAAAGATTAAAATGCAATAACGATTTAGATCAGGATTTATTTTAAATTAAAATTAGAATATAAATTTATTCTTATAATAAATTTTAATATTATTATTCTTAAATATTTAGTTGGAATATTATTTTAGCTTTATTTAAATAGGATTATTATAGTTACTCATAGAGATATGATTGTAATTTTTAAAAGATTGGAATTCAACAGTATTTGTATGCAGTCAAGTATTTGTCATTGATACTTACTTGACTTTAAGGTAGTCTGTACATCTTGCCATGGGAACACAATCTCATGAGACAATTTATTATTATTGCTATTATTATTCTGAGCTATAAGTATTTACTTATTAAAGCAGTTTGAGATCAATGGTTATATTTATTATTATTATTATTATTATTATTATTATTATTATTATTATTATTATTATTATTATTATTATTATTATTATTATTATTATTATTATTATTATTATTATTATTATTATTATTATTATTATTATTATTATTATTATTATTATTATTATTATTATTATTATTATTATTATTATTATTATTATTATTATTATTATTATTATTATTATTATTATTATTATTATTATTATTATTATTATTATTATTATTATTATTATTATTATTATTACGGCTTTAACACTTTTTGTCATATCACTGTTTACCTTCAATTGTGCCCATCATTGCAGGTTATACTTACAATATATATATATATATGTTAATTCTAATATTTTCACAGATAAAAGAGGTCATATCATTATTATTATTATTTGTGGAATATTCCATGTAGTGAAATAGCCAAATGCTGATGTTTCAATACAATATCAAGTACCTTCTTCAGAGTGTCCTCTTTCTCAAATCATAATAATGCATGTGACATTTTAAATCATTTTTATCATTTTCTTTCTCCTCATATTTAAATTCTATTGGTTGAGAAGCTTTAAATTTTAATGTCTCTTCCAATAACTTCTTCCAAATGTTAAATTTTATTTTCTCTTCCAATAACTTCTTTCAAATGTTGTTAATCTTCTTTAATTCACACCTTTTATTTATGCTCAATGAAACTTGTGAATTAAAGAAGATTAACAACATTTGGAAGAAGCTATTAGAAGAGAAAATAAAATTTAAAACTTCTCAACCAATAGAATTTAAATATGAGTAGAAAAAAAATGATAAAAATGATTTTAAATCTCACATGCATTCTTATGATTTGGGAAAGAGGATGCTCTGAGGAAGATACTTGATATTGTACTGAAACTTCAGCATTTAGCTATTTCACTACATGAAATATCCCACAAATAATAATAATAATAATAATAATATGATATATATATATATATATATATATATATATATGTTAAACAAGATTTCTAAATATAAAAATACAATTTGGGTTCATCCGAAAACTTTTAATATCAATTTACTGAGTTTACTGATCACACAACCATCCACAGAGTTATAACTCTGTGGATGGCTTGTGATCAAGTCAAACGCAAAATATATTAAAGTTTTAACACGGATGAACCCGCAAAATATGTATTTTATATATATATATATATATATATATATATATATATCAGGGACAAAGAGTCCATGTATTGAATGGAATGAGTGTTTCATAGAAAAATTCATGAAAACTTTCAAAAGCTGTAATTGAAATTGAATTTAAAAAATTCACTTTCAATTTTTTACCAACAATTGAATTGTTTTTATATACACAAAGAATGAATTTGAGTAACACATTTTTGTTGATTATAAGAAGTTCAAACAATGCTAAGATTTAATTTACAGTTAAAACTTTTAAGAATGTTAAAAGGATTTGAAAGATAAAAATATATTGATAATATATTATCTATATTTAAGTTAATCGCAGTCTGATTAGAATGAGTAATTAAAATTTATTATTTTTTGTATGCAATTACTGTTGATTTTTAATTTTTTCCCAACAGTTGAATTGTTTTTATATACACAAAAAATTAATTTGACTAACACATTATCATTGATTATAAGAAGTTAAAACATTGCTAACACCTAATTTACAGTTAAACTTTTAAGAATGTTAACAGGATTTGGAAGATAAAAATATATTGATAATATATTCTCTGATTTACAGATAAGAGAGTTTCAGATTTTTTTTTAGATGTATGTAATATGTCTCTATATTAGGCACTATTACATAAAAATTGTTATGGCAAGTGAAATAAAAACATTATAAAAAAAGAAGTGTGCTTTCGTTCCTAAAAAAGTCATACTTTGTAATTGATATATATATATATAAACTCTACTGATGGCTTTGCTCATATTATTAGATTAAAAGAATGTAATATACTTGATAATTAAGATATATTTAAATAATATTTACATGAAATAATAATACATGAGATATCTACAATAAGTAAAAAAAAAGTCTATTGCAACACATTTTTATAAACAATGTTGTCTAAGTCATTTGCAATTGCCGTTGACAACTCATGTATTATTATTTTATGTAAATATCTTTTAAATATTTTTTTTTACTTCTCAATTATATTACATTTTATAAAGAGGATATATTTTGAATGGTAGAATTTTTTAAAAGTATATTATCTAAATTTGATTTTTGATATATTGAATACTGGATAAAAATTCTCCTTGCTAATTTTCATTTTTCTAGCTTTCCCATTGCATTCTTAGAATGTTTGATAATTAAAATATATATATACTCAATTTTTGATTTATTGAATACCAAATATTTTTTTATTCATTAATTCCATTTCCTCAGCTTTTTCTTTATATTAGTAGAAAGAGTGATAATTAAAACATATTTGCTTAATATTTACATGAAAAAATTATTGATAGCAATTTCGCATAAAATATAATTTCTATTGAATACAATAAACAATTTTAAAATAAATTATTTTATATTTCTCATGTGATTTTTAAAATCTTTTATATCATCCTAATATATGCAAGTGAGAAATCAAATATGCTGTCCAAAGGAAATTTAAATAACTTAAAATACATTTATTCAATAAAGTTTCACCTGGTATGCCGAAAACTAACACCTCTTTATTTTTGTAGTTTCTATCTGAACATCTTATTTTATCATGCTAGATATATTTTAAGGAATATAGTAAAAGTTTATTAAATTTAGTATTTCTTTTGCTGTATCCATGACATTTTAAAATGTACTTCTTTACATGTTAAATTTATTTAAATTAACATTCTAATAGTTTATCAATTTCACATTAAAAGTTTAACAAACTCAGTGCTATTTCTTTTGGTGTATAAATTCCATTTTAACACTTGTTAAATTAAATATATTTGTCATTTATTGTATCTTTATTTGTATGAATTTGAAAAGACTGTGGAAATATGGAGGTTGTTTAATATATCTATAAAGATATTACACACGGGAAAGAGAAAGGTGAATAACTGCATGTATCTCTATGCTTAAAAAAATCTGATATATTAATCTTTAACTGAAGTTTAAAGTTTACATTTGTGTTAGAGATAATCTCTAGTTTAGTAAATGATTAATAATAATCATTATATTTATCTGAGGAGGATGGCATCGAAGTTGTGATTGGTGTGAGTTTGACAGTTTTAAATAAAAATGTAACAGTTTAAATTTAAGTCCTAAACATTTATCAAATTCATTATTATAACATCTAAATTATCATTATTTAATTAAGAAATTAAATATGTGGTTACAAATGTAATTTAATTTTTATAAAATATATCCCAAAATTATACATTTTGTTTTAAAAAAAATTCCAATTCTTTAATCTTTTAATCAGTGCTGCCCTCTTTTTGGCTTTTTAAGAAATCATTGTAAAACAATTATTATATAGATTTTTCACACATTTTTATATTACAATTTTTTTTTAAAACAATGCAAAAATTTATATGCTAGTAAAATTCTATAGTAAAAAGAAAGAAAATCATACAAGATTTTTTGTGCAATATTTGTTGAGTGACAAAGTCACAAACAAGCAAACAAACAAATTTTCACATTTATATTGTACTATAGGAGAGAAAATAGACAATAGAAATAAAAAGTCAGTTGAGAGTAGTAAAAATTCAACAGACAAATGGTCAGCAAATTTTAATTGTGTTGTATCTATATTTTTAAATGTTTAAACTGAAATTTAAAAAAAGAAATGAAAATTTTATTTATTTTTCTGTCTGTGGTGTAACGGGCTGTTTATTTATTAGACTAAGAGAGGGTTTCAAGTAAAAAAATTCTACTTGAAATTAATTTAGAAATATAGTTAATTTAATTTTATATCAGACATGTGTTATAAATGTAGAATTGCATGTATGCAAGCGCATACACCTGAATTGGTAAAACATTTTTTTTTTAAAAGCAATGTATTTTTTTTTTTTCTCAAAAAAAGTAAATTTTGAAAGATTATTTTTACAAATTGTATAACAATGCTTAACCTCAAAATAAAATTTTAATCTGTTATCTAAAAGTTAAGCATTGTTCAGATAAGTTACATAACAGAATTATTTAGTATGGAACTTAAAAATGTTCTACTTTAACTGATTAAAAACCTGGCTATTTTAAGATATTAATCTAGAAAATTCTAGAAAAATTTGTGTGGGAGATCAATAGACTGAATCTACATAAACTTTCCCAAAATCTATCGTTTCATTCATTGATTCTTTCAGCAGATTCTAAGAGATTCATCCAGTAGATTCATTCATCAGATTTTTCCAACTCTACTAGTCAAGATTGTATTCCAGATGCTGGGACTCTTCATTCTATGTGACAAGCACACTTCTTGGTATTTCTTTCATCAAAATTATTGATACTCCAACAAAAATGAACTGATCAATTATTTCTAGTGGTGTTTTCCTGGGAACTTACCATAGGTGAACTTTGTGTTCTTAACTATTCTCTAATCTGCAACATGTCTTAAATTTATAAATCAATAGAAAGCTGAACTGAAAAGACAACCTACATGAAAACCTCTCAACTAACTGACATCATAAGATACAATAACAAAATAGACAAAAGTTTCTATTTCTACAATGAATTCTCAGAAAGCAAGAGTGACACACTTAAGGACTTTTAATAATTATATAAGCTTGTGTATACCTTAAGTAAGCCGAGTGTAGTTATACATGTTTTTCACATTTATGTGTGTTAACTTTTGTTAAATGTTAGACTTAAGTTTTTTTGTTGTTGTTGTTTTATGCATTTATTGGTTTATATATACATTACACACACACACATATATATATATATATATATATATATATATATATGTGTGTGTGTGTAATGTATGAACGTTTTACTGTTTCTTTTAGAGTATGCCCTAATTTAGAATGTATTATGTTTCAAAATTGTTACTATAGAAAAAATTTTCTCTCTTCTTTTGTTGAGGATTTTAGAGTTGTTAATAAGGTCTTAATTTTAGAATAAGTATTATTATTGTAGAATAATTTGATTCATCTCCCTTCCCCTTTTGAATATTGAAAACCTAAGTATTTTTGTAGAAAACAAGTCTGAAGATTTAATCAGCCAATAAAATCTTTTAAAGAAAATTTGTAATAATGTTTGAAATTATTATTTTTTTCTTTTAAATAGCGTTAATCAATTTATTTTATTTATATATATGTACTTTTATTTTAGATTTTCTAAAACATTTTTATTGCTTGTATATAAGATGCATTATTCATTTACTCATGTGTATGTACATAAAATAAATCCATCATATGATCACTGTTATTTAATGTTTGTTTTTTTTTCACTTTACCAGTCTTAGCTATGTATTTAACTCGGCAATATTATTATTATATTTTTTCTGGTCACATGGATAGTCTACTGCCTTAAGTGCAGTCCATTTACTTAGTCGTAGCCTAGTTTTGGCATAGTTTCTATGCCTGCTTTATGTGATATTATTGCTATATCTTGGTAAATTTTTCAGAGCCCTGACTGTGACATTTTGGTCAAGCTCACATTTTTTTCAACTAGATTACCCATGACTGAGTTGCTGATCTCATTATTTTTTGAATCGTAAGCTGTGAATTGACATTTATGCCTCGCTTATATTGAGTAGCCCTTTTTATTTTAATATAATGATTGGGTGGTATTACATTGTCATGCTTATGCATCTTTATTGTTGATGCATATATGCATAAGCATCGAATGAAATAAATAAAATATTTTCTTTCTTTCTTAATAAAAGTCTTTCACACATAAATTATACATCCTGTATTTTTAAAAAAAAATGTTATTAAAAGATTATTTTATTCTTAGTGAAGTAAGTGAATTGGGTTGATTTAATTGTCATAGCTGTCAGTATTAAAGTACTCTCTTAAGATATTTATAGATGCAGTATTAATTAATTTTAAGATTTCTTTATTTTCTTTTAATTGTAATAAACATTATTATTATATTTATTAAATTAATTTGGCTGATGATTGTTTACTATATCTGTCTCTCAATTGTTTAATAGTTATGAGTGTCATATTCTGAGCGGATCATTCCAAATAAACATTCTAAAGCTCCTTAAGTAGACTAATGGTATTCTCAAGTGACATATGTTTATAATGCATATAGGGTCTGGTATAATATATATATATATATATATATATTTTCAGAACTAAAATAAAACACCAATGTTTTGACAAATTAGCACTTGTCTTCAACTAGATGAAGAAACAGTAAAATAATAAATATTTAATCAAAACATGATTGAAATAAACAACTATTAATAACTATATTATAATATTGTTATTAATAGTTGTTTATTTCAATTTTGTGTTGATTGATTATTTATTCATATATTTGTGAGGACATTATGGACATGAATTGTATTGGATATTTGACTATTATAGTAATGTAGTAACAGTATGGTTTTTTTCATCTAGTTGAGGACAAGTGCTATCTTATCATAACGTTGGTGTTTTATTTTAGTTTATTTTATTAGATATAGTTGTTCCTAGAACCATGATTTATTAGGCATCATAAGCCAGTCAAAACTTTCATTTCAATATATATATATATAATTCAAATATAAGTATATTGTCTATACCAAACTTAATTTAATTAGAATGGACTTAAATTCAGAATTACAAGTACCCTGTGGCTATGCTCTTCATCTTATACAACTGATATACATGACTCGCATGTATGTGAAAAATATAAATGATCTCCAATTTATATATATATATATATATATATTTAAATTGTGAAAATACTTTATATTGTAAGCATTTGGAATAATCCTGGCAGGTGTTAAAAACAATATAAGGATTATTTTCAACATTTTATCATTTTGGAACAAATAGCTAACTAACTTTCATACTTATGAATTTTTAAAAAAACTTGTTTATTTTTTTTTGTTTTTCAGATGCAAGCATAACAATTCTTCGTCAGATCGCTTTAACTAAAGGGCATCAGATACCAACTTTAAATACACTTCTTCCATATTTAGAAATAACAACAAACCAGCAGTACCTGGTTCAGAGAATTAAAGGTAAGAATGATTATCATGTGTATGTTTGCATATATATATATATATATATATATATAGAGAGAGAGAGAGAGTACCTGCTTCTAAAAAATATGTGAATCATTCAATAATTCTATTTTAAAGATTATTGTATTATTCTAAAAAAACTTCTATAAAAATGTTTACTTATTAGTATAAATATTGTTAGAAATATTATTTAAAACAAATGAACAAAGCTTTCTAAAGTATTTCTTATCAGAATGCTTCATTTAGGGATATATATATATATTATAACGATCTGGAGAATAACACTTAACGTGATCTGCACTACAGGGCGCCATCTAAGCATTTGAACCTAGAAAATTTTATAAAGTAGGCAGATACGTAAGTCAAAAAAAAAAATTATTTTTTTTTTTTTAAATTTTGAATCCGGTCATTAGCCCAAGTCACTAGCTCAGGGAGTAGCAGAGATTTAATAATATACTATCTTATATAATTATATTTCAATATTAAAAAATAAATAAAATAAGCCACTGCCAGTAATTAACATACAAAAATTTATTTACGCACATATATATATATATAAGATTTAACATTATTATTTTAATATGTTTACTTTATTATTTAACATTATTTTTACTTTTATTTTAGATTTTTAATTTACATTTTAAATTTTATACTATTATTAGTTCGCACAGATTTGTTTAAAAATGTTGAGTATAGATCGGTTGCATAGATTCCACGGTCAAAAACATTTCAAAATAAACATAAACGATCAAAATACAAAATCATTGATACCATCAATTGCAGAGGGAAATTTATAAGTAACTCAATAGCATTCACCATGAGATGCTTGCATTAACACCAATAACTTAAAAGTCATCTGAATAAATACATTTTAGATACTCACTGTAAGGTATCAGTATTTACCAAATGTCTATATATATTTTGATCGAATATGAAAACCAAAAACATAATCAACCGGTAATGAACCCATGCAAGCCTCTATACCCAACTTAAATTTAATGCATCTTTATTTAGAGTGTCGAGTATGAATAGACTACATAGATTTGCATTTGAAAAGAACATATTCAATCCTTGTTTAACCTTAGGCCAAAGGTTCACAGTCAAACCAAACTTCAATCCATCTGATATATCGATGTGTTCAATGTAATACGAATATGGCAGCACAATTAGGTTAAGAGAAGAAACTGCTTCTCATGAGATAGGAATATTACATCTATCTGATGAAGAGAGCAATTAAAAAAAACTCCATAGGAAGGAAATGCGGTCTCCATCTTATAATTCCTCCCATAGGCAAAACGAGTTTGTGCAGTGTATAATAGCGATTCTGCCCATAGCGAATCTCGTACTACATCTACTAATTACACCAATATATCCAACCCATTGACCTAATTCAACTACGAAACGAATAACCTAAGATTACCCTCCCCTAATATAACTTTACAAATCTATATAGCCATTCACGCTCGACCTAAGTTTAATATTTATATAACTAGTTTAATGAAAAACAGAAATAATAAAACTTAAAGAACAAATAAATAAATAAATGGAAATGATTTTACAAAAGAAATACATTAAATAAAATTATAACTAATTAATAAATAATGTTGGTCAGATAGGATTCTATTTCTTAATTATTTTAAATACAGAAAGTTTTTAATTTAATGTTCATTAATAATAAAGTTCTTATGGTTTAAAACAGTTCATCTTTATCTGTTGCTTGCCATTTGAACATGAATTCCCATGCCGTCCTAAAAGATTAGTTGAGTTAGCCGTTGTTTTTTATTTATTTATCCGGAGGTCTGTTAGTTTAGTTGGTCCTTAATGTAGAAAAAAAAACGATGTCATTTCTCTTTTTTTTTTTTAGCAAAACTGAAGGGATTGAAGAGTGCGTCAGGGATTGAAGAGTGCGTCTTTTCAATCCCTTCTCCTTCGACTCCGCACTAACACATATCTGTACTCTCGTAATAACTAACTCTCTTTTATTTTCAAACCTTTCCTTTTATAATAATTTTGTGGATTAACTCAACATTATGTCATGATGGTGAAAACCTTTTCGTTGAGGTCTGATTTCCCGATGGATTTCTTTCATTTGCTAAAAGTTTCTATTGTTTTCCTATCTGACCAATGTTTATACATTTAAATACCCAAAGGCTAGTTTACTAATTAAAATAATCATTTCCATTTTACAAAAGATTAATTAATTTGTTTTCAAACTTAAACATATATTTTTATCTCTAAATCTTTTCTGAAAATTTAGTTTTAAATTACTCTTTTTTTAATAAAGTTTTATTTTAATAATTATTTAGCTGTGCGATTTTATATATATGCGAGTTTAAGATGATTTTTTTAATTTTCAGTTTTTAATTCTTAAAAAATAAATTTTTATTGGCAAACTTTTTTTTTTATGATTACTAATAAAAAATAATATAACGTATGTATGTGCCCGTTACAATATATATATATATATATATATATTAATTAGAAATTACACAATTTAAAATATATTGTTAAGTCTATACAAAATTATTTGATATTCTGTTATTCCTTACTTAGTTTTCAGTTATAAGTGAACTTTCCAGGTAGTAGTTATTTATCATTTGCACATTTCAATTCACTGTAAATTTAGTATATGATGAAAATCAACTTTTCTTGGAAACATGTTTTCTTCAATTTCTATGTTAATAGGTCACCATTCACTTATTATGTCATGGAATATGATGCTGGTGTTTTCTAACACATATATAGGACTTTTGATTAGATTATTCCAACTGCATATACACTTTCTACTAGAATCTCATTTTAGATAAAGACAATTTAAATAATGGTTTTGTTGGCATTCTATCCTAAAGATAATACACTTTTAGATATTTTTGTTCAGAGCTGTTGTTAAATTGTAATGAAAATTATTGCTTTTTAATGTTGAACTAGTATTTTTCACAATGAGATTACATTGACAATTACTTCATAACTTTTTTTTTTTGCTATTTTCTGTTAATATTGCATAAGATTATATTTAGGTGAGTCTCTAGATGTAATGATTACAGAATAATTAAGATAGCCTTTCAATCTTTTTTATACTTTACCTATCTGTTTATATCATAATCAGCTCATCTGTAGCCAACAATTAATAACTTTTTGCCCTAAGTTGCTGATATTTTCTTTTATTCTTAAGTATCTAACATTATGAACTGATTTTAATTTTTAATGTGAATCCAATTATCTTGTTTATTAGTAAGAATTTTTAGAGGATTCAGATACCTTTGATTTCAAATTTTTAAGAAATTAAGTTTATCTTATATTTTATTATTATACTATAGTAAATTTAAATAATGAATTGTAAAGTTTGTCATTACCGAATTAATTTCAATTATGATTTATTGTTTCAAAATTTTTCTTATATTGTTTAAATTATATTTTTGACATTTATAACATAAATTATATACTATGTAAAAAAGAGCCTATGTCCACACAAACAATTATACTCCTCTTCTAGATTCACATGTATAAATAATTCACATTCTCTCTGAGCAAATACTTTTAGTTATGCACTAATATACTTATAATTATTGAGTAAGTTAGAATATATTTTATATCTAATTATGAATAACTCCAATTACCACAATAAAGAGTTAAAGTACTAATACAATTATCCAATTCATAAAACCATTCATTACTTGATAACTTTCTTTAAAACAAATTTATAGAAGACATATGCTCTATTTTATACATTAGTTTCACTTAGCAATATTTTACATAATTTATCTTTAAGAATTTGAATACATTAATGGATTTTATTACAGATTTTTTCGCATTTTGATTAACAGTGTTAGTTATATTTTTTAGTATTTATTTATTTATAATTTCACTTTAATTAATATATCTAAGCTATTTAAAATACACTACTATTGTTCTTAAATAGTATGTAGGGTTTATATATGTTATTAGATAAGCTATATTTTATTTTTAAAGTTTTTCTGTCCTGGGTTATTGTGTCATTGATTCTCATGTTTTATTTTATCAGTCTCTTTTTCTAAGTTATTTTTAATCTGTGGATTTTCTTCCCCCCCCTCCCTCTCTTTTCTACCCACCTCTCCCCCTTTTTCTACACACACACACACACACATATATAGGGCTTTTTTTGTTATTGTTTTTTTTTTTTTTTATTAGTATCTTTCCACTTTAGCTCAATTCTAACCACCATTCATTAATCACGTTTTATTTCATAAATCATTTCTCCTAAGCTATTTTTAGTATATGGGATATTATTATCTGTCTAAATATATATATTAAATCAGCTTTAAAAATATAATGAAAATCAAATACAGAAAATATGAATTTATCCAAAGTTAATTATTTCAATAGCACTACCTGTTGTCAAATATATTGTTTGACATATTTTGTTTCCTGAATAAATATTTGTTGTCATCGTATTATGTGTGTGTGTGCAACCAAACATTTTCCCCACAATTATAATAAATAGTGAAGAAATGCATCGCAAATGTGAAACATTTGGTTTATTACAAATATGTATCCAACACATTCATCAGCTTTGGTGTGTATATATATATATATATTGTAACCGTTCGATTGTTGTCCCCACTACATAACATCACCAAAACATAAGTGCGCTAAGAATTGTAACCTTGATCACCGATCAATTCCCGCTGCACATTGTCAGCTATTAAGAACTGTAACCAAAAGCATATCATGCTATCTATATTATGCACCAAAGACCACAACCAACATCTGGAGCAACTTACCACAGACCAAACCAATGATATAACATAAACTTTTATGATTTAATTTGATCGCAGCCAGGGTGTACCGCGAAGACCTATCATAGTAGTATGATAAAATACATTAAACAAATTATAAGTATGTAATGTTATTATCTTTCAAACCTTAATTTGCGATTTTCATTGTATGAGACCCGATGGCCGACCATGTACAAGATGGCATAATTTGTGGAACTACATAAGATTATGAAATTTTAAACCATCTATATGATTTTTAATACAAATGCTAGTCCAGGTAAAGCTTTGCAATAAATAAACATAAATACTTGGGTTCTTTTTTTATAGTTTACTATATCACTGAGACTCTTATTATACTGACAAATGACAATTTAAAAACGTTAAGTAAATATATTCAATCATGTCATTATCTGGTAAATCTGTTTACAGGTTTAATAATCAATTTATATTGTATACTAGAATCAACTACGCAAAGCTAAAATGATGGAAAAGGTAAATGGGATTTTATTGTACCTTACACATCATAAACTACCAAAGACGAAAAGCATCTAAATGTTTTCTCAAAATATCACTAAACTCTTATATCATGTTGACGATAGTATGTACTTCAATGTATGCTCTATCCAAGGTTTATGATTTCTGATTTTACGAATGACAAATAGCAACGGCACAGTAAGTTTAATTATAAATCAACGTTTATTTACAAATTTATGAATAATAAGTAATTAATTCCAATGTTATAATTAAAGACATAAATAAACAAATAAAATAAATAAATTATAATTCCATCGACTTTCTTCAATAACGTATCATAGGTACGGTTTTTAAAAACTTAATCATACCTTATATTTCAATTTGATATAATGAATGTATTGAGGAAATTATACTAAGTTCAACATCAATTCATGAAACATCTAATGTCATTTCCAGATTCAACAAATCTATACCGTAAACTTATAATAATATAATAAATAATATTATATCTGTAGGATTTAGCTATAATGCAATCATTAAATAAAGTGAAAATTTAAACTTACATTCAGGTAAATAATAATCAACCAACAGTTAATTATTATGAGGTAACTTGAATAGAATGTCCTGCTACAATTTAATAATCTAACTTATAAATTATACTTACAAATGGAAGAAGATGATTTAGCAGAATAACTAAAATACTTTGCCCAACTTATATCTATGAAGTAAAATCATATTCCTGTGGATGCATTCATCTGCACATAGGAATTAAATAACACTAAACGCTTTGTGGATTTATACACCATCATAACATAATAAGTATAATTACACAATTCCACGGATTAACTACCAGCACAGGAATGAGTGTAAAATACAAAAAAAAATGGCAATTAAGTAATCTGCGGATTAACCACCGGCACAGATTAATGCCTTTTAACATTATAAAACAACATTACTATTTACTTCACATTAAAGTGCAAAATCATCCTCCTCAGTTATTCTGACCATTCAGAAAACACTAACATTTTAGCAAATGTGGGTTCTTGCATAATAAAATGTTACACTAATCAGGACAACTAATGTACTAACTTATCTTGCTTAAAATAAAACATATGTGATATAATATAAGTAATATTAGTATAGGAATAGAAATCTGGAAAGACTCACAAAATACCTCATGAAAAATTGATACATCTCATAAATTCATTTAGTACTTTTCAAGCTTTTTCGCAAGCGCTATTCTCTTGAATAAGTATTTTATTCAACCCCTATTAATTTAAACTTAATAAAATATAACTTATGAACTTCACATGCAAGTTCATATAACGATAAAATTAAAGTAATGCATTATTCATCAAATACATAAAATCTAACAGGTGTGTGTGTGATATAAATTAAATGTATAGCATTTTATAGTTCAATACATGAATTCTAGCAGGTGTGTGTATCACAAATTAAATTGTATAGCATTTTATAACTACAAATATGATACGTGAAATACATGTACAATGTGTCGAACAATAAATATACGAAGTAATAGCTACAATTATAGTTGAATTCCATACATGTAATTTTATCCATTTATATTAGTTATTATAAGCACTATTAGATTAACAATTTTACGTGGCTCCATAAACATGAAACAATTCCAAAACATGACACGCAGAGTTTAAATGAAAATGTTTTTTCATAAGTTATTAATTTCTACATTTCTCTATTAAAACTGTTCCAAGTTTATTATATCCATGCTAATATTTATTTATCCACGCTTAAATCTAGGAATACTAATTATAGCAATTAATTTAATCATTCCAAACTGACGATAAAATTAGAAAATAGCTTTGATTAATTATTTGAAGACTGTTTTTATTATCCAAATGGTAAACAAATTAACTAGCAAATATATTACTGGAATTGCAAAGTTAAATATCAATCAATACTATATTTTTTATTAAAATTATAAATGGAAATATTAAACTATGTTAATAACTTTAACATTTTACTTTAATTTAAACTTCTTCTTTTTTAAAAAGCAAATTTTCATATTTATAAAACTTCTGTAATTAAAATACTTATTTAATTTTTCCAAATTGTAGAATAATAAATATTTTAAAACATACCAAAATCTTGCAATTAATTCTGCTTTTAAACTGGAAAGCTCCGACATATTTCAAATGTAATATTGGAAAATTATTATTGGCGATTTGATCCACCTGGCCAGCCGACTTGAACAGACTTTTAAATTTAGCAATTCATCTTATTATTAAATACCACTATGTTATTTTTACGTTTATAGAAAACTTTGTGGTAATCCGTTTACTTGTTAACTATTTTAAAATAAGCTTATCATATTTACACCATTTGCCTTTTACCATTTTCTTTTCTTTTTCTCCCCAAAAGCAACACTATCAGACGATCTTTTTTTTAATTCGCGCTCCTTTCTTTTTTACATTGAAACGCATATGTAATTACTGTATTTATTTTTAATAATTAAATTTAGTTGAACAAATGGTTTTTTTTTATTCAATGGAAATAATTTTTAAGACCATTTTAAACAAATAAAAATTATTATTATTTTTAATAATATTTTACCAAATTTAATGTGTTGTCAAAATTTTTAAAAAGTTAAACATTTTGATATGAATTAGTATATGGAAAGAAGCAATTTAAATTTATTAAAATAATATAGACAACAAGTAAGGCAAAACACTACCCATTCTCTAATAAATTATTTTGAATATAAGAGAGTAATCTGTTCAAAGTGGAAATCAAACCAATCAAATCACCAAAAGAAGACAGAGAAATTTTTATACCAGTTACATCAATTATTATATTTTATACTAAAATATATGGTTACAATATATATATATGTTTAAATTATTTATATTTATTTAACTGATTCGGGTGCCACTTGACATTAAGCATCAGGAAATAGACTAATATATACATTATACATATATATTTAAAGAAACTTTAAAATATTTTCTTCAATTCCATAGAACATAAGTTACCTCTGATGGAATGGAAATAGAATTAGTATGCAGATCTGACGATATCACATATAAAGATGTTAACACATTGTTTAAACCATTAACAAAACAATAGTTCATTACAAATTATTATAATTCTCAGACAAATATAATTTTCTTTTTTTTTTTTTAATAAAACCATTTTTCCAATTTCTCTCTTTCTTTTAGTTCAAACATGTGGTAGAAAAATAATAATTATTCATAAGCAGTCCAATGTTATTTTGTTTAATTTTAGAACCTTAGTCTTTCAATGAAATCTTATAATATTTTTTTTTTATGATTGAGCACATTTGCCATAGAATAAATGTCTGGCTTTTAATACCCTGAATATTACTGTATACATGACCAACCTCAGAAGCTTCATAGCATAATGACACACATATATATCTAATATGGGATAATTTTAATCAATACATCTTTCTTAACAACGATAACTCTAGGAAATGGCCATTTTAAGTACAAATCCCAATTTAACAATAACACAAAGTAATTGTGTGAGGTGGTTTTTGAATCTGTCCGTGATTTACTCGTAAAAATCCTTAATTAACTGAGGTAGTAGTTTGGATCTGACCCCCAAACTTACTGAACAAGACCATGAGTAAATCCACCATATAGATGTAATGTACAAAACCATTTAACAGTGATTCAACAATTGCATATACATAATAAGATCTAACATACATAAAAATTAGCCTACAGCATTTAATATGAGGTTACATATATATTTAAATACATTCAATTGCATTTTAGAATAAGCTTTTTGGACTCTATTTTACAAGTAGGCATATTGGTTTTAATGTGAATATTACACCTTTGATTCTTTATCTGACAATATCATATTAAGGAAAACTTTTTTTTTGAAAATGGTAGCAAATTATAATATATATAGCATATAAAAGATGGAGCTTTTTTTTACAAATCTTTTTATTTTAATTTCAGTTGCTTTAAAACTGCAGTACTTTTTTTTCAACACATTTTCTTTGTGCTTTAAACAATCACTAATATAAATATAGTTTTTTAGTATTAAATATAAATTAGAGTAAAACATACAATGATTCATAGATTATGATAATAATCTATACATTTTTTTTAATTTACAAAGCAAAAATACTTCAGCTGGTATTCAATTACTTCTCCAATTGCAAATATTAATTGATTCAATTGATAAGTTGTCATAATGTCCTTTAACAATCTCCTCTTTTGGAAATTTGAAATTTAAGCATTTATTCTTCATTTTAATTAATGATTGATCTGAAAAATATAAAATCAGGTTCTATATAGAGATCCAAAGTAGATGTTTGCAATTGACAGTTTTTCCTCTGCTCTATTCACTCAGTGGCATGCATTTTTTAGATCAATATTTCCCAAATTGTAGATGTTATTAAATGTAAAATTAATATTGGAAATGAGAGAATATTTGATGGAAACAGTAGGTTACTTCTCAGAGACCCCAAATAACAGAAATATGCATTTTTAATGAATGGTAAGCACAGAAGTAATGTTAAGTATTGCTTTTCTTTTTAAAAGAAAGGTTATTAATAATAAGATTAGGATGGTATGATTTTTTTAGAGGGAATAAGAATTTGAGAGCATTCATTGGCAATTACAATATCAAATACCTTATCATATAATAGATGAGATGTATCCTCTCAAACAAATGATTTAGTTATGAAATAAATGTTTGGATTATTGGCTATAATGGTTTATCAGACTTTTAAGTATATTATGGGTATGATGAACTTTTACTATCATATATAAAACCTAGTAGAAATTTGCTTTATATTTTCATACCTTTAATAATAATCCTGGTCAAATAGTGACCAAGACTTATCTTGAGCATAATAAGGAGATTCCCAGGAATATTGAAGATATAGAGTAAAATGAGGAAATAAAAATTCACAAATTGAAAATCTTCAGGAATAAATTTGCAGTATTGATAATTTCTGTAAAATCAAAAAACAGGTTTACAAAAGATAACATTAATAGTTACACTTTGTGAATTTTTTAGTGCTTAATGAATTATCTAATGTAAATTAAGAAAAAAGTAGGGATTCTTAGATTATTTTTTGAAGGAAAAAAGGTAGCTAGATATACATTAGTTATACCTTATCTTTTTTGATGATAAGTACTAGATAAAAGTCAAGAAATATTTTCTCTGCTTTTATAACTATATTTTTCAGAGGTTTCAATGAATTAAACAAGCATACTCTTAGTGTGAATCTTATCCATACAACTATCAGTAAAATCTTCAAAAACTTTTTAACAATGATGTATTAATCAACTGCAATATGATGACATATTATTTAATCTCTTTGCAAATTTTATTGTCTTCTAAAAAAATTACATCTTCTAAATCAATCATTTTTAGAATACTTAACCATTTATCCTTCCTGAGTTTTAAAAATTGCATAATGCCATTAAAGACTAGCCCAATTCAGACATGTTCTGCTTCAAAATATGAGTTTAGTTTCAGAAATACACAAATTCATCAATTGTTTACCAGCTTAATAAATGTCAAAAATATATTTGACCTTGTAAACTGTGTGGTAAAGTGTTTTCTTTCTTTGTTTAGATTTACTTGTATGATAAAATTTAATGGAGTGATAGAATGGTGGTTCAAATGCTAATGACATTAGATTGAAGCTTAATTCCATTGCTCAAACATCATATGTCTTCCTTAATAATAAATCATTTGATTATTTTAATTTACTATATTTTTTATTTATTCATTTTATTCCACACTTGAGATAAAATTGACATGCAATTTTTATCAATAATTGTCTTACAACCATAGGTGGTCCTCCTATCATTAGAGCTTTCTCTTTAAATAAGCCAACAAATATTGTCCATGCCTAAATTAGGTTTGAAGTTATTGTAAGCCTGATTTTAAATTGGCATATTACTTGCACGAATTCAGTGTATATAACACAGGGAAGAGAAAATTTGTCATTTTTAACTAGTTGAGATACTAAATTTTATTAAGTTGCATACATGTAATAATTAATAATATATTGATTTATATATCTGTAATATTGTGGAAGTTTCTACCCTTCACACATGTTCTAAAATTGATGTGTAACTAAAATTGACATGTACTCTCCTATTTTAAAACCATATGTAGACCTCCTATGGGTTTAAAACAATTATTTATGGGAGAGTGTATCAATTTTAGCACATGGGTGAAGAGTAATTGTTTCCACAGTATTATAGATATATAAATGGCTATATTACTTATTATTTATTTTATTGAAAATAGAATTACTGATTAAGAATTTGTTTCAATTTACTTTGAGATAGTGATCATGTGATGCTTAGTGGTTTTACTTTAGATCCTGCAACTCATTAATATGAGCTTTGAAAGTCAACCAAATAAAAATCAACTTACTACTAAAACTTACAAAACTAACCTAAACGAAATTATCTTTAAGACTTATTGGCTCAAATATAACTCAGATCTCTTGAAAGGAAATCTCATATTCAACTCATATGTACAGTAATATAATACAATAAGTGTAATAAATGATTTTATTTAAAAGTCTAAAAAACTTAAGAAGTTGATCAGAAAGAATAATAAATATTATTTTGGATGTTATTAACATTATGTCACATAACATTTTGTTAAACTTTCAAATGATTGCTTGTTTAAAAATTAGTTAAACACTCATTTTTATTGATTCATGTAACCTCATGAGTAAGAGAAAAATGAAATGTATAACAGCCAACCAGTTATGAATAAATCATTCACTAATTTTCCAGCTGAGTCTTCTTTCTTATTGTGCTACCTTCAATACTTAATCATTAGTTTTTTTTTTAAAAAGTCATTGCATACAATTCCCTTTCTACTAATAATTTATGTCCTATGTGGGCAAAATTATCTTGCATTCAAACTCCTAATGAATTTTCTATCTTAACATTTAAAGATTTTTTTAAAAATTGTTAAATATAGAAATTAGGGAGACATTAGTCCACTGATTTAATTAATGTTGAAGTAAGAATATATAAGGTTTTATATTATTATATCCAAGTATCTTAATCCAGGAAATTTCTCCCAAAATTAGAATAAGACTTGCTTTGTTATAAGTGGAAGACAATATTACAATGCTTCTTACATGGATAAAATAGTAAATACAATCTTAAAGCACTTTCTTGCTGAGTACTCTTACTCGTGTATTTTGAGATGGCATTTTGCAATGCTTTATTTACCTATTTTTAAAAATCAAGTTAAATGTACTTTATCTTTACACATATCAATGTATTCTTCTTCATCCTGGGATTTCATTGAAGTATATATCAAATAATGATTATATTTTAAGTAAATTCATTTCATTCTCATGTGAATTTCTTTTTTTGTTGTTGTTTTTTTTTATTTTTTATTTTATAGAACATGTTGAAGATATATATATATATTACAATTTGTTAATTTATCAGCTCAAATTGGTAACAATTGTATTACACTTTTGCCCTTATCAATACTATCAAGGTACTATGCATATCCATTCCATATCAATTTGTAACATGACTTGTATATCATCACAATAGTCATTAAACACATTTACTGTATATATTTTTAATTGTTATCTGCTATTGTCCTGAGATAGTTATTGTCATGAATTTCATCATTATTTAGCATAACAAATTTATTTAGACCCCCCCCCCATTAAAGTCAAGATTGCAAAATTCATTGCAGTGCCAACTAACTTTTGAATAATATTAAGTCAAAATTAATTATTTTGTAGTTGTTATTATTATTATTTAACTAGAAAGATTTGATTATTTTAGAATTTTCAGTTTATATTTCTCCTCCACTCCATCTCAAACAACTGATACACATGGCTGCATGCATGCAAAAAAGAAAGATGATCCCCAGTATACATATTTTATGGAGAACCAGAGCTCATCATTTGAGCCAGATCATAATCTCCCACATGTATATACAATCAGTATTCACTTATATTAAGATATCAATTCCTTAAACTTTAATGGGAAGGCTTCAATCTTCTGACTTTTTCAACTATTCAGCTGTACATATCATTGAAAAACTGACAATGAAATTCTCAAAGCTCTTATAAGATTGGATATTGTAATCATACTCATGTAGACATTACATCAATGTAACCCCTCATATTATTGAACCATTAGGTGTCCATATATATATATATATATATATATATATATATATATTAATGGAGAGTAGTGGGATAAACTTATACCATGATGTAATCTATTTTCAAAGCAATACATAATTTGCTTATTTATTTAGTTCACTGAATGTTTCTTATATATGTAAGTCAAGGATCATAAGATTTACATCTATTTCAATAGGGAATCTATTAAATTAATAAGTATTAATTAATATACCTCAAAGAGATGTTTTTCACACTATAGTAATTTAATATTTTTTACAGCAGATATAGACCAAAATATAAAGCATTCAGAAATTTTATCATATGCTGATGAATAGTAAGGAATTCGTATTGTATGATTACGTTACAAGTCGATCAAAATAGTTTTACAAAATGGTGCATTATTAACAACACGAAAATAAATGTTGAGAAATGTGTTCTAGCATATAACTTTTACAATTTTTAATGCAAATTATTATAAAGATAACAAAGTTATAAAAAACACAATGTCACAAAGGATCTTGGAATAAATTTTACATTAATAAATTTCTACAACAATACACTACAAAAAATACAAAAGCAGCATTATAAAATTATAAGAAGAATATTGAGAAATAATAAAAATGTCTTCATAGAAACTAAAATTATATTATGTAAAGCTTTTGTATTGCTTGTGATACATTGTGGATTATAAATATGGAACAATGGTAAACATACTACACACACACACACACACACATATATATATATATATATGGCTGCAGAAGGGAGTTTGCTATTAACTGAAAGGAGACCCTTTGATTCCTCTTGGAGGCCTAAAAGGAACCGAGCAGGGCAAATTCCTAATGTCCACTCCATATGTTCTTGTCATTGCAGCTGTTATTACTATGTGTTTATTCATATAGTATATGGACATGGATGGGCTGCTCACCAACATGCATTAGCCAGCATGGTGAGTTTATTGGCTTTTTACCTCTGAGTTTAAGATCAAGAAACACCATGGTCTGTCTTCTCAATGCCTGATAGGGCAGAATGAATGTTTGTGTAAATGATAAATATTTTTCCAATACATATATACAATTATGCCAGACAAAAATAAAGCATGGCCCTTATTCCCAGGAGGCTGTAAAGTCACCAACCAAGGCAGCGGTTGGTGGCCGAAGGCGGAGGGTGCTAAGAATCCCCTGATTGTGGACCCAGGCTGCCATTTGATGACAACTTTTTATTTAGGTACTTACAACTGCAGATCACTTTCAAGTGTAGGAAGATTGCAAGAATTAGAAGAAGAACTCTCTTATATTAAATGGGATATTATTGGACTTTGTGAAGTTAGATGAAAAGGTGAAGAGACAATTGATTTAAAAAATGGACATATATTCTATTATAAAGGCACAAATATTGGAAATACAAGTGGAGTAGGATTCATTATAAATAAAAAGTGGAAGAACAATATTGTGGAGATTGATGGTGTATCAGACAGAGTGGCAAGATTAGTTATACAACTTAATAGCAGATACCAAATGCAGATAATTCAAGTTTATGCCCCAACAAATTCTCATAGTGATGAAGTAGTAGAAGATTTTTATATGGATGTACAAAAGGCTTTTGATCAGAGTAAACAACATTTTAAAATTGTTATGGGAGACTTTAATGCTAGAATTGGTAAACAAATGAAAGATGAAAGTGCTGTAGGTAATTTTAGTTATGGTAATAGAAATGAGAGAGGACATAGACTTGTGGAGTTTGCAGAAAAAGAAAAACTTTATATTATGAATTTTTTTTTTGAGAAAAATGCTAAAAGAAAATGGACATGGAAGCATCCAAATGAAGGTACAGCAGAATTGGATTATATTTTGACTAACAGGAAATGCATATTTCAAGATTGTAATGTTCTTAATAGATTTAACACAGGAAGTGATCATCGGTTAGTAAGATGCAAGATACGTGTTAATGTAAAACTAGAAAGACAAAAATTGTTAAGAAAAACAATATTTACAGTTGATATTCCTAATCTTCAGAAACATTCTAATGAATTTAAATTAGAACTTACAAATCGGTTTCAAGTATTAGTAGATTTTGAAAATGATTCAGATTTGAATGACATTAATATGAAAATAACTGATACACTTTTAAAAACTACAAGAAAGATAGCTGGTAGAAAAAAGCAGCAATTGACCAATAAAATTTCTACTGAGACTAGAGAATTTATGACGAAAAGAAGAAATATGAAGTTATACAAAAATGATGCATTACAAAGAATTGAATATCTCGAATTTTGTAAAATGGTGCGGAAAAGAGTTGAAAATGATATAAGAAAGTATAACTGTGAACTAGCAAGAAAAGCTGTAGAAGAAAATAAAAGTTTTAAGAATGTAAAACAACATTTTGGTATTGGTAGGAAATTTATATCTGCAATAAGAAAAAAAGATGGAATTATTACTAAAAAGAGAGATGACATCATGAAATTGGTAGAAAATTTTTATCAAGAATTATATAGTAATAAAGAACAAGTACCTCCTATATCTATTACATCTTCCGAATTGCCCAGAATTTTAAATGAAGAAGTGAGAAATGCAATTAAATGTATGAAGAAAGGAAAGGCTCCAGGTAATGATGGAATTATAATTGATATATTAAAAGAAGCAGGTGAAGAAACAGAAATTTTTTTAGCAAAGTTATATACTAAATGTCTAAATGATAAAGATGTACCGGATGATTGGAAGAATGCAGTAATAATATTAATATTTAAAAAAGGTGATAAAGAAGATATTAGAAATTACAGACCTATCAGCCTTTTATCAGTTTTATATAAAATTTTTACCAAGATAATTACAACTCGTCTACAGAGAACATTGGATTTCCACCAACCAAGAGAACAAGCTGGATTTAAAAGTGGTTTTAGTACAGTAGATCATATTCAGGTATTGAGAGAAGTTATAGAAAGGACAAATGAATATGAGTTGTCATTATGTTTTGGATTTGTAGATTATGAAAAGGCATTTGATTCTATAAACATTTCTTCAGTGATTAAAGCATTGGATCATCAAGGTATAGATCCAAGATATTGTCATATTTTAAAGAATATTTATAAAAATGCAACAGCAACAATTAGATTACATAATGATACTGGGAAAGTCAACATTGAGAAAGGTGTAAGACAAGGTGACTCCATATCTCCAAAACTTTTTACAGCAGTGCTGCAAGAAGTATTTTGTGGATTAAAATGGAAAACTAAAGGAGTGAAAGTAAATGGAGATTATTTAAGTCATTTAGATTTTGCAGATGATGTAGTTGTTTTTGCAAATAATGCTTCAGAGCTGCAGGAAATGTTGCAGGAGTTATCAGATGAAAGTAGGAAAATAGGACTAAAGATAAATGTTAAAAAGACTAAAGTAATGTTTAATTGATTTGCTCAAAATATGAAAATAAAGATTGATTATGATGAATTAGAAGAAGTTAACAGTTACAAATACCTTGGTCAGATTATTAATGCAGATGGAAACATAATGGAGGAAATTAATCATAGAATTAAACTTGGTTGGAGTGCTTTTGGTAGAAATAACTTGATACTAAAAGGAAATATGCCTATGTGTTTGAAAAGGAAAGTTTTTAACAAATGTGTTTTACCAGTTCTTACTTATGGATCTGAGACTTGGACACTCAATAGAAGAGCAATACAGAGACTTCAGACCACTCAAAGAAGTATGGAGAGATGTATGTTGGGAGTAACAAGAAGAGATCGAAAATGCAATGTATGGGTAAGAGAACAAACAGGTGTTACTGACCTCATTGAAATAATTAAAAGATTGAAGTGGAGTTGGGCTGGACATATTGCTAGAAGAGATGATAATAGATGGACAATTGAAATTTTAAACTGGATTCCAAGAGATTGTAAAAGACCCAGAAAGAGACCACATGTGAGATGGATGGATGAAATAAGACAGTGTGCAGGGGTGATGTGGAGAAGAAAAGCTAAAGATCGAAGAAGATGGATTAAACTTGGAGAGACCTTCATCCTGCAGTGGATTGATAACGGTTGATAATGATGATGATATATATATATATATATAAAAATGCAAATCATGATGATGATATATATATATATATATAAAAATGCAAATCAGAAATAGTATTATCTTCCGCTTGTAAAGTACTGATAATTAACTGATCGAATATTATTATAAAATATTTTACATGAGATCTTTTATCTATCAATTTATATACGTAAAATTAAATTTAAAGAATTAATATGCTTTAGTTATGCGATAATAGAAATTTTGACTACTAAGACTTTGTAAGTAAAACACTCTGCTTTGCAAAGAATAAACAAGTTATACTATTCTATTGATAATAGGTTAGAAATAGACATTTTATCTATAGTTAAAGCTAAATTTTTAAACATAATGTATAATGAAATCTGGACTAAAGGAAATACTAATTGTATGTCTTTCATATCATTATTATACTGTTATTTTAATTTTTCCTTTATATATTACATTTAGATTATCTGTAAATGGTTTATATTTTAAACTATAAGGAAGATATAAATAAATTAAAATATTATTGTTACCACCATCATTATCATCGTCATCATCATCATCATCATCATTATTATTATTATTATTATTATTATTATTATTATTATTATTATTATTATTATTATTATTATTAAAATTAAAATATTATGTCCTATTTTGAGGATAAGTAATAATTTTGATTTAAATAGTATATCAATGTTATTTACAATGTTAGTGATTCCAATACTTTATTATGGATCTATTATATAGAATGTGGATACAATTTCACATATTAATATAATTCAAAATGTTCAACATAAATTTCAAAAATTGATATTGCTTAAAAAGAAATCAGGAAATTTAAATAATAAGTTGTTTAATTATAGATTTGTTAGTGACATGTTAGTATTGTGAAGAATAATGAAAGGGGAACTAGATATTTCTGACTTGGAGAGAAAGTTACAATATGGAATCCTTAAACTGAATGGTAACAAAACTATTTTATATACCTCATTTTCATTCTGAGTATTTGAAAAGATCTACATTGGTTAAATTGCCAGATTTTTATAATAAATATTTCAAGACCAT
This sequence comes from Epiperipatus broadwayi, assembly GCA_028023455.1. NCBI lineage: Eukaryota > Metazoa > Onychophora > Udeonychophora > Euonychophora > Peripatidae > Epiperipatus > Epiperipatus broadwayi. Next base: position 3,876,637 of record JAQFVV010006280.1, on the reverse strand, counting down.
TGATATTTTTCGTTTGTCAAATAATAGCTTTAAAAAAGCAATTCAACAGTTATTAAATTGTGTGTTTACATGTTAATAAACATGAAATTGAATTATTATTATTATTATTATTATTATTATTATTATTATTATTATTATTATTATTATTATTATTATTATTATTATTATTATTATTATTATTATTATTATTATTATCACCATTAATCAATGTTTATTTATTATAATTAGAAATGGGAGATAGGATGCACTATTATTATTATTAAGTCAAATTATTATTAATAGAGTTATTATTATAATTATTGCATCTATTGATTATTATTATTATTAGCTTATTTAAGTATTATTATTATTATTATTATTATTATTATTATTATTATTATTATTATTATTATTATTATTATTATTATTATTATTATTGTTGTTGTTGTTGTTATTATTATTATTATTATTATTATTATTATTATTATTATTATTATTATTATTATTATTATTATTTGATTAAGAACCAGTGAAGATTCCATTAATAAAAATTTTCTCATTGACATATGCATATAAATACTTTATAATGCTATGACAAAAGCGTACACTTGCCATATTTACAGCCTTTATTCAAAATCAGATTGAGTAAAATTGATTTTTTTTTCCATTAACAATTTTTAAGGTGAGGATAAACAATGTTAGGGAAACACTCAAATACTCACTTTATGATAATTGGTATCTTTGATGAGTACTATTTTCTTCATCACTGCTCCTCAATGTGGGACTATCTGGGAGGACTTTGACCGATAGTGGGCTATTTAAAGAGTGATATATGTATTTTGATGAGAATGAATAAAATTAACCCATATGTTTTCTTTCCATATTTTACATATGATAACACTCTTTTCAGTAATGATGATGTATCATATTGTAGTAGAACTTTTGTTTGTGACCAATATAGCAACACTAATTGCATTATCCTGCAGCAATTTTATTCCTATAGTTGATAATTAAAAACTAATTTTAGATAGTTGTGTAAGTTAGCGGTAAATTGACTAATAAAATTTCTAAGCTTATCTAGAAGATTTTATGTTATCTGAAAAAAATTACAAATTCCACCTGAATTCAGTTCTTCTAAAATATAGCAGATTAATGTGGCATCATGCTTTTCTTTTTGAAAATGATTGATCATACAATAAAATTTAGAGATATTAAGCATCTTGTCACTACAAATGCTGATGCATTTCTTTATTGAAGTTATCAAAATTTTAATTGTACTATGAGTAGGTTATAGTGTATGTTTTTAAAAGTATCTACATATTTGAATAGGTGAATTTTTAATGCACCAATAAATTTGTAACTATATTTATTTTAAAAGTTTGTAGGCAAATAGAGAGAGAGAGAGAGACAGTCATATCTGAAGTTTTTAATCTAATGTAATTTTAATTAACACCAGGATAAAACGAAGCACAGCTTTAGACAAATCATAATTCAAAATTAATGTTAGAAATTTATAAGTTGTATAGTTCTAAAATAAGTTAAAACTTATAAAAATCGTTTTTAATGAAATGTACTGTGAATTTATGGCACCAGCTATCTGAGAAAAATAAGAAATAAATGCAATCTTTGATTTTTTTTCCTTCCTAACTTTGATATATTAGATGTCAAATAAACCTTTGTAAAATAATTTAACTCTTAATTTACTACTGCATGTCATATAAGGATTTCTTTAAAGATATGTATTTTGAGTTCATAATCTAAGTTACAATCTGCATTTAAATTATATTATTGCATATTCTTATATATACACACACCTACCTTACTCAAACAGCAATATAAATTTTATATTCTTTAAAAGTAATATATCTTTTAATATCGATCCACAAAATGTATTTATTTAAAATGTGAAGTTAAGGCAAACTATAATTTAGCCAGTAAAAGAGAGGCAAAAGAAAGGGGGTAATATCATCAATTGTTTTTTAGATGTATTCACACTAGATAATAAAATACGTTGTGCTTGGGTTTTCAAAATCAGTAATTTTTGAATTGAAGCATCCCATGAGATGTTTTTTTTTTCCTATCATGCACTCAACAGATATCTTGGTTGATTTTTTTTTACAGCTCACAAATTTGATATGGAATGGCAGGCGAGCTCTTGACTATCTTTTGCTTACTTTTTAATTTATATATATTATATGTTTAAAGTCTCATCCTACACAATAAATCCTAGGCATCTTTATTCAATTTTTGTGTCACTATTATTTATTAAATCTTTCTAAACAGTTTCTTTCCTCAAGGCATCAATTAACTTTTTTAATAGTTTCGTGTATCAAATCTTTCATAATTTTTTGTCTCTTTGTACATATTCAGTTTTCTTTTTCATTTACTGTTTTAAAGAATTCTATATTATTAATCTTTTTTGTCAACTTTTTTTTTCTATTTTACAGAACATGTTTAAAGCCTTCTTTAAGACTTTCTTTTAAATTAAAATCCAAGTCTTATAAAGGGAATGATTGAATGAACCTTGAATAGAAGATGAATCAAAGTTTTATCATTAGTAAATACTATTATTTTTTCTGAAATTTTTTATCCTTTGTTTAAAATACAAGGTAAACCACCAATGACTTTTTTGTCTTGAAATTTATACTAGGCAAGTATTATCTTGTTTTTGTCGATAGAGGGGCCTCTCAAACCACGACACAAGATAATGACTTTTATAAAGATAAGAGCAGCCATCTTATCTTTAACCTAACTTTCCACTTATATAGGCCAATATGAAGCATCTTGATTTGGGAGCATGAAGTTATTGTTCTCTTGACTGTTTAAATCCACTATTTCATACACAAATTAACATTCACGAAATCTTACGATTTACAATGAGTTAATATTATGATTTTTATACTGGAAATATATAAACTATTGTAAAGTTGTAATTGTTTATTAAATGCATAGAAAGTATATGTAAATACGTTTAACACAGGCTTTTAATCAGTATCCAATGTGCCTTGAAATTTATAATAGGCAAACAATGTTTAATGTGACATAATGAAACTTTTAGTACTAATATAAACCTTTCATTGTAAGTGCTTAATTTTAGTTAGTTACATTCTTAATTTTAGTTTATAGCTGTTGTTAGTCAGTTTTAGAGAAATGTATAAATTACCTTGTCAATATGCTTTATTAATTAAGCCTAGAGAAAATTTTTAAGAAAATTCTTATAATAAATTAATTACTTGGTGGGAAAGTATAATTCCTGATCTTACAGTTATGTAAGTCTCGACAAAAATGTGACGAGAGTTATGACAACCTCTGAAATAAATTAAACAACTCCATTGGCAATTCAAGCTGCAAGAAATTATTAGGTCAAGTTAATCAGGAAATATAACTATGTTTTAGCAATGTTCAAACTGCATAATATTAGATCATAACCCAAAACATAAAAATGTTTCTATATATATATAGTTGATGTGCCCTGACATTTTATTTTGTTCAGTATATGACATTAACATTTTATCTCACTATATCATCATAGTAAATTTAGTATACAATATTTTAATTTTTTTTTATATTTAATAAATGATTTTTAGAAGCAAATAATATCAACTGATAATCTACAAAAAAAAAATTGGAACTTTTATTTGTGAACAAAGGTAATTAAAATAATGAAACTTTTGAAATATTATAACATATGAACAATAGATTTGTGCTGCATCACAAATATTTCATTTCTTTATTTATTCTTCAAGCAATTTTCTGGATTATTTTATAATAGACTTTTTATTATAGTATAGAAAAAAAAAAATTTTTATTCACTATAAATTATCTTGTAGTTCCAAATTTGGATAGTTATAAAAAATAAATAAGACCAAAAATGGAAGAAAGAATGAATGGAATTTCATTGTGGAACATTTTCTAATGTTTGCTTTTAAAATGCCAATAAAAACAATACTAATTATATAGCATGTTTCAATTTATATTATTTACTTGAAATATAAATATTTACTAATTAGAAAGAAAAAATAAACTTGAAGCAAATGTTTTTTTAATATTTAAATATTACATAATAGTGTTGAATTGTAGTGAAAAATCCATATTGTGATATATATGATATGTATCTGTGATGAAATGTTACTGAAATATTTTTAAGATCTGGCATTTCTGATAAAGAATGGTGTTTAAAATAGATTCAGTGAGTCTTTGTTGTTTTTTTTCAATTAACATTATATTTTTTTTATATTACATATATTGTAAATAAAAATAATTTTAAATTATTTTCAAATGCCACATCTATTTTATTAGTAAGTTCATTAAAACAATTATGTATCACTTATTATATTGTCTTTTTGAATTATAGTAATTAAATAATTTGGCTTTGTATTGTTTTTTTTTTTTTTATAAAATAGATATGTGGAAATGAAAGGGATAATTTGGTAATATAAGATTAATAACATGTAAAAATTGGTATAAAAGTTAGATTGAAAAATATTATTTCTATAAGAAATTCAGAAAATAAAGATGAGTTCGCATGAACAAATATTTTGTTGCAAGAAAATTGTGAAAGATATTTTGGAAAGATAGGGGAGAGTAAGAGAAGGAAAAATATAATAAAGTTGATAGATTAACATAATAAAGACAGTATTTAAGGAAAAGAATAAGTAATAAAAATGGTTAAAGAAAGTGGTTGATATTAGAGACTTTTTTTTTGGCAGATAATTATTAATTATGATGGGAAAGTAACAGTTATTACATAATTGATTTTATTAATCATAGTGTGTTTTTGGCAAGATTTTTTTATAGTCACCAAATTTGATAATTGATATTTTGATTTTTTGTCAGTAATGCTATTTGCCTACAAACTTTTTAACATGGAAAACCTGTTCTACATATGGTATTCATATACACGTTTAAAAATAACCAAAAATCAGGATAATTTGATTGATGAAGCCTGTGGAGTATGGGAGGGGTGGCAGCACAAAAACAGAATCCATATGCTTTTGATATTTTCATCACTACTAATGAAAGTTGAATATTACAACAAAATTTTTGGGCAATATATTGTCAGTCATCTAATATATTGTTACTAGTTTTTTTTTTTCTTTTCTGAACTAACATAATATTTGATAAAATGAAAATGCACAAAGAAAACATAGTTTTTTAAAATAATATTTAGCTTTATTACTGCTAGCATGTTTTTAATGTACTTTTACTATATCATATTCATATCATATAATGGTGTCATTAAATGGTTAATCACTCCACTGTATACCATGAATACGATATAGTAAAAAATATAATGAAAGCATGCTAGGCAGTAATAAAGCTAAATATTATTTTAAAAACTACTTTTTCTATGTGCATTTTCATTTTACCAGATCTCATATAATACATTGATAGGCAAACTAGGGCATGTATGTCAAGCATGGCATGTAGAACGATTATCAGTAGTACTCTGAATTGAAATAATAAAAAAATATTTTAACTACATTGCGCACACTTACTCCATCACTTACATTTTGCATATGCGATTCACATGTAAATGGAAATCATGATTCAGTTTAATTTATTAATTATTTTTTATAATAAATGTACATTCAATTTTTGATATTTTAAATAAAGATAAGAGCTAAGTAGGATGGAGCAAAAAAAAAAAATTTCACAGGGAGGATTATTATTTTTTTTGACGGTCAATTGATCTTTGATACACATTTTACCTTTGATACTTTTGTAGGCAACTACTTGTATAGACTAAATTTACATTCATACAATATTATATTGATTAATTCATTTGAAAAACTTCTATTCATAATTATATAATAATACATTTTAAATTTTGTCTTGTTTACTTAAAAAAAAAAGCTTATAGTTAGTGGTAGTCAGGTTAATGCATAAACGAAGTGCACAAATTTGTGAGACTTGATAATATCATTCAGATTTCAAATAAGTTTTTTTTCTTCTTTTAAATGTCTGTTCTGCAATTAAAACAAATTTCTTAGAGAAAAATTCCAAATGTCTATAGTTTAAAAAAAAAGATTAATATATGAAAAAGTTCCAATTTTAAATTGACTTTTTTATATCACAAAAATAAGTTTTTTGCTAAAAAAAAAATACTTGTTTTATTTTGTTAGAGTTCATTAATCAGCCTTTTAAATTAAATGATTCATAGTTTCCCTTATTAAAAAATGGGAAACCCCATATCGATTGGACAACCTTCGGCTGATTTCGATGTTGCCCTTACTAGTGAAGACAATCAAGGGCCTAATTAAAGAGGATATCCAAGACATCATCATAGATAAATTATTCTCATACCAATTTGCCAAGAGAGGGAGCTTGACTGCCAATTCCATCAGCTATTTCTATTTTTCTCATAGATCATGTTCACAGGAGAAGAATGTCCTGACCAATTGCTGTTCAACTCAACTTTGCTAGGGCCTTTGATTGCATCAGAATTGATATATTACTTAGTATACTGGAGGAACTGCAAGTGCCTTTGGCATACCTCTAGATGATAGAGAATCTGTTTCACAATCAGGAGGTATTTCTCTCTCTGGATGGCATAGTGGCTCCAGGATTTCAGCTCTGTATTTCCATTCTGCAGGGCTCATCACTAAGTACCCTCTTTTTCACAGCCTATTTGAACCCATTACTGCTAAGCATTGAGTCTGTCTTCTCTGTGATAGCCATCCCTATGCTGAGGGAGAACATTTGCCGTATTTCCTATATGGATGATGTGGTGGTGTTCCTCTCATCTTGGGATGAGTTCACTAGACTTGAGGAACTCCTAGACCATTTTTCTCACAAATTTGGTCTCCTCTGACAAAGCAAACTCAACCATTTGGTTGATTCTATCAGGAAAGCTAATACCAAGTGGGTTTGAAGCTCCCCTCAGAAATTTTTCAGCTTTCGCCTAGCCTACCCCCATCCACTATGAGGAGTGAACTCAAAGCTTCCTTATTAGCTAAGGTCAATTTAACTGAAACATCACTATTTAAAGTCTACTTGTCCTTTTTGGGGAAGGTAGCACTATTGAATGTTGTAGTATTGTCCAAAATAACATATTATCTGGCAGGTTTTTCCCCCATGGGCAGGTTTACCCAAAAGATTGAAACCTTATGCAGAAAACTTTGCTGGGTAGGCAAGACTCCCATCATCAGCTTCAACCTATTACACAAACCCAAGCTTTTTAATGGACTTTGCTTTCACTCGCTGAAGATTTTTTACCTCCAATGAACTTATAATATACTATTAAAGATTTTTTAAGGATAATCCCAATATGGAGTGCCCCTTCTCTATGGAAAAGATCGAGCCTACTGATCGACCTCCACCTAGATGGAGAAGCATTTGTTTACAAAAGTAAATTACTGTGATTATTCAACATGTTTCCTTTTCCAGGGGAAATTATCATATTGAGAAGTTTATTGATTAATGTTTCCTCAAAAAACTAAATCTGTTAATATATTCCCTATCGGAATCTTTCGATTTTCCAAATTAACAAAATTCATCAAACTGAGTCCAAAATTATTTTTTTAATAAAAATCATTCTTGGAGCACTCCCCACTGGGGCCTTTTTCCACTATCAAAGGGGTTATAACATCAACCCCCTTTGCCCCCTATGCAACAAGCAGGAGGAGTCTATTGACCACTTTCTGGATCAATGTGATTCATGGACTTAACTCCGAAATGACAATGACCCAGCTAACGTTTCTCTTAAGGCCCCAATTAAAAAGGTTCAATTCGGAACAGTAATCTGGCCACTTTCATTAACTTTTCAATTTGGACTGCCAGATATAGCACAATATTTGATCATGGCTGTGATGACTCAATGGTTAATCGATTTTTCAAGTCCATCTACAAGATAAAAGATGAGGATAAACGAACTTCTCAGCCTTGGCTAACTGACCAAACCTGGAGCCAGATGAGACTATAGTCTTAATTTATGTAATTCTTAGGCCTAAGACTTAGACTTTCTCCCATCCACTGAATGAATAATATATCACATCTTCCATCTAATAATAATTTAAACTTTGACTATGTAAATCTTTCATACACCCTATTATAACAGTTTCCTACCTGTGTGTAACACGTATATAGGTGGTATACATTTATTACATATTTAAAATCTAAGTTTCTTTTTTTTTTGTTTAAACGAAAATTATGATGCGAACATACATATATAGTTAGCTCTGCACTGTACTCTTATCACTCGCCCAGCATATTTATGGACGTCGACTCCAAGCGTCAATCGTATTTACAAGTAAATAAGAATAATGCTGGGAGAGAATGAGTATCAATTTCTAATAGATAGAGCTTATACCTCTGGCTAGCTCACTCAGAGGTAGTGGTGGTTGACCGTGGGAAAGAGGTGGGAGTGCGCACGGAATGCATAGACGATTCATTTTACTTTATTACTGTTACTTTTAATACTACTCTCTAATGGTATTATGTGATCTAGAATTTTAAAGAAATTAACACTGAATACACACAATTATACTTAAAACACTAACTTTATATTTATTAATAAAAAATATAACAAAACAAAATAGAATCCCGTAATTGTGTATTGGTTTGTGCTTGAATACTTGAATGATACGCATGCAAATACACCCACATAAGTTCACAAATATAACAAAAAACATATATATCATAGCATATAAAGTAATGCAATCAATCATCCGGTCTATTCATTCATATAGTTATATAGGTGTTAGTTCAGATATCTCTTTATTTTCTTTTAGCCCTTTCACATTATTATTACAGAAATATGTTCTTATTCAAGAGATGACTGGTGTTTACAAAAATATTTGAGTTACCTTGCTTTATCTCACCCAGGTGCAGATGAATGGTACTGTTTACTGGCTTTGTGCTGCGATGTAGTCAATAAATGATTTCTTTCTTTTTTGCAGTCCTCCATGGATTCTGCAAGGCACAATCAATGGCGTTCGTTGAATGTTATTCTCTCTGTAATTTAGGAAAGGCTTCTCTCTTACATGGACAGCAACTGTAGAACCTCCGCAGAATGGATGGCAGAGTCCGGTCCATTCTTATCCTTTACCCCAGCCTGTTCATGGTTGACCAAGATATATAATTTTTAACTAATTTTTCTTCGATCCTGCTCGTGGCAGTAACAGTTCTAGAATCCCCTTCAAAGTTCAGCTTTCAAACTCTAATTAAAAATGCTATTGTTCCCTCTCTTCTTTTTAATGAAACCATGTGGTTTACCAATAGAAAACTTTTCAATAACTTTTCTTTTTTTATATATGTTCAGGAATTTCAATTATACCTTGAGATCCACATTCATTGTCTTTTATTTATAACATTTTCTTTTATTTATAACATTTTCTTTTCTAATTAAAACAGCTTTGTCTCGAGATAGCGATCTACACATTTTTGAATTCTTTATTTTCAATTAACATATTTTTTTGGAATTTGCATCTTTCGTCATCCATCTTGGAAACAATTTTCTTTCAATTAAAATAGCTTTATTCCTTCAGATAGCAATCTATAACTTTCCTAATTCTTTCTTTGCAATTAACTTATTATTTTTTTTGTAAATATTTTCCTTAGTCATCCATCTTGGAATTAAAGCTTGGCCATGTAAATTTTCTTATTTTTATGAATCTATTACATTTATTCACCCATGCAGCAATATAAATATACGTGCCTCTAAACAAAATACAAGAGCACAAACCATATAACCCCCCCCATCCCTCTTATGTTTCAATCTATTTTTAATTACCCATTTAAAATATATACACACGCATACAAAACAACAATGAAAAAAAAATTTAACTTAATATTACTTTTGATTGGTATATATATATATGCTCACTGGTATCGTCCTATGCCTTAGAACAGGGTTTGAACCCATCCCTGTTATACTATGTATTTAATACATAAACTTTGCATTGGTTTCATATTGTGTAGTTGATTTACCTATATATTCTAATTAACAATTGTCAATAGTTCCTTTTATATATCAATTTGTAAATATTGTTATGATCCTCGTTGGCCTTTAGGTCAAGATAGTCATTAATCATTGGAATTTCTACACCTTATATATAGGTATGACTTACTTTATATCCCTAGCAAATTATGCGTATGATCCACTGCCTTAAGGCATTAGTGTAACCTTTGATTTTATTTTTATTTATTTATTAATATTTCTTTCATATTTGCATTAATTTGCCTATCATAATTTTCTTATCTATGGTTGCTTTCATGTTTGCATTAATTTGCCTATTATGATTTTCTTATGTAGCTCTTGAGACAATGTTATTGATCTAACACAACTTTTGATTTTTCTATATATATGGTTTACATACCACATTTATATGTATTCATTGAAATTTTCTTATTAACCTAATTTTATGCTATTTTTGATTCTCTTGTATCTACTCTAAAGTGTAAATAAAGTTTTAATTTTGAAAGTAAGTAAATTAAATGATTGAAAGCTAATGCACTTTGCCTATTGTGAATCACTGTATATTAATCATTAATTTTGTAATAAATACACATTTTTTTCTAGCACAAACAAGATGAATCTTTTCCATGCCAAAGAAATTTTTAAGCATGTCTTTCAAATGCCCATCAGTTATGACTAAAAATGTGACGGGCTTCTCATCACTCGAATTCCGTCATTTTTAATGCTATGGTAAAGATTTTACCATCATTTGAAAGGTTATAAAAAGTTCCATAAGATGCTGCCCTCTCTTGAATTATTTTACAAGTAAAAAATCAATAAAACTGACATTGAAGGTCTAAAAAAGGGAGGAGGCAGTCTGTTCTAAGCATTGATTGGCTCTCAACTATTGAGGACAAAGAAATTTGCTTGTCATAATAACTTCCACAGTTACAATTCTTTTCTTTCATTTCGAAAGTGATAAACGAATGTTTTAGACCATTTTAAAATTGACATATTATAAATTATTTTGATAAAATATGCTAAAAATAAAATTATTATAGAAAAATATATAAGATTTTAATACAAATTATTTACTTTTCAGGAATGTAAAACTGAGAAAGAAATCACTGACGTCAGCAACACTTTTTAGTTGGTTACTAATGTTCATTTCAGACTTGCCGCTATCAAATATTTTTATAATTATAAATAAAAATGTATTTTTGAAAAAACTTTCATTCACTTTCATAACCTGACAAATTATTAATATACTTTTTACAAATGAAACTAAAGTGAATATAATATTAAAATATGAATATATTTTGACAGTTGAGTTTGTGAATTGACCAATTAACTTTTACCTCACTCAGCCAATAAAATAATTAGCAAATAATAGGTTAAATGATTGAAAGCTAATGCACTTTGCCTATTCTGAATCATTGTATATTAATCATTAATTTTATAATAATACACATTTTTTCAAGCACAAACAAGTTGAATCTGCTCCATGCCAAAGAAATTTTTATGCATGTCTTTCAAATGCAATATAATTTAACAAAGCATACTTTTTACATATTATCCAATATATTTTAAAATATTGAATGATCAATAATATAAGTTCTGATTATAATGGGCTTCAAAAGTATATAATATATAATTTTGAAGATTATTATAACCAGACTAATTTTTATACTATATATATATAATAAGATTGGTAGAATCATTTTGGCACACAGAATAACACTGTAACATAGGTTCGGCATGATACCACTAAAAAGTTGCCAATTTCTGATCTAATACATTTTAATAAAAGTTAGATCTCTGTGTTTACTAATATTAGTTGGCTATTTGGGTTATCTCTATACTCAGGTACAAGTAAAAAGTTTTCAGCTGATGTGGAAATTCTTTGCTAAAAGTTTTAGAGCTATATCTATTACAAATTAAAGATCTTGAGCATTTATGAAAATGAATTTGTTTTAGTTCTTGCTCTTTATACTTGTAATTTACTTTTAATTCCTCAAATGTATTATATCCTAAGAAAGCTAGTGAGATAAATGGAGTATCCAACATACTTTTTTTTTAGATAACATTTTGATTTTTTTACTATATTTCCTATTATGTATTGTATTTTATAAATTAAAAAAATAAGTCAGCCTTTTTAATATCACATTGTAATTAATGCAATGACTTCCCTAATAGCCTTTAATAACAGTGTAGATGACAATATTTACTGAGCTTTCTGGTTTTGGAGGATAAGGGTGTAAACAGTCCTTTATTCTTGTTTACTTCTATTTAAGAATAGCTATATTGTCACTTATAGAACGATATTGGCTGTGTTATCTCTAATATAATCCTTAATTTTATTGAAAAAAAAACTAATTTATTTAGTCTGAAATCAAACTGAGTTTATGGAAATGGCAAACTGGTGTGATTATTTTGTTCTCAAGTACCTACAACATACAACATTTAATTTTATAGCATCTCTTTATACAGAAACGAAATACATGAGAAGTCAATGTATGTCAATCTAATCAAATATTATGTTGCCAGCATTTGTGTTTGATTTCATTTTTCATTATTAGATTGCTTTGAATAACTATTAAGATTCCTATAAACCAACAAATAATCGAATAAGTAGCTAGGTTGATTATGGTCTTGCTACAGTTCCTAAATGAAAAAATTATACATTTGAAAATAAATAATAAGTTAAAATAATAAGCATTATAAATATTTGAATATATTTTTTCTCTTTATTTTCAAACATTAGTCTCCGTATATTTTGAATTATTGACATTTTATTTTTTTTTCTAATTTGTTCATTTATATATATAATTTATCGGCTGTATCGAAAGTTTATTATGATAGTTATGAGTCTGTATCAATATTATTTATGATGTTGATTAATAGCTATCAAATTACTGGGTCATTCATTAACATAATATGTATCTGCTGATGGGTGGATTATTTTTAATCTTCTCTCTGTATGTCATCAGTTAAGAACTGAGTAATTACTTTACTAATTATTTATGTTTTGGGATGGGTTTCTGTCATACAAAATCATTTTGAAGAAAGTTAGCAATAAATTATTATTAATTAAAATTAAGTTAACTGATTTATTTCTTGAAACATAATTGTAACGAAAAAGTTGCTTGCACGTTTATTTATTTTAAATGAAAATTGTATTATATGTGATTCATATATGAAAATATTTAAAAAATTTAGACAATACACTTTTTTTTTCTCTTTGAGTTAGATCAAAATATTATAGGAATATGATTCACTGTAAAAGTAAAAGAGCCATTAAAAATAGTCTTTTGAAGGCTAAGGCCTTATTAATAATGTATATGTAGAGTAAGAAATAGTGAACTCAGAAACATTATTAATCAGGTATCACCAACAGCTAGGAGGTATAAATTGGAAGATGTTTACCATTTTTATTTTATCTCTTTTTAAAAATAAATAATTACATATTTACTTACTGAGGTTGAATGATTAGCTGATTTGATTATAGATTGGATACTTGAAAGAAAATATTAATACTGATGATACAGATAATTATATTTTATTTTGATCCAATTTACCCAGATCATTATCATAGCAAGCAAATATCTTAAGACCACATCACAAATTGACTGTTATGAATTAAAAGTTATTAAATAAATTTAAAAAAAAAACCCAACTTATTACCATATTCCCTATGGTAAGATTAAATTCCTTTTATGTAAATTTTGATGAACATATTCATCATTTAATGCCATGAAAGAAACTTCATATGTACCCATAATCAACATATTATTTAATTTAAATTATAAATTAATATATCTAATGTAAACATTTCAATTCTGTCTAGTTTAACATAATTGTAAACATATTAGTCAAAAGTTAAGTTTCTCTGATTGATCATCACAACATAAATATGAATCTCAATATAACCATCTGAATCAAACTGGTATATTCATCTTATTACATTGATGTGATTTTACATATCTTATTTTTATGTCAACACCAAATAGCCGCAATTTGATAAATATTTTTCACTTCACAATGTGGCAAACTCCAGAATTTATATTTTGATGGTTCAGTGCTTTAATCACTATAGAAATACTTATAGAATCAAATATCTTTTTTCATAATACAACTCATACTCATTTGTCTTTTCTGTAATTTGTTTCAATACATGGATATGATCCATTATGCTAAAAACACTTTTAAATCCAGTTTGTTCTTTTGGTTGGTTAAAATCCAAACTTCACTGTAAACTACTTGTACTTATCTTGGTAAAAATTTTGTATAAAACTGAAAAAAGAGCTAATAAGTCTATAATTTTTAATATCTTTATTATTTTTAAATATGGATATTATAATCACATTTTGTACATCTTTTCATTTAGAAATTTGATATATATCTTTGCTAAGAATTATTTCTATTTTTTACCCTGTTTCTTTTAAGATATTGATTACAATTTCATTATTACCTACAACCTTTTCTTTCCTTTATAGGTTTAATTGCATGACTCATTTCTTCATGTAGTGATTATAGAGTTACTTTGTATTTTTTATCATTTATGATTATATACATTTTTATAGACCTTTTCCACCCAGACACATCTTTTTTTTTTGATAGCAAGAATATGTTTTTTTACTAATACCAAGATATTATTTTACACTGTCCTTGCTAATTCTCTGTTATCTTAAGTCATTATTAACTCATTTTCATATCATTTTAAAAATATCTGAATATTCAATTCTTCTTAATGGATTATTTTTATATAACTTTATATTCTTTCTTTTCTTTATACAGTGTCTTTCTCAGTAGAAAATTAAGTGATAAATGTCTGTTTTTTTGTACCAGCTATCTTTGCTGCAATTCTTAATAGTTTATCAGTTTTCTTCTTATTGAATGTTCAAAATCTGTTAATATTTGAAAACCATTTCTAATTTAAATTCATTTGAATGTTTCTAAACTTTAAGAATGTCATCTATGAATATGATTTTCATAATCATTTTTGTCTCTATAGTTTTGCATTAACATATATTGTACATCTCAGTAATTGATGATGACTTCTTGTGTTGAATTTATTAACAATATTATAATTTTTAAATATATATTTTCCATTAAACAAAATATAATCTAATTCTGCTGTATTTTCATTTGGATGCTTCCAGGTCTATTTCTTTTAGCATTCTTTTCATATTTCTGCAAATTCCACAAGTATGTGTCCTCTTTCATTTCTATCACCATAACCAACATTTTTCACATTTTCTTCTTTCAATCATTTACCAATTCTAACATTAAAACCCCTCGTGGTATTTTTAATATGTTATTTGTCTAATGAAAAACCTTTTGCACATCCATATAAAAATTTTGTACTTTTTTGTCATAATGGAAATTTGATGAGACTTTAAAACTGAATCATCTGTATTTATCTTCTATTAAGCTGAATAACTAATTTTACACTCTATAGGATACACCATCAATTTCTACACTGTTAATATATTTTGTTTATAATGAATCTCATTTCACTAGTGATTTCACTATTTATATCTATGCACTAAATACCATGTTTATTTTTTAAATTAATTGTCTTTTCACCTTTTTGTCTAACTTCACCAAGAATGTTCCATTTAATGCTTGATGTTTTAATTTGAACAATCTTCCTCCACTTGAAAATAATCTGCAATTGTAAGTACCTAATTCAAGTAGAACTCTAAATGGTAGCCTTGGTCAGCAATCAGGGAATTTTTAATTATTTCCACCTTCAGCCACCCTCCACTGACTTGGCTGGTGACTTTCCACTTTCTGGAATAAGATCCATATATTAGTTTTCTCTATCATCATTGTAAATCTCTATTTAAACAAAAAGGGGGGGAAATGCTCGTTAACACAACACACATTCATTCTGCCTTCAAAAAAACTTAACTGATATTTCAGGTAAGATCTATCCAACAATTGAGATTAAAGATTTTAAATTCAAAACTTATTTGGCTGGTTGATGTGTGTTAATGAGTAGCCCATTCACATTTGTATAGTATATGAATAATCATATAGTAATAATATTTGTAATGACAACATCTTATGTAGTGGACATTGTGAATTTATCCTGATCAGTTACTTTAGGGCTATAAAAAAGAATTGAAGCACGACTTTTTATGCAGTCACTCTGGTACCTGCTGAGCTCATCATTTAATTTCTCACCTTTTTATATTTATTTCGCTTTTTATAAACTGTTTATATTTTTATCTTTCTGTCTTTGAAATTGAATATACAATTTTATTTTATTTATCCCTTTTAATTACATCTAGGTTAAGTATATATTCTATATTTGTATTTCAATATTATTTACTTTATATAAACAAAGGTTTATTAAAATATATTTTTATATAAAAAAAGGTTTTTATTCTAATCAAAATAACTTTATTTTCCACGCTTTCTCTTTTTGCTTTTGATATAAAATTTAGTTTTACTTTTTTTTTTTTTTTTTTACATTATTGTTTAGAAATATATAAATGTATTATATTAAAACAATGGTTATTTACAATTGAATAGTTTTAGTCATGTAATTCAATTTCTTTTGAATAGATTTACTTTTTCATATATTTCCTAATTAGTATCCTATTATTATAAACCATAATTTATAGATTTTTTTTTGTTATTTTTTAATCTATTTAATTAATTTATTATAATGTAGCTATCTTTGATCCTCTTCTTCCTTTAATCTTAAATTATTCCAGAAATAAAAGCATTATAAAATTTATTTTTATAGAAAGATATGGGTTTTTTTAAACAAACAAAACTTCAAATAATAATTTTTGTATGAAAAGTGAAAATTTATTTAAGCTTTCAATTTATTTCCGAAAATAAACAGAAAATTTAATATGCAAATACGTCAGTGTATGCTTCATTACAATTGCTTCCTGTTCACTGATCATAAATTAATGTACATTATTGTAATAATAATCAAAACAATTACTAAACAGCGCTAATAATAATACTTAGAGAATGTCTGTTAGTATTTTCTTAAGTACTATATTATTAATATCACAACTTCAATATTGTGGAATAAAATCTTAATTGGAAGAGAGAGAAAAGGAATCGAATATTGATGTAATTACTGCAAGACTACATCAACCCTATAAAATTCAAAATATTAAATGCATTCGGGATATGTGAGGGGAGGAGTTCAAACACTGATAAAAACATCTTTTATGTGTCTATATTTTTAACGCATTAAAAACATTTCATAATTTGACATCGAGCATCTCCTGGATATAATTAATTATTTTGAACTATAAATTATTAAATATTGTGCAGATTAAATTGCTGTAGATATGTTATATTCTCTCAAAATTAAGAGACCACTTATATTTTCTACAGCATTTAATGATAAATGCTACAGTTTTGCATGATTTGATGCAATTGAAGACTGCCTGACTTGAGCTTAATTTCATGGATTCTGCTCAGCTCTACTACTCATTACTCAAACTTCTTAAGAATTTCTGGGCAATAAAATTATTCCATTATTTATTTATTTATAGGTGTGTACATGCATATTACTGATAATTACATTTATTTTTATAGATATATAAAATGATTAAATAGTTATCCAATTATCAAGTGAATTTGAAATATCAGAAAACATCAGATTGAGCTTCCATACAGCAACTTTTAACTTTCAAATAGGATGAGTGAATATACAGAAAAATTTATAGTACAAGTCTAAACACCTAAAATTTACATCAATTTCAACTATAAAATATTTTTATATACTTAGTTCTGTAAATAGAGGGGATTTGAACCCAAACTTTCAAGGTTACTTTAGTCATTCACTCCATCTTATACAACTGATACAAAGTATCACATACATGTGAAAAATATAAAGATCTTCATTATAAATATTTGGTGCTAAGCCAGCACTCATCAGTTGGTCTGGATCATCACGTATATATATAATCAATGTTTGGTTTATTTTAAGATTGCAAATCTTTAAACTTTAGTGGAGAAATTTGAATCTTCTCCATTCTCTAGCTATTCAGCCATCCATGTCATGAAAATCTGATGGTCGTATGTTCAAGTCAATTGTTTGACAATATTGTTCTCATATCCATGTTCAGCATATGTCACTTTGATTCCTCAACTGTAGGAGCTTAAGATCATTTAAATACACAGAAGAGGGGAAGGAAAAATACAGGTTGAATATGTAATATTTAAATACAAGCATAGTATGTATACTTAAGTTAGATGTAATTAGAGAGGATTTGAACTTAGACTGTCAAGCTCTTTTCAGGGAAAGTCTGTGTTTAAATTCTCTCTAATTACATCTAGTTTAAGTATATATATAAATTATTAATCAATGTCTGTATTCCAATTATAATAAAATATATATAATTATTCAAAACAATATAATAATTAATACAGTAAAAATATTTTAAAAACAAATATATACCACAATTTAATCGAAGTACTTTGATTAAATTGTGATATATAGTTGTTTTTAAAATATTTTTTACTATATTAATTATTGTATTGTTTTGAATAATTATATATATATAAAATAATTGAAATAATAAATTTAACGGTTTACAAACTATTACAAACAATCCTTAAAACTGCAGAAGTACTTTCGGTTAATTTCTTAAACCTGCCTCAACTGCCGTACTTTCGGTTAAGTTGAGGCAGGTTTAAGAAATTAACCGAAAGTACTTCTGCAGTTTTAAGGATTGTTTGTAATAGTTTGTAAACCGTTAAATTTATTATTTCAATTATAATTACAGTTTTGTTTTTAATTTACGGACATTTCATTTATTTTACATTTATATTATACTTGTATTTAAATATTACAGACACAGCCTTTATTCTGTCATTCCTCTTCTGTGTATTTAAATGGTCTTAAGATCTTACATATGAGGGGTCAGTGGCTTACGGTCAACATGGGCAAAATTGGCAAACAAGGAATTCAAATATGACATCAAAAGATTCTCAGTAGTATGGGAAAAGTTGGAGAGTGGAGAATATTGAAGCCTGTCCATTAAAGTTTGAAGATTTTCTATCTTAATATAAACCAAACACTAATTATATATGTATGTGGGAGATGATGATCCAGACCAACTGATGTATGTTGGTTCAGCATGAAATACTGAAATTGGTGATCATATCTGTTTTTACATTTATTTGGTCATGTGTATTGTTTGTGTAAGATGAAGTGGATATATGAATATTCTCGATTCAAATCTCCTCTAATTACATCTACATTAAGTATATATTATACTTGTATTTAAATATTAATGTTGTAAACTATTCGAGCAGGGTGACAAGTTTAAATGTATTATGTGCATGTGGAAATATGAGAAAAACTCAGAATGCATAAATAATATATTACTTTTTCACTCATATATGTTGCATGCATATACTAAAACTCACTACCCACCATGTACAATAAGATCTTAATTATTGAAAGGGAACAAAACTTTGTCCTTTACAACAATTAACTGAAGTAATTGAGTCCTTTCTTATGACTTCACAAGATGACATCATTACCAGATCATGCCCATAAAGTTTTCAAAAAGTCCATACACCTTTATATACAGTTTTTGGATTTGATTATGAATCCACTTTTTTAAAAATGCTTTAATAATAATATACCAATCTCAAAATTAATCCACAATTCCATGAAGTGTTTTTCTTGCTAAATATGAGATCTTATCTCTGGATACTATCTCAAAACACTGAAAAATCTGGGACTACTTGTTTTATTATAAGCATGATGCCAAATTAAGGCTGCATCGTACTCTTTTACCAAAATGTTTTTAATACATTGATACTAGAAATGTGCTTTTTATATGGTTTTTGAATTAAACAATGACATTGGTATTTGGATTTTCAGGTTTTCAGAAATAAAATTTTAGCAGAAGTTTTCATTTCTGAAATTAGGGTTTTATATGCCAAATTTTTTTTTTTAATTTTTCCAACTCCATAAGTAGAATTAAACTTTATGAATTAGGGACTAGAAATAGCACTGATTTCATTTTGTCTGGGAAAAACAGTACTAATATTATTAAAAAAAACTGTTCTTTCTGTTTTGTGATACAATCAGTATCATTAGTCATAGCAATTGAGCAATAATAGCAGTGCTTTTTTTGTGTGAGACTACCATAATAAAATCAACAACATTGAATGTATATAATGTGTAATGCTTTTGTACTGAATGTATGTAATGTGTAAAGTTTTTGGTAGATCATTGCTTTTGACATTTATCTATATTTAACTTTTACGAACCATTGAAGCAAACATGATCTATTATGATAGTTAATACAAGGTAGAATAAAATACCACCAATCTCATGTTATATTGATGATTTCAGGCATGCCAGTTTTTAGACAATGAGAACATCATGAACAATGCTTTTAATATAGTTTGTAAGATATGTACAACATGAAGTCTTTAAGTGCAGAATTTATTCATGTCGATGTACAATATTTTCAGCATATAATTGCTACTAAGTTTAGTCTTCATAAAGTATCTGAATATATTATAAAGTTTTACTTTCATTAAACAGTTTACAGCATAATGCTGATTAAAAAGTGAAATGTAATCTATGTCTTTGGTGGTCATCTCTAGTCAATGTTATTAACAATAAAATGCTAATTAAGATTTTTATTACTTAAGGAATAACAATTGTTTTTTTGTTTTGTTTTGTTTTTTTGCAGCAAAGCAAATAGACTACAGTAAATAACAATCTTCATTAAACTTATTCCAAAGTCTATGACTTATATAAAATGTTGATAGATTATTTTTAAAATTGGTAAAAAATAAAATCATTCTTATTATTGTAACAGTCATGTAATATTGTATAGTAATAGCATATAATACATTATAACTCTGACATTTGTCTAATGGTATCAGTAATATGTCATGCCAGTTTTAAATTGAAAATAAGTATATCCATCCTATTCTGGACTCATATGCAGTAAGCTTGAGAAATCAATGGATGCTACAATTAGATATTATCACAATATCTACACCCCCAAATTCATTTCTGGTTTTCATCTTTGTGAGTGTGAACATAAAATTTAATGCTTGAACTAAAGTACTTCTTCATCTAGCACCCATCATTTATTTCTCTGTATTTTGATATAATAACCTGAAATCTAAAAAAAAAAAATCCTAAAAGTTTAAACCTGGAATAACCAGATCAGTTTCTTTACATTTTGGACATCTCAGTTCTATAGCAACTGCAGGTTTTTTTCTATTCTAAATATATAGAAACTCAATATCAGATTTATATATCTATGCAAGTTAGTTAGGCTGGGTTTAAAATTTTAGGATTTTTATTTTATTTTAGAGTTTAGGATATTAATTAAATAACACAAAAGGAGTAAAAGGTGGATACTAGATGTGTAAGTGCAATGAGATCTATCTTTGAATCCTAGTCATTATTGGTGAAGTCTGGTGATGACAAAAGCTATAAATCAATCTGGAGTTGAGGATTTTATACTAATAAATCTTCTGTTGTCTAGTGATTATTCAAATCTACTGTAGATATCTAGAATAGATTGGAGATAACTGCTCTAGAAAACATATAGGAGTATCATGTCATGATATTGTTGGTTAGTTTAAACTCTTTGATTTACATGCATTTTTTGCCACATGTTTCTATTTTAATAAAATAATTTCATATTTTATAGTAATAGTCAATCTATTTTTTACTATTCCTATTTAATGTAAGCTTAATCTGTTTACATCATTTTTACAAAATATAATTTTTGGAAATATCAGCAGAATTTATAGTAAAAAACTAATGTCTGATGTTTTTTGTAAATCTTAATAGATAATATTTGATGCATGGCTTATGATTACTTCACTTTTTTCCTTTAGTTTATCACAGTGGCAGAGGCAGATTTAGATCATATAAACAAGAGTGAGTCATGGCTAATAAATGACTGATACTATTGTATGTAGTTTATGTTTTTGTTTGGGGGAGGGAGGTTGAATGCCATGACTTTTTAAGCAAGTAACTTCATTTTTTATATAGTTTTAATCAGTGATAGATAGGTTGATTTAAGAATTAAAGATTTTCGGGTTGATTACAATATAGTAAAATAAAGAAAAAAAATCATCTAATTGAATTATATGCTATTGTGTTTCTCAATCTGATACTTGAGTTCACAAATATTATCTGATATCCAAATGGTTAGTTATATGATTATTTATCTCTAGCTTCTATATGTTTAACACAGTAATAATGTGGTGGCCTAAGAATTAAATGTTTTCAAATCAATATTTATTTCAATAAAAGAAAAAAAATACTATTGATGATCAAGAGAACTCATAGAGTTCTCTTGATCATCAATCTGACATTTGGATGTTTAAACGCTGACTATCTCCTGAACATCTAATCATGTAATTATATATTTTTTTTAAAATTACATACATTTTCAGCTGGAATCATAATGTGGTATTTAATTTTTAAAAAATCTGACACAATATAACAGAATGGCATTGATTTACCAAAGAAAGTATTGCAGCTTTGTTCTAAATAATTATCATAATTAATTAAAATATTGGCCGAATAGATTGTTGCCTATGTCTAGTATTGTTCATACTGAATGTCTGTCATTTTTTGCCTAATAAAAAATATCTTTGAAATTGCTTTGTATGATTTTTTTATTTTTTTTCAAATAAATTTATTATTTAGTATCAGAGCAAAATTGTAAAAGCAGTTTTATGATATACTTTATGTAAAATGTTTCAAAATGTGTGCTTTCACGTTTGAGTCTCATTTATAGATAGACTCGAGACAAATATATATATATAAATCAGTTATCCAGTTCTATTTTATTTAAATATTTATATCTTAGATTTCAAAAAGATAAAAAAATGATCACAGTCATTTATAACATCAATAAAATGACATTTGTAAACTAAATTTTTTTTTTCATGAAAAAAATAATATTATAGTTTCTGTGTTTAAAAGAAGTGTTCTTTAATTGGATTTTTATTGAAGTGATATAAAATGTTGTTTAATGATTATATTTTCATATTTATTTAAATGCTTTACAATAAAAGTGAATACGGAAATGTAATCAAATGTTTCTGTAACATATCAGCCTTCTCTCTCTTTTTTTTTTCCGAGGAGTAGTATAGAAAAAGTATTATCCTACATTTTATTTGTATTTCATATATATATATATATGTGTGTGTGTGTGTGTGAGTGCATAATAATTCCTGACATTTCTATTCATATAACATATCATGGAACCACAAATAATATACTTCAATGAATATATGTTTTAGTAATTAAAAAAAATACTTTAGGATATAGTAGTATCTGATATAATGATTGTAATTTGTTCCAAAATGTCTTTCACTATGACATTCATTTTCTGTAGCTTACATTAAAATAGATGTATTTGTGGTAATCTGTTCCAGACTCACAGCTTAGAAGTAAGTTATCTAAAAATCAAAAATAATAAATATTAAATCATATAAAATTTAATTGTTATATAGTTTAATTTTAATGAAAATAAATGTGACTTATAAAAACATAAATAATCTTGCTCTTATAAAAATTAACTGAACATTGATTTCAGAATTATTTTCTTGCTTGGAACATATTTTATTTTTAATGTTAAATTCTAATTCTTGTTTCTGGTTTATATTGACAACTGAAATTGATCTTTTAAGGCATAAAACAATTTACACTATTAAAAATTATTTCTATTTTGGAAATTATTTTTCTTGATGCTATATTCTAACTGTATTATTGATATCAATGAAAGCTAAACAAACTCATGCTATTGAAAATTAGTTTTTTTTCTGTTTCTCTCTTGAAAATTATTTTCTTCATGAATTAAATCTTAATTTTTGGCTTATATTCAGAATTAAAGTTAATATTTATAAAACATAAAAAAAATGTGCAATACTAAAAATCACTTTATTTTTCCAAAATAAATATTGTGTGCATGCAACATATCAGCCAATGGTTTCATTGTAATATTTTCATGTAGATTGTTTTACAATTTTTTTGTTTGGAGATATTTGTCTCTTGATAACGCTAATCAATCTTTTTATTCTGATATCCAAGTCAATAATTAAAATTGTTATGCAATTTCAGCATAATTGTCAAAGAAAAGATTAATATATTATCTTTTAGTGAACAAAATTGGCAATTTAAATCTTACAAATCATGATAAAGATTATTTTTGTTGCTATATTTGTCTTCATTGTAGAAATCTTAAATTAGTAAGAAAAGTATATATACGGGATTTGAACTCAGACTTTCAAGCACTTTTCAACTAAATAATCACCAATATATGTATTTCATGCTAAAACAACACTCATCAGTTGGTCCAGATTATCATTTCCCAGTTCTGATTATATATATATATATGCATGTGGGAGATGATAATCTGGACCAACTGATGAGTGCTGGTTTACCATGAAATATGTATATTATCTTTTCTACGTGCATATGGTCATGGGTATCAGTGGTATGAGATAGTATGGATAATTGATGGATGCTTGAAAGTCTGAGTTCAAATACCCTATATTTACAATTAGGCTCCAGGTATGTGAAAAGTGCCTGTATTTCAAATATTTACACCTTAAGCCTGCATCCTGCCCATACCTGTTCTAGGTGTTTAAATGGATAAGGTCCTATACATGAGGGATCAGAAATGACTTAAGGTTAACATGGACATGACAATAATATTGGCATTGACATGGGATTTGGGCTTTTCATCATCAGATTTTCAATGGTATGGAGGGCTGAAGAGTTGGAGGTTGGAGTGGATTCAAGCCTGTCCATTAAAGTAAGAAGATTTTCTATCTTAATATTAACTGAGCACTGATTATATATATATATATATATGTCTGTGTGTGTGTGTGTGTGGGAGATGATAATCTGGACCAACTGATGAGTGCTAATTTAGTGAAGTACATATATTGATGAATATTTATCTTTACATATATTTGGTCATATGTATCAGTGATATGGGATAGTATGGATAGTTGAAGGGTGCTTCAAAGTCTGAGTTCAAATCTCCTATATTTACAATTAGGTTCCAGGTATGTGAAGTGTGTTTGTATTTCAAATATTTACACATTAGCCTGAATTCTGTCCATCCCTCTTCTATGTATTTAAATGGATGTGGTCCTATACATGAAGGGTCAGAATGACTTGAGGTTAACATGGGAATGGCAATAACTTTGGCATCAGCATGGGATTTTGGCATTTCATTATCAAATTATCTATGGTATGGATGGCTGAAGAGTTGGAGGTTGCAGTGGATTAAAGCCTGTCTATTAAAGTATGAAGATTTGCTATCTTGATCTAAACTGAGCACTGATTATATATATATATATATATATATATATATATATATATATGTGTGTGTGTGTGTGTGTGTGTGTGTGAGGAGATGATAATCTGGACCAACTGGTGAGTGCTGGTTTAGCATGAAATACTTATATTGGTGATTATTTATCTTTTCTACATGTATGTGATCATGTGTATCATTCGTATGAGATAGAATGGATACTTGAAGGGTGCTTGAAAGTCTGAGTTCAAAATCCTATATTTACAATTATGTTCCAGATATGTGAAGAATGCCTGTATTTTCAAAATTGAGAAAAAGTATGTATTGTACATTTTATTCTCTATAGAATATTTTGTTATAGTAGCTTCACTGTTTATGTAATCACACTTTTTTTTCCAAATTTATTTCACTCTTTGTAATTTTTTTATAATGTAACCATTGCATATACAAACAAAAGACTAAGTGTGGGTATGTTTGGGGGGGGGTATTTGTATGTAATAACTAGGAAAATATGTTAGCTATGATGTTACTAGATAACTATTAAGTACTATTGACAGCCTTTAAATTAATCTGCCTTGTTTATTAATCCATATATATATATATATAATGGAACATTTTTAACTGGGTCTTTTATCTATGCGGTCAAACTTCATTTGAGATTTCTAGCATTTAAATTTGTGTTTTTCCCAGAGTGAAAATTTTGCAAAACTTTTTTTTTTTGAGGTCTTTAAAATTCACATATATTCATTTTCTAATATTTTAATTACAAAAAAAAATCAAAAGATGGCAAGAAAAATTGAATAATCAGTATTACAAAAAAACTGAAATCTGGTTTGATGAGTAGACATTGTTTATTCAGTGATCATGAACTTTGCTGTGTGTATTTTGCAGAAATATTATGATCATCGAGAAAATATTATAATAGTCTAAAAACTTGATTTTTTTTGTAAAGATTATGATTATATTTGTATCATAATTGTGTAATAATTATTAAAAATCAAGAATAAATATTAGTACATAATTATTTTTTACAGAATTTTTTTATTTTTAAATGTAAAATAAAATTTGTTCTGAATATTCTTACTATAGAGATTATGGTCATGGAAAAACACAGCTTTCTAGAAATGAGATCACTCACCTGATTATTATTATATTTAGCAATACCATAACAATTATAAGAAAAGTTGTAAACTTTTAAAAAGCATAAATTGGTAGATGTAGTGGTTATTAAAAACAATTTGTTGAGATTTTTAAAACAAACATCAAACAAAGATTTTGTTCATTTTGCAAATTGAATCAGCTATACCTGAAATTTGATGATACAACCACATTTTGTTTTCACTAATATATATATATATTTTTAAATAATTCTAAATTTATTTAATTCTTAAACAAAAATATCTATTGAATGAGGGAAAATTCATTATATTCTGGTAAATAATAAAGTTTAATATTAAAGTGAAAGTTGAAAGCTTAAAACAAATGAAAAGGTTAACAAATGGGAATTCCAGTTTTTAACTTTGTTAAAATTTCAAGCTATTATATTTCCAAGACAACAATCAATTAAAAGTTATTGTGCAGGCTGAAATAATAGAACATTGTTGCTGTTTTTTAATCAACCTATTAGTTCATTTAAACATTTCTTATTTTGAAATTACTTTTAAAATGAAAACATCCTGCATGATATATATACAAATCATAATGTATTTTAACTACAGGCAATTGAGATTATTTTTATAATGAACATATTTTTCAGCTTGCTATATCTGTAGTAATTTGTAAATCACAATGTATTTCAACTACAGACAATGTGATGAAATCATTTGGTAATTCGTGTTATGTTCAACAAGGCAATCCAGTAGAGAATCTAGTATTATTAGAAATATTCAAGAAGTTTACACATCTAAGAGATTTTTTTGACAAATTTGTTATTAGTTACACATTTTAAGAATGTAATTGCATATCTGCATTCTATGAATCAAATAATTTACATACATCAAGATCAAAGTAAATCATCATCTGTCACAATTCAGAGTATTCATTAACAGGTGATTCTAAATTCTAAAGTTATTACAAAGTTTAATTGATAATGAGTAGTAAAATAATGGGCATGGTCATGATTTAAACTATGAATTGAAATAGGCATTAATTGTTTAAATCTTACACATTAATTGTAAGACAGTTTGCATATACTTATTCATGTAAGTTTTCTAATGACTGAAAGCAAATTATGACTTTTTATGGAATCTGAATAGTCTTTAATTTAAACAGAAATTAGTGGGAAAAAAAAGGGTAGGTATTGAGAAAAATGTTTTTGAACTTTTTGATGATGATATTTCATTTGGCTACTTTCAAATGAAGAAAAATTTAATGAATTAGAAGAACAATCACATTTTAATGGGACATTGGTGAACATTGGGAAGTTAAATTGAAGGATAAGGGATTTTGAAAAATAGGTGTACTTTATTATAAAGGTGATCTTAATTATGAATGTAAAAAAATATAAGAAATATATTTATGTACGTTCAAAATCTATTAGGAAAGCAAAAAAAAATGGTTAGATTTCTCATTTTAACAGTTAGTACCACCTGGAGAACAAAAGCTGAAATTGACTGTCACGCTAGAGGCTGGGCTATAGAACAGTACACAGCAATGAAAATCAATTTTTTTTCCAAAAATCACTGCCCAGTGCAGATTTTTTTAAAAATAAAATTTTAAATATCGAATTTATTATAAAATAAGCTTAAAATCAAACATATGCAACCAAAATTAACTGAGAGATTGTGCAATTCATGGTTTTGTAAATGTAATAAACAAAAAAAAAGCATAATAAACAGTTATACAGTTTTAAACAATTTAAATTTATGATTATGCAACATACATTAGAAAGAAAGGAGCTTGCTATTATAGAAGTTAGCAAATCTACTTATCATGCATGTGATCTAGGGTTCGAATTCAGTGAATTTTTTTTTAATTTGTGGGCATTTTCAAGCAATTTAATCTTTTTTTTAGATAACTCAACCAACTAAATCTATCAAGAGAATAAAATAAAGAATAAACCCTTACTATGTAGCAGTTGCTTAGCTCTATGAATGTACATTTTCATTCATTTCTCTCTCTTTCTTTTTTTTTTTTTTTTTTGGAGAGGTATTGAAAGGCCTTTTATTAACACGTAATGGCTGATTTTAACTATTTTTCTTATAGTCAGCCCATCTGACATTAGAAAGTCAGATCGATCATAAAATTGTGTGTCTACATATATACACCCTGAAGAAAAACGTTTAATTTAAATTTTGTCTTAATTGAGCTTTATTAAACATATTTTCAAACAATGTAAAATAAAACATAATCAAATTACATTTTTTTTAAAAAATAGAATAATAGTTTATTTCTGCGTTGTTTTTTTTTTTTAATGTATATGGTAATAGACAAATATATATGTGAATTGTTTATTGGTATTGAATGCTTATCTTTTATAATTTAAAATTTGTTTCACAATTTTACAGTAATTACCATTAAAATAATAAAAATTATTTTTATCTTCAGTGTTTTTTTTTAATTATATTCATAAATAAATCATTGGATTTTAAAGATATGATTAACAATATGTCATTTTTTATAATTCCACATTTGTAAAGTGAATGGAATATTAATTGATTTATGCAGTAGAAATTTATAAATTTGTTGGTACTATTTCTGTTTCAAGTGGGTGATTAATTATTACATTAATAAAATGATAAAAATAATAATTAAAAATATGGAAAAATTATCAGAAAATTAAAAATTGTCTTTCTAATAATAGTAATTAAAAATTATAAATGTTTTTTTTTTTTTTTTTTTTCAAAACACATTTATTATAAATGCAGATCAGCAAAAATTTATTTAATTTGAATTTTAATTATTGTATTTGAATGATATTTATATAATAATATTATTACAATCAGTGCTTCTCATCCCCAATTATATATTGTTGTAACAATATGTTTATCATAATTTGTGATGTGCTATAATAATATATTAAATGTTATATTTTTGATTTGAAGATAGATTCAGTAAGCCACTAAGTTATAACAATCAAATAATGATTCTTGTTTATTATGAGTATGGTTTGCTCTTGCTTATCTACCCATTTCATACAACTATATATATATATATATATATATATATGAGTGTGTGTGATGTTGAGATACTATTAAATAAATAGGTAGACAATCTCAAATGAATTGAAAAGTTTACTTTTTTGGGCTAAATAGGTAGCTAATAGATAGTCTATGTAGTGATCCAATTATTGTAAACAAACTATTAGTTAAAGGATAGAGCAATGGAGAAAACTTTTATATATTGTCTTTCATTATCACTCTATTGAGAAATTCTAAAGAAGACATTAATACACAGTATGCTATTCCAAGGCATCATTTGAATAATAAAATGGAATATTGATCAACAACTTTTAATATTTAATGCAGATGTAAAAAAGTTTAAAGTATACCGCAATACATATGTCAAATAAGCAAATATAATTTGCAATATCTGATTGTATAGTGTAAATTATTAATTACAATAGACTGCTTTAGAAACTAAAAATTTTTAATGCAGATAAAGTTTAGTAATAATTGTAAGATTACAAGTTTCAGCACCTGATTTTTAATTAATAAAGCTATATATATGGAAATGCAAATGTTGAGTATTTTAGTATTTTTTAGCCTACTATACTTTAAATAACATTTAATTAGAGTGTTTAACATTGTTCAGCTGTTGTGTATAGATTTTTTTTAGTATTGTAATGGTAAAGTCAGAATGGGTAAATATGGGGAGATTGGAAAACATCATTATCTCCATTTAGTAAATAAAATATCATCAATCAATCAGTGAATAAAATTAATCTGAACAGAGAGACACTATCAGATTAAAATAAAAAAGGTATATTATATTTTCCCTAAGTTTGGCTTTGGCTACATAATTAACCTGTTTATAAGGTATCTCTTTTAGATCCAGTCACAAGGGGTGATTGTTCATTAGGTTAATTAGCCTGTTTATAATGTACCTTTTTTAGACCCAGTCACAAGGGGTGATTGTTCATTAGGTTAATATAATGAACAATCACCCCTTGTGATTGGGTCTAAAAGAGGTACATTATAAACAGGCTAATTATCTAGCCAATGCCAAACTTATGGCAAGTATCACCAAGAGTTAATATTAATAATAACCTAATGAACAATCACCCCTTGTGACCGAATCTAAAAGAGGTACATTATAAACAAGCTAATTATCTAGCCACTGCCAAACTTAGGGCAAGATATACAATCATTATTTGGATGCACATATTTAAGTGCTAATATATATATATATATAAAGAAATAATGATATCCTGAAATATATATGCACATATTTAAGTGCTAATATATATATATATATAAAGAAATAATGATATCCTGAAACATCCTGATCATCATCAAATTTTCTGTCATGTATACCGTTTGTGAACAAGGCAACTATGCTATAATTGAAATACTCTGAATGGGATCATTTATAAATTCCTGATACACTATGTTATTATGAAATCAAGTCACACACACTGTCAATTCTTGCAACACATAGCTGAAGGAATAAACACATTAAAACTATAATTTTTAACAATTATTTAATAAATTAACTAATAAATAATTGTGAAAATTGACAAAAAAGTAATTCAAACTTTAAAAACATTTTTATCCACAAAATATAATTTTATACAATAGTATTACTTCTTATTGTTTCTTACTAATTCATTTAACTAAGATTATCTTTAAACAGAACTGATTTCTATCTTCACTGGTGAAAATTGCAAAACAACATTTCAAAGATAAAATTTAAAGTAACTATATTAGTTCTAGGCTGACCCTGTCTGTCAAATCATTGTATACAACCTAGTGAGTCTTACATTAGATATTTTTTCATGTTTTATTTTTTTACAATTAAACCTTTTTTCTATATATTAAGTAATTAATTTCTATTTTAAAACATGCATACTTAAACTATCTAATGATTTCCCGTTTAAAAGTTAATATATGACATTTTAAAAGCATGAAAATAAATATCTAAATGAAATTCTCACTCATAACAATGGAGTGAGTACCATTGAATGTATTCAAAAAGTTAGAATAATGAAATATTAGATGTTTGAATTTTATATAATTAAAAAAGTATAGTTAGGATTAGTTATTGCCTAAGAAAGAAAACAAAATTTAAAAGTTGATAAATTATTTATTGTTAATAAAATTTTAAAGAATATTCAATTTACCATTTTAACAAAAGTTATTTCTTTTCATCAAAGCTAATTGTTTTATGATTGCTTTTGATTGCTATAATATATTTTCAACAAGTTGTCTTTTTAAAAATAAAATGTTTTAAAGACAACATCCTACTACTGACATAATTCTTTTTTGTTTAAACATACATCTTTTACAAAAAGATTGCATTATAATCATTAATTTGTAAACAAATTACATTTTATGTTTACAAAGCACCAATTTTGCCTCAGGCTAAAACACTGAATCCCTCAGTCAATCAGAAATTAGTTACCACTTTTATACCTTTATCATAACAATTTTCATGTAATGCTGACATCTTTTATTTTTTACATTTGTATTAAAATTGTAGTATCAGGGGAAAGGCAACTACAATTCTTCACACTACCTAATATAAAGTTATAGAGCTTAAAATAACAGAAAAAAATAGCAATCACAGCATCATTGTAATACTGAAAATGTCAAAAATTAAAGTTGTGTTAAAGCTATGAACCACAAAACCATTAAATCCTTTCTCTTATGAAAATTAAGAGGTTCTATACAACTCAATTTTGTAGGGAAAAAATATAAAGAGGGGAAAAAGCATGTTTCAATGAAAAAAAGGAATAAAAAATATTACTTATTACCAACTATTATTTAATTTGAAATTCATCTATAAATTTGAATAGAATGTGCACATTAAAATCTTTTTTACCATAGATTTATTTCTTTTCATTTCTTCTTTGGTAGTTGTAATTTTGAGTTTTTTTTTCTATGTTTTTTTTTGTATGATTCTCCATATATATATATATATATATATATATATATATATATATATGGATATAGAAATTTATATGGTATATATATATATATATATATATATATATATATATTTCCTGGCAAATGTAGACCATTAAATTTCTTCATTTTTACAATACAATGTTTTGTGATTTCATATAGGCTAAACATGTAGACACTCAAGTTCTTTGATGGAGACAATGCTTATCACACATTACTTCATGCTATTCTACATTTTCGTTAATGAAAAGGTTACTTGGTAAGATTTAATGTTGCTCATCTTATGGCTAAACTTAATGCATAGTTTTTTTCATCCATTTTAGAGAAACTATTCTCAGTGAACTTTTCCCCACTATTCTGCTTTCATTTTCTTCAATAAATAAAATTAAGAACTAACTGCTAATGTTTTCTTCAACATTTCAGTCAAGAAATACTGACTTTTTCAGACAAACACACAGAATTTAACCATTTTTGCAATTTACAAATGTACAAATTAGGCTAAACATAAAGACACTCATACTGAACAGACAAAGCTTTTTATATGATCCTTCTCTTTATATATTTTTTTTATTTTATATTTATCCATTTATATTTTATTTATTTTATGGGGATGATGATGTATATCCATCTTCCCATATTACTCATACTTTTATACCATTGCAAATAGTGACCCAAGTGTGGCACAATGATGATTGAGTTCTTGTGGTCACTACACAAAATGACCCCATATCCTCAATCCCAAATATAATTACACTTGAGAAAGATAACTATTTTGTTGCAGATTTACTTTGAAATTTGTGACAAAAGCATGGATGATGATCATGAGGATAGATAATGATTAATTAATAATTTAATTATAAATTATGCAAATAGTGATGTCAATATATATTTAAAAATAGTTTATGTTTAAAGCAGAAAAGAAAATCAGAGTATAGTTTTTGGATATTGGATTGAGCATCTGGATGTTGAAGCATGTTTATCTGTACTTTCACTACTGGTGATGGATGGAGGATGTTATCTTTAGTTTGATGATGCAATATTTTATGCTGCTCCATGGAATGATCTACCCTAACACTATATGACCATATGAATTTACTTTCACGTTTTGATATTTCCAGTTTATCATAAACAGTTAACATGGTCCTGTGTCATGAATCTCAGTCATCCCATCTTAAGAAATATGCAAGACTGAGTTTTGAAGGTTTATATTTATTGTCTAAGATTTAAAAGAGCAGGGTTTTGCAAAAATTATGCATTTATTATTCGTATTTTGGGTTGTAAATAGGTTGTCCTGTTTAAATTGAAATAGCCCTCCTGGTTTTTATGTTGCTGTGTATTTATAGTCCAGTGGGTTGATTTTGGATCAGTCCTAAGATTTCAGGTTTCTATTTATGTTATTGTTGTTAGATGTGCTGGCCAGATTTTTGGGAAATGGTTTTGACAATTTTTTTGTTATATGAATATATATATATATATATATTTATTTTAAATAATATATATATATATATATATATATATATATATATTATTTAAAATAATATTAAAAAATAAAAATGATAAATAACAAAATCAGTCACACATGCATGAGCAGAAGAGAAATGATGAATAAAGCAAGGGGAAATAAATTAATATAAAGTCAGTAGCAATAATCTTTCTTGATGCAACTATTGAAGGAAACCATAACATTTACTTTTGATTCAGCTATTGATGAAAACAGAAACAAGCCAGTTATGAAGAGCAGAGTGATAATAATTGGTAGTCAGTAAGACAAACTCATTATGTTAAAAATGGTTTTGAGAAAAACTATATACTAAGTTTTGCTAGAATCTGAGCATCATTAATCCTAACCATGCATTCTGTTTATGAAAGAAAATGTAGAAGAATAATATTTTAAGTAATCTGCAACATGCCTTGTTTCCATCCAAGAACAGATCATCTGTTTATGTGTTTAGCCTTATCTGAAAATTAATAGAATAGAAAAATGGTTAAATTATTTATGTGTGTTTGCCTGAAAAAGACAGTAGCAGCAGTCTCTTGATTCAAATGTTGAAGGAAACAGTAGAAATTATTTTTAGTCAGTTGTTGAAGAAAACAGAAGCAGACCATCTGTGAAGAGGTGAGTGAGAAAAATATGGGAATCTGAAATAAAACAAATCTTATTATGTTAGAAAAAATGTTTTTAAATGGATTTGAAATAACTATGTGCTAACTTTACTTAGACACTGAGCATCATTGAACCTTACTATATAATTTGTTCACTAAAGATATGTAGAGTATATTTGAAGTAATCTGCAATAAGCCTTATCTCTATTCCAGAGTATGAGTCTGTCTTAATGTGTTTAGCATTGTGAAACTAAAAAAAAATTCTATTGTAAAAATGGAGAAATGTAACTTTATATTACCCTGGAAATATGTATTAATGGAGAAGTGTATGAAAAAAACAATAAGCATAAAGCTGAAAATTAAAACTACCAAAGAAGAACGCAAGTGAAAGAAATCCATTGTAAAAAGGTTTTTTAGTGTACACATTATATTTATGCTTATAAATAACTTTTAAAATAAGTAATAATTGTTAACATTGAATATTTTTTATTATTTTTTTTTACTTTATTTATTGAAACCTTTTTTTTCTTTATCTTATTTTCTCTTCAAAATTTCAATTGTATCAAACTATTTCCTTCTCATAAGTAAAGGAAAAGATGATTTAAAGTAATGTATTTTGTATCTTTTCAATATAGTATTTCAATTTTAATTCTTGAAAAGGAAATTGTGTTTAATGTTATGGTTAATTAATTGAATCAGAATCCATAATATCATTTACACTTCTCTATCCCTAATACTGTTTGATGACTACCAAAATAATTCTATAAGTCAAAATGCTTTTTCTTAATCTTGAAACATGATGATGGAATTACTATAATTTTTGGCAATCATTTTTAAATCAAAAAATGAATCTGAATTTATTAATGATAGAGGCAGATTACTGTATTTGCATGATGGATAACTACATTTTAATCATGAGGGAAATATTGTTTCAGTTTTTCATCTGATTGAAGCTCATTTCATATATCCTATAGAATCTAAAATGGTAATTGCTTTCAGAAACATAAAATAATATATATATATATATATATATATATATATATATATATATATATATATATATATATATATATATATATATATATTTCATTGCTGCCCTTCAGATTGATGTATTTCAAAATTATGTTGTCTGTGTGAGTCATTCTTGACTAAACTGTGATAAGTAAATATTTTTATTACATCTGACTAAAAATATAAGAATGGACTGTATAGTTAAGTCACAATATATGTTGTAGTAATATACCTAATTTCAATTATATGCTATCCCCCAAAAAATATCAATAAATAAGTGATCAAGAGATTGATATTAACAAAGTTATTAAATTTTATGAATCTTGTTTCAATGGCATGTATTTTTTTTTCAGTGAATATTCTCTCAAATCTTTAAATCTGAATTTATTTAACCATATTTTCTTCGGGATCTAAAACCACAAAGAAAATAATGTATATATTTGCTTATAATTAGAATAGTGAATTATAAACACATATATAGATAACTTTTTCTTTGTGTTTGTTTGTGTGTTCAAAAGTTTTATACCCATATTAGCATTAATATATCATTAGTGAAATATTTTGTAGTACAATGAGCAATAAATTTAAAAAAATCATAAAGTATTTTCATTTGTAAGAAACTGATAACTAAAATTGTAATTAACATAAGGGACATTCTTTGGAAGGATATGAATTGTAAGAATAGTCAAGTTGATGGTTTTCTACTGCAGTCAAGCCTTAAGTCTGTATATAGAATTTGACTGAGAATCTGGAACATATAATTCCAAGCTTTTCACTGCAAATAGAGATGGTTGTATAGATTTCAAAATTATTATGATCTTACAAATATTAAAATAACCAGTAAGGCCATCACAACTGTCACTAATGAGGCTGCTATACAAGTTGAAAAGATGTATGGGGTGGGGTTCTTAATGACTTTGAAAGCTTTTTTAGGAATGAAGGTAGAAGTTAATGATATATCCAGGTAGAACAAAAATCAGAGAAGATGGATTTTGTGATATGACTAATGAAAAAGTTGTAGAACATATTGAATCTCTAATAAATGTAAAAGACTTGTATCATCGTCATAAGAGAAGACAAAAAAAATCGACAGGAAAAATCCAGAAATGTAGAAATTAGAAACTCTTTTTAAGTGTTCCAGATTGCACATAATCTAAAGAATACAACTTTATGATGACCAATATTATTCTTACACAAAAGTTATCAATATATTATAATATTTGCAAGATTATTTTGATATATTAAAGAAAAAAAGAAAGCAGTTAACCATCACAATGTTTATTAAGAATATGTCACAGCAAAATGAATTTCCATCAATTTTTTATACTATAAACTTGCGTATTTTCAAAAAATTTCAAGAATGTTCAAAGCTTATGATTTTTCTGATACTCGTTTAAAAGATCTGTAGTCTGACACTTTTCTGCCCATTTTGTGTATATAAAGATTAGATACAGAATGTTTTATTATTATTTTAATGAATGTGAACGATTGGGCACACAGACACATTTTATTTTAAATATATATGGAAATATGTTTTATAACTTTATTATTAATAGTTATATTATTGTTTATTTGTTTTTTAATTTTGTTTATATTATAATTTTAATTTATATTTGCTTATTATATTCCTAAAAAAGCATCTATTATATACATATACGTATGTTGAAAATTACTGAATTGTATGTGTTAACAAAATGTGAGCTATTATATGGCATATTCAATGTATAAGCAAAGAGGGAATTGGAACAAAACATAACAGATATTGTGATTCCACTATTTAGTCATACATTACTTTGAGAAACAAAAATACTGTATATATGACTTATTGCCTTTCAAATATTGTAAAACGAACTATGTTTGAATGTAGGATGTGCGATAAATATTCCTCATACATCTGTCAGAAAATATAAGACTAACCTATATAATTAAATATTAATATGAGAAACATAGAGTAATGTATATATTATATATTGTCTATTAAATTACTGTATTTAAATATTATAGTGTTCTGTGGGGACCTCTTTAAAAATAAGAAGGCAATGATTTCCCTTACAACCGTTAGAAAACATAGGATATATTTTTTTCTAAATTTGTATGTACGTTTGTATATAAGACTTCATACATGAATATTCTCAAAAACTTCGACAATTTTGTTAGTATTAGAAGCTAGGCTTAAATTTCTCACAAGGTTTTAACAATTTAGATTTGAAGAATTTTATTTTCACTTGTATCATGTTTAAGTTGTCGAATTTTTCTAGATGGTGACTGTCTAGCTATCTAACCTGAGCTACTTCAACTATCAAGAAAGCAATTTAAACTCTTAAAGAAGTCTAATTATTTGCGAAAAGTGTTCTATTGGATGATCTGTAACTTAATCAATATGATGTCAGACACTTTTGTATGACTTAGAAGGTTTATACATCCAGATTTTCTCTAAACATTTTTTTTTCTTTTCTAGTACTCGATTTTGCTTGAATTAAAAGCTGATTAACACAATGGTATGTTTTAATTATCATCTTAATCGTGAGATTATAAAAATCAGAACTCAAAAATATAAAATACTATATGAACAAATTGCTTGAATTTTATAAATTCACGAATAAATTTATTTCTTATATATAGATTTAAAATATTCTTTACTATTTTCTCTTTTTTAATTTTTTTTATTTTTATTTGTTATCTTCAATCATATAAGTTAATATTGGACTCAAATGTGATGAACCTTTTATGTCAATAATTCTCTTCTAAAAGTAACTATGATAAAAATTGTGTGATTTTTTTTTTTTTTTTTTAAATGTCATAGCATCGGCCGGGTCGCGAATCCGCAACCCGGGCAACTGCCTGCTAGTGCAAGGCAGTCGCGCTGACTGTGATCATGGACATGAATTCCAATGTTTTCTTGCCCCTCTCCCTCCTATAAGCATGCATGTATGAAAGTATAAGCATAATTTTTTGTATCGTTTTCTATTATATTTTGTTTGTGGTCTTTTAGAATAGTCATACTTCTTCATAAGCGAATTTTAATGAAAATAAAATAACGAAAAAAACTCAGAAATCAGTCTGGAGACAGGGATTTAAATGGTCTGTTATCTAATAATCAGTAATTTCGTAATATTATTATAGATTTTACTAAAGTATTCCGATACTTTTGTGTAATTATATATATATAATGAAGATTGTCATCTTTATATGATGCACCAAAATTTTATATCTATGTATTAAGTTCTAAAAGTGAAATGCTAAAATAAATGTGGGTAAAATAAAAAATCACATGACCATTATCTTATACTAGCACATAATTGTTTATAAACAAAGCAAAACTTTCCATACAGTATTGCACAGGGTGACAATACTTTGTTTAGAAATAAAAATGTGAGCAATTGCAAATAAATGGAGACATGATCAATTTTTATAATATGTATATAAATCAACTGAACTTTTGCCATTAATATTTGTAATAAAAAATTATATTCAGTATTATAATATTATATATATATAAAACAAAATAAATGCCCGCTAATATTAATAATACAATAACGAAACTTAAATATATTCCAAACAACGGTAAACAATTTATAATATAATATAAATAAAAACTCATAAAGAAATATTTTTGATTATATTCATAATCATTTTCAACTTGAAAGTGTTGAGTTGAAAATGATTATGAATATAATCAAAAATATTTCTTTATGAGTTTTTATTTATATTATATTATAAATTGTTTACCGTTGTTTGGAATATATATATATTTAATGTTATCATGATGTATGATGTAGATAAATCATTTTTTTGGGTAAAAAAAAAACCGTGTTATTTTCTATTATATACCGATATTTCGACGACCTAGCATCTTGCATTGTCAAGGTAAACGCTTGAAAGAAAATTTGTTTGATCTCAAACTGTAACGTGACTGAATGAGAGATGAAGCATGATAATAAGTTTGAAATAGTTTAGTATTCAGAATATGCAGTTTATCAAAATGTATATTTCTCTTAGTTTCACCACCCATTAATTTAATGTGAATATTAGAAGGCATAGATAAAATGAGAGGTTTCGATATGGCTGGTATATGTTGTGCTTCATCAACCCTGTTTAAACCAGTAGGTCTCTTTAATATTTTAATTGACTCTCTCATGGTTCTCAAATCATATCTCTCCAAATTAGCAAGCATTTTTGCATTGTGAAAGTCAGGTTTGTGACCAATTTCTTTAAAATGGGAAGTAAAAACTGATGTGTTAATTTTTTAATCAAAAGCATTTTTATGTTCCTTAATTCTGACATTTATTTTTGTATTAGAGTGACCTACATAGCTTCTTGAGCACTGTAAACATGGAATTTCGTAAACTCCTTGGTGTTCCAAAAATATTCTGTCTTTAGGTTATATAAAAAATCACCAATTTTTTTGCCAGTATAAAAAGTAGTCTTTATATTAAAACAAGATAGTCTTCTACT
Source organism: Epiperipatus broadwayi (assembly GCA_028023455.1). Lineage (NCBI taxonomy): Eukaryota > Metazoa > Onychophora > Udeonychophora > Euonychophora > Peripatidae > Epiperipatus > Epiperipatus broadwayi. Next base: position 3,836,816 of record JAQFVV010006280.1, on the reverse strand, counting down.
GAGTAAACCCTTTAATGTAAGATAAAATTACTCTATTAAAAGAGGAATTGTCAATTTCATCCCCTTTTTTCCTTTTAGTATTAATGCTAAGTAAAACCTTACATATGATGTTTTTATTATAATTATTAGAAAGTAGAATATTTTTGTAAGCTTTATTTCTTGAGTAAGATGTTCTTTATCAGATAAAATATAAGCTCTAGTCAGAAGATTTTTTGCTACAGAAAAAATTTGGGCAGGATGATGATGAGAATTAAAATTAAAATATCTGTTTGTATGGGTGGAATTTCTGTACACTGATATTAATAATGTTTTATTACATTTTCTTGTAATTAAAACATCTAGAAAAAAAGTGATCTGTTATTTTCCACTTCCATAGTAAATTTAATATTTGGATGCCAATTATTTATAAAAATAAAAAAATAATTCAAGGCATCAATGCCATGAGGCCATATAACAAATGTATTATCCACATATCTAATCCAAATGGAAGGTTTTTTTAGTAGCAGCACATAATACTTGTCTTTAAAAATTATCCATGAAAAGATCAGCAATTACATGTGACAGTGGAGATATAGAAAGTCCTTTAATTTGTTTAAACTTTTGAGCATTATAAACAAAAAATGTATTTTCAGAGCAATGCTTTGCTAATGGCAACAGGAATATTAGTAAACATAGAAGAAACATCAAAACTAACCAATAAATCAGTTTCAGTTAGTCTTAAGTTTTTAATTATAGAAATAAAATAATTTGAATTTTTAATTCTTGATGGAATCTTGCCTGTCAATGGTTGTAAGCATTGGGCTAAATATCAAGCCAAAGCATGTGTGGAAGAACTTATAGCACACACAATAGGTCACAATGGTATCTCAGGTTTATGAATTTTAGCCAAACCATAAAATTTAGGATATAATGAAGAACCTTCTCTTGTGAAATTTTAAATTTCATATCTTCATCCCTACTAGAATGTTTGATTAGATATTTTGTATTTTTCTCTAAATATGTCAGAGGATCTCTAATAATCTTTTTATAAGTTTCATCATTTAATAATTCTACAATTTTATTATTATAATGTAAATGATTAAGTGCAACAGTCGAATTATCTTTATCTGATGGAATAACACCAACAGAATTGGCTTTTTTTTTAATTTTGAAGTGCAATAAATTCTCCTTTAGATAAATTAGTTTTTGGTGGTTTCATATTTTTTAAGATATCACAAACTTCAAATCTAATAAGATCAGCTGTGTGTAAGTCTATATTTTTAAAGAAGATTTTATATTGCATATAATATTTTCAACTGGAACACATTTAGGAGCCAGTGCATAATTAAAACCTTTCCCCAACAGAGAAATTTTATCAGAAGAAAGTTGATAATGAGATATTTTTTTTTACAACATATGAATCACAGTATTTTTTGTGAATTGTTTTTCCTTTTTATTTATTAATAAAGCAAATTTATTTTTTTGTTTAACATTGTAATTTTAACTTATATTAAAGAGGGTACTGATAAAATGTTGATTTTCCTAGTACCGTTATGTAATCTAATTGTTGCTTTGCATTTATGATAATATCCTGGATCTATATCTGATGATCCAATGCTTTAATCACTGAAGAAATGTTTCATAATCTCCAAAGCATAATGGCAGATTATATTCATTTGTCCTTTCTATGATCTACTGTAGTAAAACCATTTTTAAATCCACCTTGTTCTCTTGGTTGGTGGAAATTCAATGTTCTCCATAGACAAGTTGTAATTATTTTGGTAAAATTTTTATATAAAACTAACAAAAGGATGATAGGTCTATATTTTCTAATATTTTCTTTATTCCCTTTTTTAAATATTTCTATTAATACTGCATTCTTCCAATCATCTGATTCATCTTTATGGAACTCTAGCCACAGAGAATGATAGTATTGGTATATATACAGTCTATTTGGTTTTCACACCACTTTAAAAAGAAGTCAAAGAAAATTTAATTTTAAACGAATCAGTGGCAGCAAAGCTAACTTTTACAAAATAGTTAAAACATCAAATATGTAAATAATTTCAAAATACATTTATTATATTCTAAATAGGAAATAGTTTGTTATGGGTGTGCACAAGTGTTTTGTTTTGTAATATTTTTCAGTTTATTTAAAAAATAATAAATCTGTTATTTTCATAATGTATTATTCTGAATTTCATGAACATTAAAAGGTTTAACACATTAGGAGATAAATAAAAAAGTATGCGTAAAGAAGGTGCAGTACAAGTAAGTTAAATCACATCGTCAGTTCCTTTTTTAGAAGTCAGGTGTATGGAGAATTCAATGATTGACATTTAGGTATTAATTAATTAGTTAATTAATTTGACCTCGAATTAGTTGTCAAGTAAAATATTTCTTTATAGACTGTGTGGAATTTTAATCATAATAAACTAATATTACCCAATACATTTTCAAATTAAATATAACAAATTTCATTTATTAATTGCTTATTTTTGTTAATTTAAGCCATGAATGGCTAAATATATGGCATCTTGCCATAGTCCAATGTTTCACTACAGTATCTCCAAAATATTTACATGACAAGAAAGTTTTAAACAATTTATATTCAATGGAAGGAAATGATAAACTGTGTCATTGTTTTATCAGCTTTGAAAATTCTCACAATGGTAACAGATTGCATTTTCTATGAACTGTAATCAACTTCCAATTCATGCTTGAATAATATTTGCATTTAATTGAAATTAAGTCTACCAATTGTGTGAATATAAGAACTGTAGTTATCTATTTAAATAAGTTATTTCCTATGACTAATTATGAATCGTATATTTGCTTAATGTTATTTTCTCGTTATGCTTCATTTTGTTTAAAACAGAATTATAAATTTGCCTAGGTTGTAGATTACTTTAAAATAGTAAAAGCAGTTGTAGAATAATTATTCTGGAAATTTAAATGTGTATATCTTATTGTGGAAATGAATTATCTTCATAAAATTTCATAATTTAAAATAATATTCTTTGAAACAATAGCATTGAGCTATTTTTAAAATAAACGAAGTGCTTATTTTAATGTTTATATAATTGCAAAATGGAAAATTGCATTTCCAGAAATTGTCTTATTTTAAATAAATTATAAAAGGATTAATTTTATATTTGTTTATTTTTATCGTTAGTTAAAAATATATATGCAGAAATATACTTCATTTTATTGGAATATTTCACATGCTATAGAATAAAGATAATTAAATGTGCTATTTATAAACATCTTAATATTTTTTAAAAAATTCACATTGTGTGGACTCTCTACCAAATGTATATTACTTTACTTAAATATTGTAATATATAAATTTCATTGGAGTACTTGCTATGAAAATAAAAGTCAATATTCATATTGAAATATATTTTATTTCACATAAATAGTTTTACTTGCTATTAAAAATAAAATGAATCTTGTACTTTTTTTACAATGTATATATTATCTTTAAACCATGTTATTTCATAAATTATATATTGGTTTGTTGGAATTTACATCTGCTCTTTATAAATTTTCCTTATTTGAAACTGCATTATTTCTGAGAAAAGAATATTATTGCTTCAAATAATATTGAGCTATTTTTACTTTGAATGTATTAATTTATGTGAGTCTTCATTTTAGTGCCTTGAATTTTGACTAATTATTTTTCAAAATTTGATATGGAATTGTTATACGAACTATAGTGCTGTGGAAAATGGCATTGAAATCAATGATTGCAGAACTACATAACTTTTTAAGTGGTAAAAGAGTGGAAAATATATTTTAGATTTAAATTTATTTATGATTTATTATACTTATAATATTATTCGCTTATAATTTATATATAATTTATGTTATATGGATATTGGAGTTCTCAGGATATTTTTGCATTGTAGTATAATTGAAAGAAATATATTCATTTGGTATGAAATTATTGGGAGTACAGGATAAATGAATGAATGAATTATTGGAGTTGATAAATGTTATTATTGGAGTTGATAAATGTTTTCTTATTAAATTGCTAAGCCATAATTCATATACTTAGTTACTTTTACTTTAATTGTAATATGTTTTATTGGTTTTTCATATCATGTGTTTATTATTATAAGAAATACTCATTGTTTCAAATCTAATTTTATATATTGTTTTTTTTTTTTTTGAAATTATTTTATATATTGTTCTAGTTATGTTTCTGAATAGTAGTATGCTTTAGATGACATGTATCTAAAGAAGTTACGCCATCAGTAAATTTTATGTGATGGTTTATTTTTATTAAGCTTATTCATATTAGTGACATGATTCTAATTCTTTATTATCACTTATACACAAAAGTATGCATTGAGATTATTCCATCCTTTGCCTATTATATTGGTTGGTGTTTTTCTTGGTGAAAATTTTAGTCATCTGTAAAACCAATCATGTCTTTCTTTATTTTGCTCTTGATATTATCAGAATAGTTTAAGGATTTTGATGCTGTTGATATGCAAATTATATGTATGTGATATGCTAAAAACCATGATAAAATATTCCATGTTTATATTTCTATAATTATATTTTATTGGCTTATGAAATGATGCATTCTCTCCCAATTCAAGGTTATAATATTGTTGATAATAGTCTTTTGTCAATCCATTATATACTTTTCATACTTATGACATATTGAAAAGAAAGCTAGATTAATAAAATAAATGTGAGTGCTTTCTGTGTTCATAGCTAATTATATGTTTTCTTTATGTTTTAAATTTATTGTTAAAATATTATAATCATTGTATTATTTTAATCATATTAAAGTTATAACCATTTGCAGCTGTCATATTTTGTAGTATTAATAAAATTTTGCTTGATTACTGAATTTGAACTTTGTATCTGTATCATCGTCTGCATTATCAGAAAATCCTAATTATATAAATATTGTATTGTTTTGGACATAAGAATACAATAATATTTAAAGTCATTTCATTTAAGCTTATGTTCTTGACATTAACGTAACATCCATGGCTAAGATTCTTTCATTTTGTTACTTTAATTTGGATTATAAGAAGTCTTTAGGCATGATATATGAGTATAAATATAAAAAAATTTCCTAATCATAGTATTATGTGTATCATCCTAGATTGTTGAAAACAAGTGTCATTTTTAAATAGAAAGGTTTCATCATTATTATTAATTAAGATTAAAATTATGTATTGTATCAGAATATTATCTGAAGACTGGGTAATATCTTATTGTTTTCTTGGATATATTCACTTATAGAATTAGAATCTGAGATGAAGAGTATAGTCAGATTTATTTATTGGTGAATCGTTAGTAATAACCCTGAGATTAAAGAAGTTATATTTATTGTGTATATTCAATAGAAACCTGAGATTAGTGTGACCACACTCAGGCAGATTTGTACTGAGAGCTAGCCACCATAAGGTTGCAATCTGTTTATTTTATGGGTGACCAGTAGGTTGCTGGCCACACATTTTAGGTTAATATGTATATATATATATATATATATATATACATATTAACCCACACATTTTAGGTTAATATATATATATGTGTGTGTGTGTGTGTGTGTGTATAACTTAGCATACTTATGTTAGTATGCCTGGTGAAGTATGTTATACTTCTTTCATCAGTTTTCGACTTTAGTACAATTTTGGAGCCAAGCTATGGTTATAGTACTTGGCACCAAAAATTTTCATAAAATAGAAAACTGATGAAGAATGTAACATTTTATCAGACATACTAACATATAAGTAAAGTTCTTGCAAATAAACAATGAAGTGAAATCAAAATTATGAATAGGTGTTTAAAGATTGAAGAAGTATGATATGACTTTTCTTATATTTACCTTATCTAAATTTCAAATGTGTTATAATTTAAAAAGAACTAATTAAAACTGCCAATTGTAAATTGGAATCATATTGTTTAGTAATAGTATTTTTGCCTGACTTATCTTTAAACAGATCACTTTTAGATTAAAGCTCTAGATTTTATAGCAGTCATAATTAGATATACAAACTTCATATGAGTGAAAACTGGAAATCACAACTGATTTTTTTTTTCATAAGTAAACAATAAGCCTACTCCATAAAGGTTTATATATGTATATATTATAATTTTTTCACTAGACTTTATAGTTATAAGTATTGAATAAATACATTTTTTTTATTTAATAAAATAAACTTTATAATGTAATTAAGAAATATATAAATATATATAATGTAATTAGGCAAACAACCAATTGTAAACTAAAATCACACCATCTAATAATATAGCTTTTAGCTTAAATTTACTAAAAGTGAAAACACTTTTAACTTAAGAGATTAGATATTATAAGAGCCAAAAATCAACATACAACATTTATATAGCATTTACAAACTTTTAAAATATTTTTAAGCAGTAAGCAAATCTTTCCTATTAAATTATCTATATATCAGTAAGATTTTCTCCGATTTTTTAAATACACTTATAGAAAGTATAATGAGAGTTTTCATATATTTATTTAATTAAATTTCAGCTATGTTATAATTAGATAAAAATTAAAACTGATCATTCATTATATTCCGAAATTATACCATCTAGTAGTAGGATTTTTATCTGACTTATCTTTTAATTAAAGTTGGAAACTTCTACTTAGAAATATATATATATATATATATATATATATATATATTATAAGAATATTAAGTCAGCCATATTATTTAGAATATTAATCTAAAAGCTGTTATAATTTCACTTTAAAAGTAAGACATTAAAAAAACCACTACTACTGGCTGGAATAAATAACTTCAGTTGGCAATTACCAGTTTTAATTAGTGATTTCCCTAATTACATGACAGTTGAATTTATTGAGATAGATACATGGAGATTCTCATTATTTATTTAAAATTTACATTATAAAATAACTTAATTTGATATATAATTTTCTATAGGAGGCTCTTATTTATGTATGAAAAATATTTCGGAAATTGCGATCTTTTCCCTATAAATTTACTATGTTTTATAACAATTTTACTTCTAATTTAAAGGTAAATGACAGAAAAATAATATTATTACATTGCCACTTTTAATTGATTGTTTACCTAATGATATTAGAACTGACGTTCACATTATGTAAAAACATAGAAATATATTAATATTTACATCTGTAGGATCCATCAAAATCTTATTAATATGTATATTTATATATGAGTGTGCGCGTTGATGCCATGGCTTTTTTTTAATCTTGCAGCAAAATAATACTTACCTTTCACTGAATAAAAATATTTTTACAGCTGAAGACAAATGGTATTTTGCCAAAACGTCAGTAATTGTATACATGGTTGTTCTCAAACGTTTCCATAAATTATAATATATATTGTGCATACAAACATGTTCCGCACGTACACATTGAACTGAGAGTTACATAAATTCGTGTAATTTTTTTACATAAATGAATATTTTTTTATTAAAAAAAAAAAAGTAAATAATATGATACTTAGAAGTATAAAATAGAAGAAGCAGAATATCACAAACTTAATACGCATTTTTTTTTTTTTTTACTAAATTTGTCTACTTTAACGTATATTAAACATATTTTTCATTTTGAAAATGTAAAATTCAATTATATTGTTTTTAGATTTGTATGTTAATTAACGTATTTAATTATTTAAAAGATAGAATTACATAGGCATAATTAAATTGTTAATCTTAAAAAAAACAACCAGGGTACAAAATTAATTATTTATTAAAAAATAGGATTTATCATTTGAACTTGATTACTTCACGAATTGAGACAATATTTAAGATGGAATTGCAAAAAAATAGAGAGTTTGATGATTTCAAGAAAACACTTATCTTAAAGGCCCACACATTTTGTTTTTAATGGATCATTAGACTTTTTGAAATGCTTGCTGTGAAAATTATCTTCACAGAAATCTTTTTGAAGCCTGCTTAGTGAAAGTCTGTTGAATCTAGCAGATAATTCTGTCTTAACTTTGAATGTCCTTTTTTACTTATAGACATATCTCATCAGCATCAAATTCTTTCATTATTCTGCATGGAATTAATAATTTTATAAAACAAGGAAGTTAAAATAGTAAAATTTGAAAAGAAATGTAAGAAAAAGTATTCAGAAACAATCAAAAATATATATTCAAGAAAGGAGATATGACCTACTTATCCATGGAAACCATTGAGATGAAATTGTCAAAGTACTCTAGAAACAATCCCCTGTGTTTGCATGAAAAGTGAGATTGTTCAAGAATGTGGTGAAACTGTACCCACATTTATTTATTTTTTCAACTCAAAAGTTAAAAAAAAGTCAAAGTTAATTAGATGAGATTTTTTTTTTTAATTTATCATCTTTTTAAATAATAATTTATAAAGCATTTTTTTATTATTACTCATTCTTATCTATAATTATAGCAGATATTGTATTGTAAATATTTCTGTATCATGTATTGATTTTTTTAAATAGACATTTTGCGTTTGTATTTATTAAAATAATATATGAGGAGATACCAATTAAAAAAAAAAAAAAACAGAATTTTATAATAAAAAATTGTGTATTTTTTTTAGGTTTACAAATGGAATTGCCTTCAAAATAATATTCATTTGATGCATTTCATCAGTTTAAATGTGTTTTCCACTTTTCCTACAGTCCTGAAACTCTTGCAAAGCTTTGCCTTTTAATACCTCCATCATTTTTGTCTTCAGATCTTTCACATCCACAAAACATTTTTTAGGCATTTTTTTCATTCAGAGGAGTAACAAGAATTGCACAGAGTAAGATTAAATGAATATAGTGGACATATAAGTGAGGGTCATGCTGTTTTTATTTTAAAATTGTTTTACACTCAAGGTTTTATTTATTGACATGTTGTCATGGTGAAGCTTCTATTCCTTACTTTGAAACAAATCAGGAAATTTTCATCTTACTGTATCATACAAACATTTTGGAGATTGTACATAAAAATGTTGTCTGGATAAATAAATAAAAAAAAATCAGCCTTATCATTATATTGGACTTCATTCTATTTTTTTTAGAAATGGTGAATTTTATCTTCCATAAACCATTCATAAACATGGCATTTCCCCAGTATGATCTTGCTTATAAACTGTATTAAACATTATAGGTGAATTTTCCCTGCCACTTTTTCTAATAGAAAACATAATTTCACATTGTTTTAATTTTTTATTGATTACAAAAATTGATAAATGCATAAGACACACTTAACAAAAAAGTTTATTACATGGCACCATAACTTCTGATGCATAAGAGTTCCTGCAAGAGGTATCTAGTGATGAAGACATGTACAACAATGACATCCATCAATTAATGATTCTGGTTTACTTCCTCATATATGTATGTGATTGTGGAATATATAACCCACACATTAAAATTAATTATTTCAATGAAATTATTTAGAGATCACAGTATTAAGTTATTATTATAATAATTGATATTTTGTGTATAAAAATGCTTATTTATATTGTATTTAAACTCTCTTCTCTACTTAATTTTTTTTAATTGCTTTGTTAAAATATATAATCTTTGATCATCTTCCTTGTCTTTTATGCATCTATATTACACTAAACTTTGTTATTTGATATGTGTGATTATTGGATACAAATTTATTAGCTGCATGTGTCATGACTAATTATAAAGTGAGAAATAGCTAGCTCTGTAAATTAATCACATGATAACTCTCATGCTAGACTTATGAAGTTATGGGTAGTACAAGGAACTTTTTTTAAAATAAATAAGTAAATGCATAATTAATATTTGGCTCAAACTAAAATATACTTTTAAACTTTTTAAAAACATCAAGTGGAGTTGGATCACATTAATATTATATATATATGTATTGAAACAGACACATTGTTTCATGTATATACTGAAGTCCCCCCCCATTTTAAAACAATTTCAAATTAAAATGGAACTGATATAATGTTTATTTGTAGTTGCTGAATGTTTACAAATTACAATATAAAAATGCAGTAATTCGTTCATTAACCCTTAAACCGCTAATTATATTATTGGTTGTATGAGGTAAAAATCAAATCTTTTAATTGGCCAACTCACAAACTGAAGACAAAGTCTATTGTTAAAACATATTCGCCTATAATATTAAATTCAACTCAGATACGTTTATAAAAAGTATATTATTAATTTTTCAGGTTATGAAAGAGAACGAAAGTTCTTTCAAAAATAAATTGCTATTTATTTATTATAAAATATATTCAATTTCGGCAAATATAAAGTGAATGTCTAAACAAAAATGTGCTGACACAAACGCTTTTTTTCAATTTTACGTTATGGAAAAGTAAAGATTTTTTTTTGCTAAATCTTAAATATTTTTACTAAAATCTTCAATATTTTTCGAAAATAATTTTGTTTTTTTAGTATATTTTTTAAAAAACTATTTAAATTTCTCATTTTATATTTTTTTAATACTTAAATTACATTCGAAATGAAAATCTCAGCATTTTTCTTTATTTTCTTTGATCAGGCAGTTTCTTTGTTCTTTCCAGCCAATCAGAATGTCTTTTTTGGCTGAGAGCCGGCTGACAGCCAAGACAAGGTTCTTCTTTGTTTAGTTTTAAATGCGGTTTTTTTGATTTTTTACTTGTAAAATAATTCGGAAGAGGGCACCATCTTACAGAACTTTTAAAAACCTAATCAATAACTGTCAAACGAATATTCTACCATTAAAACTAGCAGAATTAGAGTGACATCTGATGTCGATGAGATGCCTCATAAGAGGCGGTTTAAGAGTTAAAAAAGATAGCATTACTTTCTTGCCTTATGCAAAAGAAGTCAGCACATTTTTAAAAACATGTTGGTCAGTGTGAGTGAGATAAAAAAAAAGATGATATATAATTGTGGGAAGTTGGAGTATATAAAGTGAGCAATCGATCAATTCCAAGAGGGGCAGTTAATTGATTGTAACAGTTGCTTTGCAGTAAATAGCAGTTCAGTATTTAGTCTGTCTACAGTGAAGAATTTAAATAATCAGACGAACTAAGTTTAGAGCTACTGTGGCCAGTAATTAAAGAAGTGCTGCAGTTAAAGAGAAATCCAACATTACCATAAACTGTAATATGAAGAAACAGCTAAAATGTCTGTCTAGTAGAAATAACTCCCTCTCTTTTCCACACCATGAAGAAGTCATGAAGATGAAAAAACATGCCTAAGTGACCACCAAAAGAAAATATATGCCATTCAGCTCTAAATACAAATTCCTTTTTAATCTGAAGATTTAATAGCAATGAATCACCAACAGATAAATTTAAATTAAGAAAACTCTAGATAACATTTGAAATATTTAAAGGTATTTACAAAAATACTGTAAGAAAAGCATTTTGGAAATATAAAATGAAACATAGTTAATTAAAATGATTAATTCAACAAAATGATAAATGTTATGTACCAAAGTAATTTCTTAGAGAACAATATAATTGTCATTGTTGTTATTAAAATTAAAAGAAAAAAAGGGTAAATTGAAATTCATTGTCAACAGAAATGGTGAAACACAATGAATTCACTGATTTTTTTTTTTTTTTTTTGAAGTGATAAAACTTTTAACATTGATTCGAAGTGAAGCCTTATAATAAAGAGTATAGAAATATATGTCAAATTGTTAAAGTTCAATTTGCTAAATGAAATGTAGAAATTATAATGTAAGAATTTAATTTAAAATAGGCATACACTGATTTGTGTAAATGCATTATGTTTAACTAAGAAAGAGTTACTATTTTATGTACATGAATTAAATATGTATCTATATAAATGAATTAAATCTGCTCTACATACAGGACTTAAATATTTGTCTATATACATGAATTAAATGTGCATCTACATACAGGAAGTAAATTTGCATCTATGTACATGAACTAACTATGTGTCTATATATATGAGTTAAATATACGTTTACATACAGGATTTAAATATAGGACAATGTACATGAATTAAATATGTGTCTATATACATGAGTTAAATCTGTGTCTGCATACAGGAATTTAATATGCGTCTATATAAATGATTTAATATGCATCTATATACATGAATTAAATATGCATCTATGTACATAAATTAAATGTGTGTTTATATACATGAGTTAAATATGCATATACATATAGGAATTAAATATGCATCTATATACATGAATTATATATGTGAACATATTCGAATATATTGATTGACTATGGAATGATTAGATAAAAAGGATTAATCCAAATATAAATCAAACTACCTAAGAGTATATTACAATAGGGAATTAGAAAATATGTCTATGAATATGCACATATGAGGAGAATATAAACTCACAGAAGGAAAATTTAAACTTGAGAAATGGTAAGGGAGGTATATGTGATGTACACTTGGATGTCTAAATAAATCTCTACTATGTGAATGCTGGCAGAACAGGATTATGGAATATAAATGATGGACACTGTATGATCATCAACCATGGGACCAAGCATCAGAGAAGTTGCTGATGAAGTAAATTAACTGATCTATGGAACCTGAACTGCAATATACTATTAGAAGAAGGGTTATCCAAATATTATTTAAATAAATTGTGGTTATATAAAATAATATATCTTATCAGTTTCATTTCATGTCATCCATTTTCTAGTGTACTTGTTAACAAGAATCTCATGTTTCCTGAATTATGTTCGGCATAACCTGATCTGGATGAATAAGGTTGTAGTTAGTTGGAACTGTATGTTTAGATGTTTTCAGTCTCTTTAATGCTATAACCTCTGATGAGCAGGAAATATTGTTGTAGGGGGTGTGTGTCAGCATTGGGTACCACCAATCATTCTTTCCTTCCTACAATATGTTCATCATGAAATAAATGACCACCAGAGAAGGTAGGTCCCAATTCAGTTACAATATATATATACACATGCACATTCAGAAATTTTGTTACAGTATATTTAGTTCTTACTACATCTCATGTCATTTACTCAAGGCAAAGATAAATAATGTATTCTGTTCTCATAAATGAATGATATTTTCTTCAATTAAAAGGAAGAAAATGTCAAATTATATTATGTTTATATATAATTAACATATTTCTTAAAAAGTATTTATCTTTTATTGGTGGGTGGAGGTAGTTGCCAGGAAAATTATCAATTACTTTTAAAAAATCATTTACTCAAGTCAAATTTGAATTCCATGTCCAGGACATGAGAGGAATGTAATAATCTTATGCGTTTTTATGTTATTTATCTATTTATATGTTTATAAATAATGAATGATTTGTTTATACTTTTGTGATTGAATGCATATTTTTAAATAAATACTAACATGTACAGTATTTTTTTTTGTTAAACCTAAATATTAATTTTCCAATATATTTAAAGTGGAATAAATTAAAGTATATACTTCTTGTTAAAGTTCTAATAATTGTAATATTTATGTTCATTTCACCTCACTTAATTATAAATCCTTTGGGATATTTTGAAATATAATAAATTACAAGATCAAAATATATTAGTTCTTATAAATCATACATGGTAATGTGGATTTGTAACATCTAAATGTTTCAGTTATAAAGTCATATAAATTAGCAGATGTAAAAAATAAGTGTTACAAATATTAATTCTTAATTTGCTAAAAGTGAAAAGCAAAATAACTTTTAAAATTCCCTCTATGATATAGGACTTTTCAACAGCCCTATATAATAATAAATGATAAAACATTCTTCATCAGGCCTGTCAATTCTCTTATGATGAGGATCTTAACATATTTAATTATGTTATAATGAAAAATTCTTACTATTTAAATTACATACTATCTCTGCACTAATAAATATAATCAAATGTTACATTATTTCTAATATTTTAGAGTATTAACACACAGTAGATTTAAAGATTTCACAAGAGTTAATATGCAGAATGAAAATAATGGAAGTAAAATAAGAAAGAAAGATATTCACACCCTTAAACTGAGATGCTTTAGATTGTACTATAGAAATAGAAAGTACATTTAAAAATAAGACAGTCACTCTTTTCAAAAGTTTCTATCTTGTGTCTTAGAGTTTCCTCAATACTTAGCAAGACATCATTGAGTTATGATAAAAAACAATACAGCACGTGTTAGGATGAAAAATCCTTGCTATTTAAATAACAATTAATTATTGATACATACTGAACAAATAATATATATATATATATATATATATTATTTGTTCATACATATTGGTCACAATCTCATATATATATATATATATATATATGAGATTGTGACCAATGTGTGTTGATTCAGTATAAAATGCATTTTGGGGGTCATTTGTCTTCTCATATGTTTTTATTCATATGTTTTAAGAGTATGCCAGGATGTGGATATTATTAAGTATACCATTACAGAACATTGTAATAGATTATTCTAATTTATCATTTCAACATGGTGAAACATATATTTCAATTATCTCCATTAATGGAAAGTAATTTGGGAAGTATGTCATGTTTTGGAGTTTTCTCTTGCAATAAAATGAATCTGCCATATAAGGTATTTGTTTTTTGAAATTGTCATTAATCACTTTGTCATATATGTTTTTTCTGCACAAATCTTAAATTGGAAAAATAATATCTTTCAGAAAGCATCAGCTACTTATTGTCACATTTTTTATCTCATGCCCTCAATACAGTGGCTCAATTATCATATTCCACAAAACTATATAAGTTGACATGTCAAATTAATTGAGTGTATCTGATGAAAATATTTTTTCCTAGGTTTACATCTTAGAGCTGTAACTAAGCAATTCTGGTCAAATATATAGAACATTTAATAATAAATTACATGATGGAGTGTTTAGCACATTTTCCTTTTCATAACTAGATGTTTTAAATCAGATAGCATAGTATGTCAAATAATTTTTAAGTCATGACCAAGCTCAAGTTTTTTTTTCTTCAGATAATAAGGTAATATCCAATTGAGTAACTATCCAGTATTGTATAGACAGATGGTAAAGTACAAGGATAGTTGTTTGAGAGTTTTTTCTGTACAGTCTTTTTTTTTTATCACACAAAATAAATTTCTATTTTGTAACAAAAATGTATTACTATTAGATGAATCAAACCTCTAAAATTAATTAAACAATTGATTGATTTTCAAGTCTGAGTGTTGCAAATGATAGGTCTGAGAATAATCTATAGACTTCCATAGATTTGACAGTGTCTCTAATCTTGTTTGCTATAATTTGTTATAAATCTTTTGATGAAGTACAGAGAAAAACAATATTTTTTTATAACTAAAAGTAAATGTAAATTAATATTGGGAAACTTCCACATTTTCTCCTCATTTTCTTACAAAAATATTAATGCAGAATATATAATACCTATCATAAAGCAGGAAGTAATATTGTCCAACCATTTCACAATGATTTTTTTTTTCTGGGATGATCAGAAACTAAATAGCTTTAATTTTATTGCAAAATAAAAATTTATTGATATCAAGATAATTGAACTATAATTAGTATTTTTTATTTGTCATTCATTAGATTAGAGAATATCCAATATTGAATAATATCTCTGTAGTATAATTATCAGTACACTACTCTCAACTAAGGTAGGGACTTATTTCTATCTGATTTTAACACCTTGTGGAGAGATGTAATCATAAACATATAATTTGTTTTATATATATATATATATATATATATATATAAATATAAATATATATATATATGTATATATATATATATATATATACTGATGGATGAAATTAATCATAGAATTAAACTTGGTTGGAGTGCTTTTGGTAGAAATAACTTGATCTAAAAGGAAATATGCCTATGTGTTTGAAAAGGAAGGTTTTTAATAAATGTGTTTTGCCAGTTCTTACTTATGGATCTGAGACTTGGACACTTAATAGAAGAGCAATATAGAGACTTCAGACCACTCAAAGAAATATGGATAGAGGCATGGTAGGAGTAACAAGAAGAGATCGAAAATGCAGTGTATGAGTAAGAGAACAAACAGGTGTTACTGACCTCATTGAAAAAATTAAAAGACTGATGTTGGGCTGGACATATTGCTAGAAGAGATGATAATAGATGAACAATTGAAATTTTAAACTGGATTCCAATAGATTGTAAAAGACCCAGAAAGAGATCACATGTGAGATGGATGGATGAAATAAGAAAATGTGCAGGGGTGATGTGAGAAGAGAAGCTAGAGATAGGAAAAGATGGATTGAAGTTGGAGAGATCTTCATCCTGCAGTGGATTGATAATGGTTAATGATGATGATATATTTACTGAATAATAATAAAGATGTATGTAAATATTGTGGTCTGGGCCAACTGATGAATGCTGGTTTAGTATAAAATGTGCATTTTGGGTATCATAGATCTTTTTCACATGTCTTGGGTCATATGTTTATGATTATATCCCTCCACAAGGCATTAAAAGTGAATAGAAACCAGTTTATACCTTGCACGAGAGTGATGTAGTGAAAACTACACTACAGAAATATTATTCAGAATTGAACTATAACTTAAAAATAAACACTTGATAATATATTCTAATGAAAAACAAAACAGTTTTAATTTTCTAAGCAAATAGTGAAGTTAAATAAAATATTATGCTTATAAAAGATTATATATGAGTCTTCAGTTCTATATCATGACATATTTTGCTTACATCTTACTATTATCTAATGTTTTTTTTTTAAAAATTGATATTTTTTTATTAACAAAAAGAATATATTATATCGATTTTTAGATAATTATATACATTTTATATGCAGATCAAGTTAGTAAGACTTTAAATGAAAGAGTGAACTTTTATAAAAGTAAAAAAATAAATGTCTTAGTATTGCATTATTCGTGAAATACTTGTCATAAGATTAAGTTTGAGAAGGTGTTGTATTCTCTGAAATGAATATCATGTAATAATCATTTATAATTTTGATATTATTAATTTAAGAATTGTTTTGATGTTAATAGCAATTGGAATGTCAGTTGGAATTTTGTGGAAATCACTGAATGTATTTTCTAGTGTGTTACTTTAAATGTGAGCCATCTATCTTCCCAGGGAAACTATGGATTGCAAATTTATAATTTCATTTTATTTTGTTTAATTGTATATATATATTTATTTACACATTATTTTTTCCTTCATTTTTTGTCACTATAAAGCCTTGTAAGATATTTAATTTTTAGGTATTAATTGTTAATTTTATAGAATATTATTTTCATATCTGACACAAAGGTAGACTACTATTTGAACAATTTTTTTTCAATAATTTATTTGAGATATC
Source organism: Epiperipatus broadwayi (assembly GCA_028023455.1). NCBI lineage: Eukaryota > Metazoa > Onychophora > Udeonychophora > Euonychophora > Peripatidae > Epiperipatus > Epiperipatus broadwayi. Next base: position 3,819,575 of record JAQFVV010006280.1, on the reverse strand, counting down.
TTAGTTGTATTTTTATTATTATTAAACATTATATAACACTTTATTTGGATGAACACTTAATGTTTTTCTCTTGTCTTTTTAAGTTTATGCAAAGAGTGTGAATTACTTTAATGCTTATTTGTTTAATGTCTTACAGTCTTCAAATGAATGGAAACAGATTTTTACTTTGATTCTGCAAAAAAAAATGCTTACAGATTCAAGGTTGATGTTTAGTCATTTAGATATTTGAAAATCATTGTGATATAAAACTGAGGAACATGTATTTGCTGGAAGTTTTTAAAAACCATTGTTGATAGTTCCTTTTATGAATTATTGTAATATAAATTAATATGACTTTTTGTCAATAAACTTGGAGAAATAGACCATAATTTTCTTATATTGATTCAATTAATTATTTTAATTACATTAATATATTAATAACAAATAAATTGACTATTATTAACCCATGACTGAAGAATGAAGTTTTTTTTTGGAATATATTTTAATATTATAGATATGAAGTGTATCATCTTCACATTGCATAAGCAAATTTTATTTCTCAACTATCTATCTAACTTTTTGTATTCAGTTTTTAGTGATTCAGTTTATATATTCAGTAGTTTATTCATGTTATTATATTTAGAATTATATCCTAGAAGCATACCTCTATTTCTATCTTTTACTTCTAATAATGATAATAATATTATATGAGGTATCATCATTTGCATTATGTAGACTTTATAGCAATATTATTTACACCATTTTATTCTTGATTGATATATACTTCTACTTTATCACTTTGATATGATATATAAGATAATCTTCTGCTTGTGAATATGTAAAAAATATAAATTTTAAATAATATTAAATTATTTATGTAAAATAAAACATTTAAAATCATAAGTGTTAACACTTTGAAGTTATAAATTGATATTATGTCTTTTTAATAGTTTCATCACAATTCTTTTATCATTCATCTTCATTAATGAAATTATATCAGCAACTTTTTAATGTCATAAGTCACATGTTAAACCTGTTATTACTTATTTAATGATCACTTCTTGATAAACAGCATTTTTCCATCAAGAAATTAAAGAAATAAAGTTTATATTATAAATATTGGATATAAATAAATTTTCCATTTTATCACACATTTTGAAATATATGAATAAAGATATCTGAAAAAGGTAAATGACTCTCAATTTGCATTTTATACAGAACCATTACTCATTAGTTGACTAGGCCACACTCTCTTACACATCTTCATTATTTATTCAGTATTTAGTAGTAACAAATTATTACAGTTTGATTTATAAGCATTAAACTTTTTGCATTCATATCTTTGGCACCACCAACTTTAAATAAATACACTTAGGATTACTAGTAATTATTATTAGGGCTATAAATTATCACATGATTCTTATCCCAGATATAAACTTTAAACTCAGTAAAATATTTAATATATGTTTTCATAACACATCACAATATGGCACAATTAATTCAACCTTGATCTTCATTTTTCCATATCATTTAAAGTTCAGAAGGTATGTTTGTACACATGGATTTATATAAGTATGATCAGGTAAATATACGCATTCCATATACAGAAATCAATCAACATATTAGCATCAATAATAAGACAATTCCCTAAACTAAAATGTTTGCTCACAATTACACCAACGATTACTCCACCTCCACATTTACAGTATTTATCTTCACTAATACAAAGTGTCACAACAATATCTACTCAAATTAACATAGAAGCAACATATAAATATTCATACTGGCAAATTTACAAACTATTAAACCCACAAAATCCTGGAGACACACAAACAACAATGCTTGGAATTAGCAATTATCAATGATTGAAAAAATTCAAAAAATGGTCATTAGAACCAAAATATTTTGATTTTATATTAAAAATAAACCTTTATGCACTACCAACATCATATTTCCTTCGATACAGATGTCTATATAAAAACATTGATCCTTTTTTGCAATCTTTGCCACACAGCAGAAGAGACACAACAGCATATATTCTATTCATGCACAAGTTTATCCAATATACGCAAATTGTTAATAGAAACTTACCAAAGGAGAAATACATCATTAATAAACATATTACAATCTTTTTAAAAAAACTCTACCCCAACAATAAGAGCAATAACTTTTTTACTATATGCATACTGGTGCACAAGATGCTCATTTACATTTGGTAACAATACAAGAAGACATCCAGCAACATTTACAAAAAAACTTCAACAAATAAAAGAGCGGGATTACAAAATTAGCACTCCAGACATTGCAGCAGCAACATGGTCACTTATAAGACAGCCATCAAACCTATAACAGAATAACCATCAAACAGATTATTTAAAATGTAAAATACAATTGATTTTAAAATTTAGAACTTGTTCCAAAGTCCTATGATTGCCTATGTAACAGAATACAATCGTTTGTTGTAAAGAATCTATGTAACATTTGTTTAATAAAATTCTTTGAAACATAATAATAATAATAATAAATAATAATAATAATAATAATAATCATCATCATCATCATCATCTCGCAGCAAATGATGATTTTAACGGATCGTTGTTTACAGAGATCTTAGGATTTTAACCAAAGAAAACACAGAAACCAACACATCTTTGACTTGCAGTCATATATATATGAACAGTAAGTATTGGGCAATCCAAATTAATTTGTGTTTTAACTAAATATATATTTTTATGAGTTGTTTTTTTTTAAAATAATATTCGTTGCTCAACGTAAAAAACATTACAATGGCGACCACCCAGTCATGTGACCAGCAGAACGGCGCCAATATGCTATCCAAGCCTATGCAAATTACAGGTGAAGCAAAAACATATGCCAACGTAGCTAAAAATAATTTACAGGAAAATAATTTCTCTTCGGAAAAAAATAATCTACAACAAAAAGAACACAATCACGTTCCAATTTTAGAAAAAAATAAAGTTTTTCATCGCTTCCAAAAAATAAATACTAATGATATTTTGCAGCTAGATATACAAACGCAAAAAAATCAATGCCTCCCTACCGCTTAGTGGAATAATGAGGATTTGAAAATAATATGTGAACAGTTTAATAATATGATCCCACGTGGCCTTCATACGTCATTCAAAAGATTTTTTTCTCCTCGTTCAATAATATTATCAGTTACAGATGCAAATTTATTGCTATACAAATTTCCTAGAAATCTACTTTATGAAGCAACAACACTACACGGACTTTGGGATAGCATACTAAGAATTACTGATCATCCTACCTCATGATATTTAATCCTCGAATTTTATCAAGAAAGCCAAAAAACCCTGTTTCAAACCACTATTAAAACTTTAGGCAACTACGCACTCATTGCAGTAGATCCAGATCAACATAACCAGATTACTGGCATAATCAAGAATGCATACCTTGGATATGACATCAAAATCTTTCAGAAAATGATGCAGCCATTTGGAAAAGTCATAGCATTCAACCCAATTTATCTGAAAGATACGCCAGTGCTTGTATACAGCAATAGCTTTGACTTCAAGCTGAGATTGCATCCAGAAATAGATCCAAACAATATTCCTACACAATTTGCAGATCAGGAAGCCATGCTGAGCCTCTTCACAAGAGAGCTTAAACCCATATGTTACACATGCGGGAAGCGAGGCCACTTGGCAATGCAATATGACACCAAAAAAAATCCACAATCGCAAAAAAACAAATGCAAGTGCCCATCCAAACACATACTGAAGACAGCAACCACATATATAATGATAGCATAAATCCAAATATTTACAACAATATGCAAACAACTTCTCCACCTGAAGAAACACTCTCACTCCCCCTCATTAATCAGAATTCGAATGAGGAAACAAAAACAGGGATGAACTAAACAGTGACCATCTGAAAAAACAATGTGATAACAGAAGGAGTCTACAATCACAACAGACAAATAATCAGCTCAACCACACACAAACTGAAGATATCAGGCACACTCACATAGTCAAGATAAATTCACATATGAATAACCAGATGCAAACAACTTCTTCATCTGAAGAAGATCAAACTACAAAAAACTAACACAACAGTATAAATGAACCAAACAGAATGCAGCACTTAAATCCAAATGCCACACAAGCAACTCAAAACAACACAAGCAACTGTCAAAACATACAATGCATGAATGATTCAAATAATAACCAGATGCAAACAACTTCTTCATCTGAAGAAGATCAAACTACAAAAAACTAACACAACAGTATAAATGAACCAAACAGAATGCAGCACTTAAATCCAAATGCCACACAAGCAACTCAAAACAACACAAGCAACTGTCAAAACATACAATGCATGAATGATTCAAATATTAACCCAACTGAAATATCACAAAGCACTTACAGTGAAGCACAAATTACCAATAGAACAAACATTACACACACAATAAAAAATAACACATCAACATATATCATGGAAGCAATCATGCCATGCCTTCCACAAGTTGAAGTAAGTACAATAGAAAAAAAAAAGGTCCAGGTCGCCCAAAAAGAAGCAAAAACAATAAAAAACCAAAAACAGGAGAGGACAACAACTCGCAAATGAAAGAGTACAACACTGCATCATCATTAACCAGAATTCAAACGGATGACTGGTCACCAATGGACATCACTTCTATCTAACCAACCAATAAAACTCCAACAATATACAGCTCATACAATGAAAACCAGCCTGTAACATATTTTCAAATGTGAACAATCCCAAAATACAACTATAGTGAAAGTCACATTAACAGCTTTTAATGTGTGGGGTTTGAACTCGGCAAACAAACTACATCAACTTAGAGAATGGACCAAAATTACACAGACACATATATTGGGACTTCTGGAAACAAAAATATATAGTAGATCACAGATTGACCCAACAGTGCATCTTCACACTGAAGGCTTCTTTGCTTGCTCCAGGGACATGTCATAACCTGCGGGTGGAACTGGCCTACTAATAACCCCAACTTTCCCATTCACATCATTCAGAATCATATATATCGATGCAAACTTGTTGATAGCTACATTTCATCACTATGCAAACACTCTCAACATAGTTTTCACCTACATCCCACCTGGAAACATCATCATATCAAACATCATACTCACCATCAATTCACTGCTAGCATCAACTCTTTACCCAACTATCATCATGGGAGATTTTAACATGAAGTACACACATTTCATCTCAAAATGGCTGCATCAAATTGCAATACCACTCATGAGTGCTGAAGGTTTTTTACCACCAAATGCAGTAACATTGCATAATAACTGACACATATCTTTAATTGACCTTTGCTTCTATTCACCAATGCTGCATCATTACTTCAGCCTCAAGTTCAATCCATCCCCATTCTCAGATCATTCTGCTCAAACTGCAACACTTGATCTAACTGAAATTCAGCCAACTACACTACCACTTGGAAAAACAATGAGAATGCTAATACCAGCATCCACTCCAGAATCCCTTTTTTCTGAAACATATATTATGCTCCATAAACTTGAGGGACTACAACTAAGTGCTGTGCGTTGATATCAGGCGTACATAAATATACTTTTCATTCAATATTGACCATGTCACCAAAAAAAACCTCCACCCTCCAGGCTATTAGCTCTGGCAGATGAACTTCACAAGAGGATAACAATGTCTAAACCCACTCAAAATACATATCAGCATATATATATATATATATAAGCTCGCCCAGGCATATAACAGCACATGTGCAGCACTTAAAGACTATCTAGCGATAAAAAAAGCAAAATCTGCCTCAGTCAACAACATACATGGACTAGAGGCTTCATCAGATGGGCCATGGGTTCTCCCTCCATCATTAGAGTGCCTATGGCACTTCAAATTGGAACAACTATACATGCAGCACACAACATGATTGAACCTATTTATAAGCATTTCAAACAGAATCTTCAGACCCATCAATTCTTCAACCCACCCCCTGATTATTTTGTATCACCTGAAACAAATACACCTTTTACCACTATTGAATTTGCTTTGAAGCTTGCCACTCTGCCCAATGCCTGTCATCCAGGCACTCATGGCATACCAAAATTTGTGTATGAGCACCTTAGCCATACAACTACTCAAGTATTATGTAATTTTGCAAATTATCTCTCACAAAAAATATACAACATTGAAAATCTTTATCCAATTGCAATAGTACCATTTAATAAGAAACCAGCTCCAATAAACATCCCTAATAATATTAGGCCTATCTCCATGTACCCAATAGCCATCAAGATCATTGAGAAAGTCATTAAAGACAGGATTGAGCCATATCTGCTCCCATTGATTTCATCATATCAGTTTGCAAGAAAGCAATCATCTACAGGACAGGCAGCACTTCTTTTCAAAGCTGTATTGGGATCAGTGTGAGGCCGGAAAAAATACAGCCCAGTTGCAGTTCAAATAGACATTGAGTCAGCTTTTGATTCTGTGGCAATTGAGATATTAATTAAAATGTTGGCTGCCACTGAAATACCTCGCACTCTTTTATATGTTATAACCAACTTGTTGTTAAATCGGGATATACATATTACACTCAGTGGCAAAAATTCTGAATCCTTTACTCCAACACAATCAATCGCACAAGAATCTCCCCTGAGTGCTTTACTTTTCACTTTTTACATCAACCCTCTATTAGTAAAAATCCAGTAAACATTCATTGGCATACAAATACCAAACACATCTCAGCAGGTAACATATATCACTTATATGGATGATATAACTGTCTTCCTCCCATCTAAAAAACACCTACCAGCCTTACATACAATACTACAAGAATTTGCAGCTACACACAAACTCAGGGTCAATCTAAATAAGACTGCAGTTGGTCTCTTTATAGTGCAAAGCAGTGCATGGGCATGTATGGGGGAAAGCCATCTGCTTTCTTGGGATTTCCCTTTTATATGAGTGCAAGTGCAATGAGGGTCAAGATCCAGAACAAACTCAAAGAAGAAACAGAGTGAATTACTACTTCTTTCTCAAAGGCATATCTTTCAATATACTCTAAGATCCAGCTATTTAACCAGCTAGCCATAACAAGAATCACCTATTACTCACCCATTATCACCTTTTCTAAAGGTTTTATTTAAAAAATCTTTTCTCTATGTAATAAGCTCTTGTGGCAGAGGAAGACTGTGTCAATATCTGCAAAACAACTTACCAGACCACCTATTCACAATGGACTAGGACTTCATAGTATTTATATTTTCCATCTACAGAAGGCCACAAACTTAATAGCATCCACAGTCAAACACTTTCCAATGCTTGAATGCCTACTTCAAATAACACCAATAGGTAGATCACCCCCTGCCTATGACCAACTAGCATCAATGATCGATCATATAAAAACCACAGCTCCACAGATATCTCTTCAGACAATATACAAGCATTCATACTGACAAATTTATTCATTAATCCATCCAAATTCAAGCCATGACACCAATCTGACAATGCTGAAATCAATAATCTACTATTACTCCGTAAGTTTAAAAAATGGTCCCTGGAGCCAAAGTATTTTGATTTTTTGCTGAGACTAAACCTACATGCACTGCCCACGACATATTTTCTGAGATATCAGAGACTATACACGAACATTTATCCTTTTTGTCCCCTGTGTCACAGGGCTGAAGAAACACAGGAACATCTATTCTATCTTTGTCAGGCACTAGCCAGAATTCGATTTATTATGATAGGAGCATATAGACAGTCTAACACAACCCTTCAAACAATCTTTAATTCATATTGCAAAGGCTCTATTCCATCATTCCGTGCAGCCACTTTTGTGCTTTATGCATACTGGTGCACTAGATGCACATTCACTTTAGGTAACAACACAAGGCAACATCCATCAACTTTCTATATAAAACTGGCAAAACTACGAGCCAGAGACAATAAAAATGCACATCCAGACATCTATGCAGCAACCTGGTCACTGATAACACAACAATCAAACCTCTAAGATGGCTAAATAATCAACAATCTATGCCATCAACCAATATTTAAAAAAATAAGAAAGAAATGTGGCAATTATCTACAAATAAAAAAACAGAATGTTGTCTTTGATTGCATTCTATTAATATAGAGAACAGTAACAACAAAATCAGAACTCAAATACTGGAAAGCAAACTAAACCCAGCACTGCAATATACATACAAGTTGAAGTTTTGCAAATTGAACAATGATAACCCAAGACTTTTGAGAACTCTGATTACAGCAAGCAATGCTCATAAATGTAGCATATACATATGTATTTTCACCCCTCTTAACAATGTTTAAATATCTTTCCCTCCTAATTTAATTTTTTTTGTACATCACAGATACAAACTTAAACTTGGTTTACTCACTAGCAATGTAAATATATGTATATGAAGTGTCTTATAGCAAATGTAACCCTATGGTCATCAATAAAGTTATTTTCTTTGAAACATAATAATAATAATAATAATAATTATTATTATTATTATTATTATTATTATTATTATTATTATTATTATTATTATAATAATTATTATTATTATTATTATTATTATTATTATTATTATTATTATTATTATTATTATTATTATTATTATTATTATTATTATTATTATTCTTAGAAAGAGAATTATTATAGAACCATCAAAAATATTATCTAACCTTAAAGCTGGAGCAGCAAACAGATGTATATTTATATAGAAACATTACACACATATATATATATAGTTAATTCAATATAGTATATTTCTTATATATGGTTTTAAATTATCTTGATTGGGCTTACTTAATGTCTGGAATAAATATTACTTTGCCTTTTTTTTTTTTTTTTTTGCTGTGCATTTTGAACCTGATTAAAATTTTGTCCATTAATTTACATGTTGTAAATCAAACAAAATAGTTTTATAGAAAAAAATAAATTACAAGTGCATAACATTTTAGTGTGAACACAGTCACAGTTTCAGAGCTTTCGCTTTATTAAGTTAAAAAATGTATTTTTTTTAATGTTTAGAAAAGTTATTGGAAGAAGAATTATTTTTTAAACTTTCTGTAAGCAATGACCTTTGAGAATGGAGAAGACATGAATGAAAAATTTTAAAAAGTAAATATTCTTATAATTTAAAAAGGCAAAAAACAGAGAAAGCTCTGAAGAAATGACATTTGTGTTCGTGTGGAAATGTTAATTATTATTATTTTTTTTGTATTAAGCTAGTTTTATTAGCAATGTGTAGAATAATGAAAATGTTCTAGTTGTACTCAACTGGAACTGTAAGAAAGTAGAGAAGAAGAATGTTTATTTAGTGCATTTGGTAAGTCTAATCAAAATAGTTTTAATCCAAATAATTATATATGTATTGAACCATTAGTTTCATGGCAAACAACCCATTGTGTATATATGTATATTTAAAGTTTAGTAGAAAAAATATAAACACAGACAAAATTTATATATGTGATTTTTTAAAATAAAGTCTGGAATTATTGAAATAGTGATTAATAATGATATTTTTTGATATTTTAAAAATATTATAAATTATTTAAAATTATATATGTATAATGTCTCTAATTGCTATAAATATTTTCATTAATTTATTTTTGATTTTGATAAAAATATAAAACTTTTAAAATAAAAGATAAATATATTTTAGGTAAAACAAGGCTGTTGTTGTTGTCTTTTGTTCTTTTATATGGCACAGTAATTATAATTAGATCTAATATATCTTTGCTTAAAGAATTAAGAAGGTTTTTTTTTTTTTTTTTAATTATACTATATTTGATTTTGGTGAATGTAAATTAAAAAAAAAAAACAATAGAACAATGATAATGTAGTTATTATCTTTTTTTTTTTTTTTGTTATTTAAGAAGAGAAAGTCTTATTTAATTTTCTGTTTATAAATTCCATAATATCTATTATAAATAGCAGGTCTAGTTTAATTGAGAGGATTATTATAGAAAGACTATTGCTGTTGGTCTCAGAGAGTTTAAGTTTGAATTTCTGGAGGAATATTGTGGGCCTTCTCTGTGATGTTTCTTAGCATAGTATATTACATTCAAATATCAGCCTTTCACATTAATTGTGCTTACACTTTGCGAGTGTTAATAATAAATGAATACTTTCTCACCAATACAAGATATAGTATTTACATACGCTATATAAAATAAATGCTTATTTACATATTATTAAGTTTCAGTACGAATGACGTTTAGTAAATTCTAGATAATTTCACCGACGTCATTCATTCAGACATCGTATATAGTAATTTAAAGTGACTGTTCCATCTTCACACTTTCTTTGCCAGTACTTCAGATTTGCTCATATATAAGCGTTTGAGTCGTAGGAATAAGAGGATTCCTTTTATTCCTGCATAAATACTATATCTTGTATTGGTGAGAAAGTATTCATTTATTATTGACACTCGCAAAAGCGTATGCACAATTAATTAGCGTGAAAGGCTGATATTTGAATGTAATACAATTGTTTACATAGGCTATATAAAATAAATGCTTATTTAGCATAGTATATGTATAATAGATACCATTTGTCATTGCTGAAATTTGGAAACTGAGTTGAAGACCATCAGCATTTATACTATTTTGCTGCTAGCCAGGACATATTATATCAGCAACTATATGAAAAGCGAGCCTAATGATAGATTACAGTGATACATATTGATCCATGCTAGGCATGTGTAAAAATAAAAATGGAAGAATCATTCTCTTGTATCTGCATAGAAGTACAGATAAAAGTTGGTTATATAACACTTTCTGCTATTGATATTTTATTTAAGTATGGAATCATACATGTAAAAATAATCATCTATTCAAAAAATATATACTGTTTATGTTAGTTGAATATAGTGCTAAGAATGAAGAAAAACTATTTTCCTTCCAAGTTATTTCACTTTTATTTCTTTTTTTTAAAAAAAATGTAAAAGAGGAATTTTTTTTGCAATGACTGTAGGTAAACAATTTTTGAAAAAAATTAAAGCAGGCATTTAAGAAATCAGTTAATAGGTAAAAATGAACTTAAAAAATCTTTCTTAAATTTTAAAGGTGGAGAAAACAAAGATTAATGATAAAATAACTTTTGAGAGAATTTTTAAAGATGATAAGTATTCAAAAAACTTTTTTTTTAATAATTTAAAAGTGGCCATAAAATAAAATAATAATAATAGCTTGGTTTGCTATTATAATTAACAATTAAAATATTATACTTTTATTAGAATATGCATGTGTGTCCATGCATATTATTTATATGTTTAACATCTAATTTATGTTATGTTTAAATAAAATATTTGACTGTATCATTCATAAAAGTAATAATAATAATTGTAAGTGGATGTAAGACATGCATCTGTGTACATACATATATGTGATCTTTATGACAACTTAGAATTTAGGTATTTTTATAAAATACAATTTAAGTAATATTACATAGGGATTCTCTCTTTTCTTCATAGCGTAAGCATGTGTTTTAAAGACCTACAGAGGTCCCTAGTGACGATTTTTTCAGACGCTCATTGCTAAGGTTTACAGCCTTGTTAAAACTATATATTATGTTTATAAACTTTTTTTTTTTTTTTTTTTTTACCCTCCCCAATCCTTTTTTTTTTTTTTTTTTAAAATTTTTTTTTTTTTTTTTTTTTTTTAATTTTTATAAAAAAAAAAACCAAAAAAACTATTATTATTTATTTTATCAATATATTTTAATTTAAAAAAAAATATAACTCCATCCAAACCAACCAACAAAAAAAAAACCTCCCCTTCACCTTCTAAAATTTATTATTAAATAATTTCTTAAATATGAAAAGATAGATGTATAAAAAAAAAAAAGTATGAAAGAATAAACCAGTTTACTGAATTATATTTGATACTCATCATGGCTTCAGCAAGCTTTTCAGTGAAACTCATCTCATCTTATATTCTTAAGGACTGTCAGTCATTTCAGTGAAGATATATGTGCTATTTTTTTAGTCTATATCAACTCAGACAAATTTGAGGTAATTATAAGCTTTCATTTGTACAGTCAATAATGAATGTATAGCTGAAATAATGTCTACCACAAAACTTATCTAAGATAAAAATAGTCTAATTTTTTTTTTCTACATAGGATTAATTTTTATTTTATTTATCAAAATTAGTTTTCTGATTTTGATTTTTGTGAAATTACTGGTATACCCATAATCCTAAGGATAATCTACTGGTAAGTTGTGAATTTTCAATCTCTACTTAGAATTTTTTTTTTTTTATGCAAGTCCTGATATTTTGAATAATATATTTACACAATGATACAAACATCAGTAATTTTAAAAAAAAGTGTGGCAACAAAGAATATACTAAATTTTATTGCTATGAATCACCTCTTGTTTTGTCAAAATGTATTGTAGAATCAGTACACAAATTTAAAAAATAAGATGGTTATTATTTCATTTTATACTTTTTCAATGGAACTTTTAGCTTTTAAAACAAGACCTTATGAATCCTTCTACTGAACTCTAGGTAAAACCATCCAATGACATCAAACAGATCCAAATAGCATATCAAAACCCAAATGGCATCAAGCCCAGAGATAACTCACAGAAAGCAGACAATTTACCAAAAAGCTCAAAATCAAAAGAATCAAATAACGCCTCCAGATGCAAAAATCTAACAATCTCTTTTGACAATACAGACATTGCACTTCTCAGCATAGACCATCAAGACCATAACAATGCACTTGGAACTTCCAAAACCTCTAATATCAAAACCAGCAGTTACTAACACTAAATCTGTAATGGACGCATTGAAACTATCAATACCCTATATGAATTCATCCCATATGAAAGCTCCCACACCTACACAAAATAGATCTTCACCACCCATCTCAGACTATGACTCAGACATGGATATCAACCTACCCTTTAATGCTAATAATAAATGAAAATCTTCCAAACTTTCAAAGGCCTACTCTGAAGAAGAGGACTCACACTTATCTCCTGCTTCTGAGCCAAACTACCTAAAGTTCTCCCTTCCCTGCAGTGCAAATTCTATTCTGGAAAAAAACAAGAGGAAGGTGCAAAGCACACCCAAGAACTCTCTCAGTCATGATTCACACAACAATGAAACTGAGCTCATTCAAGCTGATTTCCACAGGCCATCCTTGCCAGATCAGAAATTCAGTGATCAAGTGCCAAATCATTGGTCTCAACATCAGGGGAATTAATTCTCCTGACCGTTTATATGTGATTAGGCATTTTTTCCATCTTACATCTCATATTTTATTCTTAGGAGAGTCCAAATATCACCTAAACTCCAACCCTCACATAATACACGAACTTTCAAAACTGGGATTCACTATTCTGTCTACTAATACATTGGCTGCTTGAGGGGTAGGAGTCATCATTAATAACAGGAAACCACCTTCCTATAAAGTGCTTTACCATGATGCCAATCTCATTGCAATCAAGCTTATATACCAATCTAGCGAATTCATTGCAATTTACGTATACTGCCAGAACAACCCATTGACCTATTCTAGAATAATCCACACCATAAATCTCATCACTGCAAACAACACAGGTCCTACAATCCTCTTGGGGGATTTCAACCTGCAATATGATGTGTTCACATGGAAATATCTTCATCTCTTAGCCAGGGGTTTCATAAATGGCAGAGGTTTCTTCCCTGCGGATGCATACTCATTCTATATGAAGAGCTCTAGAATGCTGATTGACCTAATGTTTTACACCTCAGAGCTGCACTATGGTTTAGAAGCCAAGCTTCAAACCCGTTCCCTTCTCAAACCATCTTGCCATGATAGCGTCTCTAGATCTGGACTGCTATACTCCCATAGACTTCAATAAAACAATCAGAGTTATAACTAAAGCTGCTGCCACGGAAGCTGTTTTCTTAGATGCCTACATACTCTTTGAAAAAATTGACATTCTTAACATAAATCCAGAGGAAGCCTGGTTCACATTCACAGGCATCCTCCAAACCATAATCATACAGCACATCAAAAAACATAAAGGGTCAACAACCCTTATGAATGAGCATGATCTGCTACACCATAGGATTAAAAATTGCTTTAGTGATGGTACTATAGACAACCTCCTATTACTTAAAACACAGTACAAGCAGAAACAAGCTGTGATTGCTGAAATAATGGCAACAAAGAATGCTAGGTTATACTTACCTGGCCAACACTGCTGGACATGTGGCTATCTCAGATGGGCTCTGGGGTCAAGAAAGAAACCAAAAACTCTTTTGTCTTTCCTCATCAGTGGTAGCCATACCTCTGGCAACCAAATGCTCATCCAAATAGTCATATTTCAAAATCCGCCTGTCAAACTCTGTTCCCTACCCCACAAATCAGTGGCATGAGACATCACAAAACAATGAACATGGAATAACAATATCAAACATCAAAAACCACTTGGCTGCCCTACCTTCCAATGTCCATCCAGGACTACACAGCATCCCAAAGTTTATACTTATGCACCTTGAGAATTTCACAGCTCCCATAGTATTAAAACTAATTAACCATCTTGCAAACAGCAAAAAAAACTATTCCTAAACATTCTCCCATAGCGATGGTCCCCTTTCTTAAGAAAAACTCGGACTCATCTGCTCTATCTAGCATAAGACCAATCTCAATGACCCCAATTCTGTTTAAGGTCATTGAAAGAGTGATGGACAACATATCCCAGTTGCAATTTGCAAAGAAGGGCTCATCCACACTCTGCAATCAGGGAGGTAAAAACCCTCTGTGATCATATCAGATCCAAGAATCTATACAAACCCATTGCCATTCAGCTAGACATCTCTGAGGAATTTGATTCAGTAGATGTCAACATCCTGCTCAATTGCCTCTCAGCACTAGACATTCCTACTCAAATCATTCAGATATTGGACAATCTACTAAATAACAGATTGGTTCACATTTCCCTGAATGGTTTCTTTACAAATGGTTTTATTCCTTCAAGATCCATACTCCAAGGATCTCCACTTAGCAGTCTCCTATTTATACTCTACTTAAAGCCCCTTCTTAAACAGATTGAGGCAGAATTTCCAGGAATCTATATACCCCAGCTGAAGAAATGCTGTAAAGCATTTGACTACATGGATGATGTACTTGTCACCCTACCCTCTCAAAAATATCTAAAACCCCTCATCCAAATAATCAAAAAATTTTCCGAATCCTCCAAACTTTCCTTCAACCTTAACAAGTCATCGGCCTGGAAAAAGCAACACCGGCAAGAAGATCTCATTGCCTTTCTCAGCAGACCCCTAAAACTTTTTGGGGTTTCCCATATATAACAAGTCATGTCCATACAAATACAGAAGTCCATCATTGAAGCCACCACCTTTGCCAAGGTTTATTTATCGCTGCAAGGGAAAATCTCAATATTAAGGTAATGGCAAAAATTAGCTACTATCTACCCATAATTAACATGACAAAGACTTTCAACACCAAAATCAACCGAATCTATGCACGGCTTTTGTATAATGGTAAAACAGCGGCCATAGGAATTGAATGCATGCAGCCACATAGTAAAAATAATGGTATGTCATTGCATGCAACTTTTTCTATATATTACCAAAAGTGCCACTCTCTTATCCACATTCTCCAAAAGAAATTTCCCCAGTTTGTAGTGGAACAACCAGTCATTCCATCAGACAGACCTCCACCTTCAAAGATAAGCTGGATAAATCAGATACTTGACTACCTTCTCACTCACAATGGCCACTCTACACTAGTATTTAGACAAAAAATCTCTATTTGGGATGCTCATAACCTGCTATTTCCCACACAAAACTCTACCATTCCTTACCTCGGTGGTAACAATCAGGTGGTCACCAAGTTTTTCAGGCATCTCAAGCTGGAGCCAAGGTTCCTGAACTTTCTAGTCAAAATCAACCTGAATTCACTCCAGACAAATTGGTTCCTGCACTACAGGAGATTCCTCAAGAATATAGATCCTATGTGTCACGATTGCCATAGAACCTGTGAAACCTTTGATCATATGATAAATGATTGCCCAGCATATGACAAAATCAGAACTTTCATTACTCACTACTGCCACATTTCCCTGAACAAAATCTTAAATATTAAAAGCTGCTTCCTGTCCAGGGATTATGTCACTACAAGACTCTCAATCTTTCTCACTTATGCCATCTGGATGGCCAGATGTCACAACAAGTTTACCTTTCCTCATCCCAAGCCTGAAGACACATTCATTTCCAAGCTGAAGGAATTTTGCCATAAGGACAGAATAATCTCATCCAGATTTTTTATTTGACAACAAGTGGAGCCTGATTAAGCTGGATTAAACAACACCAGTGACCACATCAGAATATTTGGTTGCCTGAATAACCTGAATAACTATTATTTTTGATTTACAATTGTATCATTATTACATATGGTTTTTCAATAAAGTTATTTGTAAATAAAATAAAAAAATCTTTTTTTTTTTGTTTTTTTAAAAGAGTGTATTTATTTTTATTTTTTTAAAAAAATAAATATAAAAAATCTTTTTTTTTTGTTTTTTTAAAAGAGTGTATTTATTTTTATTTTTTTAAAAAAATAAATAACCAAGGAATTCTATAGTCTTAACAAGTTTATGAAAAAATTATGAAAATAATGTAAAACCTATTCCTGAAACAACAAAATTTGAATGTATTTTTATGATAATTCACTAATGAGATCTATGAAGAGAAGAATCATTTAAATGAAGTTGCAAATAATGTTCATGGTCTTTTTTATATCAATGTCAATCTATTTGTCAGATTAAAAAAAAAGAAATCAAAGATTAGCATTGACATAAAAGAATGTGGGTATTATTGTAAAAACCATTTAAATAATTTATTGAAGATATGTCATGAGAATTATTATATTAACATTTTTGGACTTGCATGTTCTGTAACTAATTAAATGATGACTATATTGTCTATCAGTTTATAGGAAGTTTAAACATAGGTACTGACCAAACTGATTATGATTCATGGGTTTTCAATTCCAGAGTTTGACATTATATTACTGCACTTAATGATGATTTTTTTTTCTCTCTCATTACTCTATTTTAATGCTTTTTAAACTAGATATTATCTCTCTAGAGTTAAAAACTTTAGGAAGGCACAGAAAAATAAAAATTTAGTGATAAAGTTAATGTAGCTACTTTTGCAATTTTCTTATAAAGACAATAATTTATAGGTTATTACAGTTTTTCACTTTTATCTCCAGTCAAGAATGTAATCTGATGAAGCAGGGAGAATATTTTTAAAATAAAAAGATTGTTGTGGAATGAACTTATAATACTATAAGTTACAAAATTTTAAAAAAATTCTGGTGTAATGAGTATTTTGCTTCAGTATTTAAAATTATGAATATGAAGAAGGAAATTATGCTTTTTTTTTAAAATTTTAAAACCAGTAGCTCTAATTGGAAATCCAATTAAACATTAATCATAATACTATATGTGCAGACTTCTACTGTCCATTTACTTTTCAGCTAGTGCTTTCTTATATTGTCTTTGGTATGGAATGTAAAATAAATGTAAGCAGGGTGATTATGAACTAAGTTTGAAGATTAACATTAGAAATTTTTAGATTTTGAAAATATTCACTGAAAATAGTACAAAAGTTAAAGATAAAACAGTGTTACTAAGAATGTTCAGATGAAATCCATCATATGACTTTCTCTGATTTTAACAACTGCAATCCCTCAATTTATCCAGAGACATCTAGTGTAACATTAAGTTTTAGTTGATAGTAGATGTTAGTGCTACATTCATAAATTTCTGATTTGCTTTTGGTTATTGACCATATATGAAGGACAATATTTCCAGTCACATAATAAAGAAACACAAATCTTGGGAGATAAATTAACATTTGCATCCAGTATTCATTGAAAGAAATGATTAAATGCTCAATCTGTCACTAGTTTTTTTGGAATTTCATATGTGCAATTTATTATATGATTTCTATTTTCAAGTTTATTAGATAGATAGATAGATAGATAGATAGATAGATAGATAGATAGATAGATAGATAGATAGATAGATAGATAGATAGATAGATAGATAGATAGATAGATAGATAGATAGATAGATAGATAGATAGATAGATAGATAGATAGGTAGGTAGGTAGGTAGGTAGGTAGGTAGGTAGGTAGGTAGGTAGGTAGGTAGGTAGGTAGATAGATAGATAGATAGGTAGAGTAGATAGATAGATAGATAGATAGAGTAGATAGGTAGATAGATAGATAGGTAGATAGATAGGTAGAGTAGGTAGATAGGTAGGTAGATAGATAGGTAGGTAGATAGAGTAGAGTAGAGTAGATAGGTAGGTAGAGTAGATAGATAGATAGGTAGGTAGATAGATAGATAGGTAGGTAGATAGATAGATAGATAGATAGGTAGGTAGAGTAGGTAGGTAGGTAGGTAGATAGATAGATAGGTAGGTAGGTAGATAGGTAGGATAGAGTAGGTAGGTAGAGTAGATAGGTAGATAGATAGGTAGGTAGGTAGATAGATAGGTAGATAGGTAGGTAGATAGATAGAGTAGGTAGGTAGGTAGATAGAGTAGATAGATAGAGTAGATAGGTAGGTAGATAGATGAGGTAGGTAGGTAGGTAGGTAGAGTAGGTAGATAGGTAGAGTAGGTAGGTAGGTAGATAGATAGATAGATATGTTGGTAGGTAAATAGATAGATAGATAGATAGATAGATAGATAGATAGATAGATAGATAGATAGATAGATAGATAGATAGATAGATAGATAGATAGATAGATAGATAGATAGATAGATAGATAGATAGATAGATAGATAGATAGATAGATAGATAGATAGATAGATAGATAGATAGATAGATAGATAGATAGATAGATAGATAGATAGATAGATAGATAGATAGATAGATAGATAGAGAGACAGGCAGACAGACATAGAGAGAATGATTATTGATATTAATGCAAAGATCACATGAATTGATGTAGGTGTTTGATGGATAAAGAAAAATTATCTTAGAAGCTTGAATTAATATGTTATGAAGAATTATATTAATCTTAGATCAACTAACTTTAAGACCTAGGACAACTGATCTTTATGTTTACTCAATAATAATACTACATAACTTTTTATTTGATTTTTGATCTATTAAAAAACGATATTATTAGATTATTTATTTTTTGCACTTATAACTTAGAGTTTGAGATTACTTGGGAATTGAATATTTTTAAGATAAATGGTGATTTCTAAACAAATATAGATTTTTTTAAAGATAATTTTTCCGTAATATATTTAAATAGCCATCAACTTATTAGTTGATAAATATCTCACTATTAAGTTATTACTTTTCTAATTGTTAAAAGTTACAATATATATATATATCATACAACAAAATTATGATTCTAATATGTTTCAGTCTTTATTGTTGAGAAGTGATGGATTAAAGCATATGATGTTTTAAGCTTATGATTTATTTTTATCTCATCTAATTTTAATGGATTATTAGTATGAATTTTATTATTACATTAAACTAAATTTTAAATCGATAATAAATATGTAGAATAATATTATTGAAATAAAAATTAATGAAACTTTTTTTTTTTAAAAAAAATCATAATTCCCTATCATTTATATTTAATTGATTTTAAATGATATTACGGTACTTAGCGATATTTAGCTTTTTTTCAGTCAAAAGACATGAATGAAGATTTTTATTAGGATTCACAAACAGAATTATTGATTTTGTTCTTTTCAATTCTAGAGATATTGAATATTATTCTTTTTTATATTATTTGGGCAATAAACTGAACGTATTCACTATGTTGTATTTTTTAAATAATAATAAATGAATAGTTTTTCATGAAAATTATATATATATAAAATTATTGACGTCATATGAAACAGATAAGAAAATAAATAAGTGGAATATAGAAAATACATCACTAACTATATTGGATAACTGCTATTCCTTTTGTAACTTTTTTGTTCTCCCTGTCTTCCTACTTTACCAACTATTAATTGGATAATTACATTAAAAAAAAGTTTAATTGAAAATGTTTACTTCTCTACAAAATCAATTAGACTTTTATCTGGATTCAAGCTCTAAATCATATTCATGATAAACTGATGTGTAACTACTACATCAGAACACTCCTTTGAATAAATAAATTTGCATTACCATAAAAAAGAAAGGTCTCAGATTACTATGCAATGGCAGTATTTTTTTTGTACCTAAGTAATTTTTAATAAATTATCTAGGACTCAAATTTAAAATCTTACTTTTCATTGCACTTAAGTTGGTATGATGACATTATGCACTACTAACAGCTAGCTATACATAGAATGCAGAGACAATAAGTTTATAAAAAATATTATTAGTATAACTGTTGCTTTTAAAAAAATACTTTCATTAATGTATATGAAATTTTAAATAGTTTTTTTTTTTATCTCTGAAATTGCTCTATTCTATTACATAATGTATTTTATTTGATCTACTCACCTCTAAGTTTTTAAATATTTTATTTACTTAACTTTTTTATTTATTTGGATCAAATATTATACCCAATTTTAACCTACTTGTAGTGAAAGAATTTGTTTCAAATTGTGTACATGAGTTCTGTTACATTGGCAATGCAATGTGTCATGGTTGTCTTGCCTAACAGTGTTTTTTGTAATTAAGGAAAATACACATACAATTACAATATAAATCTTTTTGGTATATATTTGTTTAGATTTGTTATTGTTATTACAACAATCATTAGTAAATAATTTTTTGAAATTAGAAAATATACCTGTTTGATATATTAGTTATAATTATTATGACAAATTAACTTCATGATCAGAGTGAGAAGCTCATCATTCAAACTTAATCCGTAATTATTATGTAACTAGTTTTATATCAGAACAACTGGCTCTTCATTTAGTGGCTTTGCCAGTGATCATTATGCAGTTCATATTTTGATTGGCAGCGATCCTTTGTTATTCTCCATGTAACTGGATCATAGTATGCCTGAGGATGGCTCTTCATTCAGTGGCCTAAGTTGCCCCCATTTGTCCCTTAAGAGCTTTTCCAGTATTAATAAGTGATTCTTGAACATAGTCCTTCGAATAAATTTTTTACATTATCTCCCATGGTTCCTTTCTTCTAGCTTAAAAACAAAATAATTTTTAGTTAACCACATGGTATAAAGCAGGAAAAGTCCTATTTTAACTGCAGCAAAAACATCACTCATAATAGCATCCTTGATTCTTTGAATTTTTGTGTTAGCCAACAGTACTTTGGATATAAAGCAGGAAAAGTCCTATTTTAACTGCAGCAAAAACATCACTCATAATAGCATCCTTGATTCTTTGAATTTTTGTGTTAGCCAACAGTACTTTGGATATAATATTTTGTCTAGCAAAACTCAAAAATAGGTAAGCAGTAAACATATGTCCAATAGTTTCATCCACTACTTTAGATAAGCTGCATAGTGATTCTGTTTTAGAGAAATTTCTATAATTTACCAAAAAATGATTCATTGGTAAGGCTTTCAAATTAAGTTTTATGATAAAATCCAATATGTTTGGCTTCCAAGTAGCAAAATTTTAATTTCCTGATTAGTAATTTGGTAGATATATCAAGCTTAGTAGTAAATTCAGTAATTTTTGCATACATGTATTTGTAAACTTGCCAGTAAGTGTTAGTATTGTTAATAATTGATACCATAACTTTGAAGAATTTGTTGGCATATGCTAGAAGCTCCATGGCCCACTTACTTCATATGGGTGGCAGCATGTCAATAGGCTCAATTTCATCCTGTAATGAGTCCACTGGCAATCTTGCATTCATCGCCTTAAGCATTGATAGAGATTTCTGAATAAAAAAGGTGTTAAGAGAATTGCAATCTGAGCCCATTCAGGTTTTTCAGTCTCTGAATCTTGGCTAAACTGATGGTTATTGTTTTCCTCTTCCACAAGATGCCAGTGCAGACTGAGTTTATTGCATTCTGAAATGACTTGGTTGATTTAAGAAGTGGAATGAAGTAATTAATTCATGGAAGCACCAACATGTTGATCAGTGCTGATTTACCCAGGAGTGATAAGTAGATCCCTGAGAGAGCACTTGCAACCTTTTTAGTTTTTTTTTTCTAAAATGCTGTTTTGCAGTGCTCTTCCCATAGCCGACTTGGACAGCACCACAGGGAATCCAATAAAGTTTTGAGTTTTCCCAACAATCTTGAAGGAGTTTCTGACACCTGATGGATCTTACAGATAGCAGATTTCTCAGAGTTGATTTTTAGCCCATATCTCCCAGTGTATTTATCCAGAAGTTTATATAATTTGGGCAAATATTTATGCGAGGGGAGGAAGACTGTAATATCATCAACATATGATGGTGATGAACTTCCTCCACCAGCACCAGGATGAACACCCAGGAAGATGGTTCTCAATAGATGTTATAAGGGGGTTTACATAGGCTATGAAACACAAGGTGCTAAGAGGTGACCCCTGGGGTATTGATAAATGTGTTATAAACCTTGGGCCAAAGAGCTGTCCAATGATGTATATATTGATCTATTTAGCAGCAGATTTGCTATAATTCTGATGTAAACTTAGGGTACCCCATATTGCTCTAAAACTGAGATAATTTTGCAGGCACCACTGAGTCAAATGCTGCTGCAAAGTCCACCTGCACCACAATAGGTCCTGATGTTTTTTTGGTATTTATATACTCCACCAATAAGGCAAACTTTTTTCTGCCTTAATGGTGGTTGATCCCTCGTTGGCAAATTGGTGCAAGGAAATTTTACTGAGCAGCCATTGTTGGATCTTATTTTTAACAAGTGATTTGATGATTTTATTAGTAATGAGGTTACTGATATGGGTCTTAAATTAGTTAATGGAGATGGATTCAATGGCTTTTTGAGAAAAGGTACAAGTACAATACAGTACAGGTCTGGGATGATCTGAAATTTCTCAGCCAGCATACCAATGAGTTGATGTATTATTCTAACTGTGAAATTATTCAGGTGCAACAAATTGCAGTACATGTTCTGGATAAGACCTCAGCCAATGAAGAATTTGCTGCTCACTAATGGCATCCGTGCAATCCTGGGTCACCTTGCTAAACATTTTTAATCTCGTAACTGGAATTCTGCAACTTCTCCCTGAAGTGATCATCTATTTTCTTTAATATAGTGTGTCCTAAGTAGTTACAATTATCTATGGACAGCATTGAAGGTGTGGATCTTCTCCATGCACCAATGGCCCACATCAGGTAGCTTTACATCCAGTTGTTATTTATGGATAAATAGATCTTGACTCTTTTTACTGCAATATAATTTGCAAGCACCTTCTGTTTATCTATGTACTGCTTTTAAGGCTAAGGATCTATTCCACCCTGGCCTCCATTGTTGTTAGGTCACTGACTTTTTCTGCTATGGTATCCAGCTCCTTTAGCAGTCTTGTGGGCCCCTTTGTTCTTCTGGTGAAGGTGTTGATCAGAGAACCTAAGATTCCTGCAAACACTGACCATGACTGCAATGGATCCAAGGAAAGGAGCTGGATCTTGTGGAAGAAGATATATGCCACAGAGGATATCCATTCAGGTGTATTTTCTTTATTTACCATTCTGATTGTTTTCATGTTGATTATGGGAGTCAGTGATAGAGGGTCTACATTTAGGGAAATTATTATGGCTAAATGATCAGAATAAATTACCAATTGCTGGTCAGTTTCTAAATCATAATAAATTTCACCACTGTAATAGAGTATGCTGCTGTGTGTAGAAAGAAAAAGTGTTTTGTGGAAAACATCCTTCTCTGCACAACAGCACCCTGTTAATCATATGCAGATATCTCTGATTTAATTGATGATAGCTCATTAGTCCCCAAATAATATTACTGGCAACACTGATGAGACCAAGACTGAGTTAATCCTATTAATTGTGTATTCAACTAATCTGGGGCCCCTTTGAAGGTATGTATATGTAAAGATCACTGATATATTTGTAATTGTAATTTCAATGATTAATTTAGAGTTCTTCTTAATAATTACTGCTACACCAGATGAGGTTTCATTGCACGGATGATATATTAGGACCCCAGATTGGTCAAGAGTTTGGTTGATCCTTGCATTGGACTGCCAGTAAAGTTTTGTTTCACTCAGGCATACTATGTCCAGATCACTGTTGTCTATCCATCTTTTGAGAGTGCAAACTGTTTCCATGGAGTTTAGCTCTCTAACATTTACTCACCCCAATTTTGATAAGCATTTAACTGATGATGAATTGGTGGTGCTTCCATGATATAATTAATCTGACCATCTTATATCTTTTCCAAATTCAACAGAGCAATGTTGGACTCACCCCAGACACATTATCCAGAGGGATTTTTCTTTCAATTGTCTGCTGCTGTTGATTTGATTCAACACTCACCATTCCTGGATCTTTGCACATCTTCTCCATGACATTTTCAGATCTAATATCTGTACCCTTTGAATCTTCACAAGTTTGCTTCATAACTGCCTTGCTATTTTTTTTATTTTTTTTTATTTTTGTCTTCTTTAATCTTCTCTTGGTTGGTTTTAATCTTTGATTTCTGGGCCTCATTGTTTTATTGCTATCACAGTCATCCTCAGAACCACTTTCAAAGAAATCAGAGTTGAGTCATTCTTTAGTTGTGAACTTGAAGAGTTGTGTGATTTTTCTTATTTGCCATTAGGATCGATGTCTTGCTCTCAGTGACCAAATAAGAATCTTTTAAACCAGTTCCACCAGTTATAGGCTGCTTGTCACTCACCTTACATGCATTAAATTTTGTTTCCTCACTTGACATCTGAATAGTAGGTGCTTCACAATTTCAACCTCTATATCAATTAAGCTTACTTCTTCATGATTTTCTAACATGTCTTGCCCACTTGCAGAGGCTACTTGTTGTTGATCCATGATTTCTTTACTCACATTAGCAGAATTTGTATTAGTATGGTATTTTTATAATTTTCCCAGTATCTGTGAAATCTGCTGTTCCTTATACCACACCTTTGACAATTTTTAGTCGGACATGATGTTTCAAAATGTGTTCTGTCCCCACAAATGAAGCATTGTGGTTGAACACCACATATGGACAGGAACAGGGGGCAATTTATTTCCTCTAATACTGATGAAAGATTCTTGAGTCATACTCCTCCTAATTTTAGAGAGAAGGTTGCTGTATTTGATGGGAGTTCCAACCCAAATCTTTTTTCAGAAAAGGTATTTAAATGCTGTGATAACACCATAGTCTTATAATAGTTTTTGAAAGTCATTACCATTAAAATTTCTGATTACTCCATGTGCAACACATTCTGACTTCATCTGAATATTTTTTTCTGCAAAATATTTATAAATTCTATGACAAAATACCTACCATTTGGATGGTGGAAAATTTTTTTGAGTCGCCCAGATTTTGACTTTTAATTAATAAAAACAATCATTAGTGGGAAATTGAAAGAGATTACAATGTTCCTTTGGTGTTGTCAATTTTAATGTAGAATCACTATCATAATTTCTGAAGGAATTAATTAGAAAGGGAGATATCCTGTCATAGAACTTGTTGCTAACTTTCGCTCATAAAGTTCTAAATTCACTTGGATGCTAATATCTGCTACATTTGTTGCCAAGCAATTTATTATTTCATCTTTCTCATCATCAATTAGTTCCAACCCACTCATGTTATCTTCTGTAATCTGATCAGCATCAACATTTCTTCTATTTTTTTTGACTTTGTGCATTTAAAGCATTTTGATTTTTATTACTACTATTAGTTTTTAGCTTTTGAGCATAAGAAATATTATGTTCTATTGCATTTCTATTTAGTTTATCATTGTTTGTAATATTAGTGGTTTGTTAAGACTAGGAAAATGCATTTTAGTTTGTAAATTATTATTATTATTATTCATTTGACTAATTTTTTGAAACATCATTACAATATAAATATTTTAAAATTTCTTGATTTTTCACTTACAATATAATTATTTTAAAATTTCTTGATTTTTTCACTGGTGTATTTTTTGCAATGCTACTTCCTTAAAATAATTTGGGAGATATTCCCTTTACATGAGAAGCTTTATTTAAGTCTTTTTCATCTAAATTTGTCATTGAAAAGGTGTTTTTAGGAGTATTCCTATTGAAAACAAGCTTAAACTCATCGAATTCGCTACTTCCGGTTTAGCACTCTCTATATTGTCAATTTTTTTAGAGTATTCCTATTGAAAACAAGCTTAAACTCATCAAATTTGGTACTTCTTTTAATACTCTCTATATCATCAATTTTTTTATTTTTTGCATTGTAACCACTAGCGATCTATTTTCACTTATAATTGGTTCAAATCTTGATGAATTTTCCTGAATTTTTGATAATTCCAAATCACTATTTTTTTATATTGAAATATCATTTTGTTTTTGCATTGAAATAACTTTTTGATTCCTAGTTTTCATATTCCTTTGCAACTCTATCATGACATTAGGCTGAGGTTGATCATTATCTAAAGATTTATCAATGAAACTTTTTTTCTTTTTTACTCTGAAAGTTTTTTTGAGATAATACATTTTTTTTCCTTTGCATTTTTTGTCAAAATAGGTAACTTTGAAGAACTATTAATCTCCTTAATTTCTATCTTTTTACCTCATAAGCTCATATTCTATTTATCTCCATTAGCATTAGAATTTTTACCAGCATCTTTATGGGATTCAGCTGTCAGTAATTTCAGTTTTTTTTTTTTTTTTTTTTGCAAACCTTTAATTATTTAAAATAATTGATACAACACTGTGGAATTTTAAAGCCAAGATACTTACTCCTTTATTTGATACAAAAAAAAAATCTACACTATAAGATATACAAGTAAATTATTTTGAGGTTAGGAAAATTATCTACACTGCAGTTGTACTATAAACGCCACCTAGTCTGTCTTAGCCTAGCCTAACAATGTTGGCAGCCTATATTTCAATTCACACTCAAATCAGTTTTCTAAGTTCTGAATTGTGTGCAATAGATAGCATAATATTTTTTGAGCAATGCTTGCATTTAGGAAGAAGTCTTAGGAACATTGACTTTTGATTACAATAGTAAGAAAAAGAAATGAAGAATCTAATTTTAGTTTCTCTTTGGATGGTTTATGTAAATCTTGCTTGTTTAAACTTCTGCCTTAAGAAAAACAACAATCTTGCAACTAAACCTACTTCTGCCAACTAGACTTTTTTTCCACATGTTTTTTTTTTTTTATATATTTGAAATAAGAATAGTCAAGCATTGGTGGTTGAGAGGCCAGCGACAGCAGCTTTACAAGCAGTTGTCTCGGGTTAATGGGTTCACTTCCCGCTGATGCTATGACACATGAGAAAAAAAAATAGTTTTTTTGTTTATGTAAAAACATAAATTTGGAAAAAGGATTTTGAAAAATTGAATTGATGCAATATAAGTAGTACAGTATCCCATGGTTGTCCAACCTAACAGTGTTGGTCAGTTGTATTTCAAATTGCATGGAAATTGTTTTTAAAAATACACTTTGATTTATTTGATGATTATTATACTAAAAAGCATTTACAATTATTTTAAAATAGAGAAATAAATAAAGGCTGAAACTTTAATTTTTCTTCATTTTTTATCTAAAATTTCTTTTTTCACACCGCTACCTTCATAAACACGATAATCTTGGTATTGAGCTTTTGTTCACCAAAGTCATAGTCCAATTTTGGATTCGTAGAAGAAAAATTTACCAAGATGTAAGTGAATACCTGTTTTATTGTTTTTCATCTTTATAAGAAACTTTAGAACAGGTTTCATTCAATAATAATTGAAAGTATCTATCGATCCATTTTATGCAAATGATTGCCATTAAAAATAGGCAAAAGCTTGGTTAAGCAATGCTTGGGAATCATTAGAACAGCATAAAACTTGGAAAAATAATTTTAAATGAAACCAAATAATTCTAAAAAGAATACATACACTAGAAATTCTTATGTTATGATAGAATAAACACAGAAATCATTTGGACATCAAATCTCATAGAAAACATTGAAAAAAATGTTAACAATTATGGTTTTAGGAATTTCATCATTGCATGACTGCAAACCAGTCAGGGAAAACAGAAAATGGCCTAGGGGTTATTATAGATGCAAAAATTAATCATAAAACTAAGGAAAAAAGAAATCCCACTGTTAAATTGTTCATAGGAAAAAAGCTACAATATTGTAGTGTCAAACCGGAAGTTGCTGATTGCGGCTAAACAGTGCATATCAGAAAACTATTTGAAATTTTTAATTCATTCTCAATTTTAGAATTGAACATTATAGATTTTGACTTAAGCTATCTCCCTGTACAAAAATCAGGTTTTTCCATTGATCAGAACAGAAGTTATTAGCCCACTTCCCATGGATTGGGGGTGACAGAAAATAATAAAAAAATTCAAATCTATGCAAAATCACAACAAAGTGATTCCTGAGCTAAAAAATAATGATTTAAAGACAAATTAGTACAAATGATGTTTTAGACCTAAACAGAAACATTGAAGCTGCAAGTTAAGTTATTCATCCTCTCAAGCAATAATTATTGAGAACATTCCAAAGTTTAACAAATTTTCTGATTATACAACTAAATTCTTGATTACTATTCAAGGCCTAAAATTCAATCAAAAGAAGTAGAATCCAATTAGTATCAAGAAATAAGAATCACTGTGAACCCTGAAGGACTTTATAGTTGGTGGGTTGAACAGGTATTGTGAACATTTGCAGACAGAGGAAGTTGATAATGATTAAAAGCAGATTTTCAGCTCCATTGACTTCAGTGTGCAAAATGATATGGACAAATGATTTGTTTTCATGGTATGCATGTAAACCTGGCTTGATTTCAAGACCACAATGAATCAAATGGTGTATTGGTGGGTGTGAGTTTGCACTCCCCCTTTTTTCCTCAGGGGTGGTGATGGTGGTCATTAGTGGCTTGGTTCATTTATGGGGGAGGTCAGTCATCATTGTTTAGCCTGGATACCTGCCGGGCAGGTGAAAGTCACTACCTTGACTTGGACTTCACCCTGAAGGACTACTGCACCTTCTGATGGATTATTTTCTAGGTCAATGTTGATTTTTGCTCACTTTTATTAGGTTTCATTAGTTAACTTCAGAACTAAAGCATTTGTAAGAAGGTTGGTCTGCTTTCGGCTACTGCCAATTTTTGTAACATTGATGGGAGTTTCGTTGTAATATTTTGCAGGCATGGGTCTGCACTCCTCATTTTTTCATCAGAGGTAGTGTGGGGATCATCAGGGATCTGGTCTATAGTGTGAGCTGTTGACAATTGTTGCTGCTACTTGAAAACCTGCTGGGAGGGTACCTGGTCAACGTTTCTGTAATGTTTTCTTTTCTGATGGGCTGCTGCACTTCCTTGATAGGTTTGTTTGGGGCAGTGCAGATCTGTGCTCATTATTCATTATATTTTCCTTAGTTGGCCTTCCAATTTTGTGCAGGTAGACCAAATTTGGTTCCTGCACATTTGGACCGTTAAATTGGGAGACAGAGGTATCCAGAATGGTCTTTGCATGACTCGGCTGTGGGTTGAGGATTTGTTGTCATGTGGACTTGGGCCTTAGACCTCGTTGTCTGTTGCGGTGGTTGGCACAATGTTGAACTTGTCCATCTATTCAGTTGAAGCTTGAGTTGTCACTTTGGGGCCCTGGGGGTAGGATCATTGGGCTACAGATAACTTCTTAGTGGTTGGGCCATGTAGACCCATGCACAGATACACATTGCGAAAGATTATAGTAACCCTTTTGTGGACATAATTGTTGTCTGGAGTGTGTCTTTTTGTAAACAAGATTAATATTTAAGTTTTTTGTACATTGAATGCTTTGTAATCACATTGTGTGAGTAGACCCAGAAAACTTCTATGTAATCTTTAACAATTAAAGTTACTTTGAAAGATATTGCAAATTTAATTGCAACTGTTGGAAATATAGTGATATTGCTTACATTAATCAGTTTTTAAAACTGAATGTAAATAGCCTTTTTTAAAATAATAAATGACTTTGAAAAATTGTAGTGATACAGAAATAGATTCAAATATTTAAAAGTAATATATAAAAAATATTTTCTATAAAAAAAAAAGGCTTTTATTTAATTTGATTGTTATATGAGAATTTAAATAAATATAGGAGTTTCATAATTAATTAATTCAATCACTATTTCTTACCTAATAGTAATTAAATTTATTTATTTATGGATGTTTCATGATTTTATTTAAAGTTATATAAGTAACAAAATTGTTGTTTAAAAAAAAAGATAATTGTTAATGCATTACTCAACAAATTAAACAAAACACTTTTTTAGAATATCCATATATTATTTAATATATACATAAATTATCATTACCCTTTTAAGATTACATACTTTAGCATTTATTCAAAATTTCAACGTTATATATATGTTTCTATCATTTATAACTTTTGTTGTGTTTTCAACCGATTATATTTCACATATCAAAACACGCTAAACAAAAATAGGAAATAAGCAAAGAATGCATTAACCCTATGGAATCATCCCCTCCCCTCAATCTCTGTTTCATTTATTTTGTGTTCATTTTGTTTGCTTTAATTGAAACAAGTTAGTTTAGACAAACATTATATATATAATATAATCCCAGTGCATAACGCCATATTGAAATAAATATACAAATATTAAGCAGTAAATATATATATATTGTTAAGAAATTTAAATATATTAAATATTCTAATTTTACTTTTGAATATAAGCTAATAATTTAGACAAATGCCATTTTAGATTTACTAGAGATATAATTGACTTATGTTAAGCCAATTATGTCTATCTAAAATGGCATTTGTCTAAATTATTAGCTTTTGGGGTTTTCTCAACAATGCATTTTTAATGTTTTTTGTTTTTTTGTTATTCATTATTAATCTTCAAGCATACAATACACTTTCCTAAGAATTAGATTATTTTTTATATAATGTAATAAAATACAACAATTTTAACTTAATTATTTGTGCTTAATTATTTGTGCTCTTATTTGATCAAGTAACTTATTTATTTTCATTATTATAATCACTCTTTTCTCAGTTCAAATGCATAATCACTTTTTTTAAACCTTTTTTTTTAGTATTTAACCTTTACATTCATTAAAAACCAAAAGAAAATATCACTTTGTGAGCAATTTTTTTTTATTATCTTTGCATAAAAAGATTTTAATGAAACATTTTATTGAAGTTTTGCTTAAAAGGAGAATTTTATCAAATTTTCATGGTTCTATTTTTGTTGATGTTGTTATTGTTGGATAAATACTGCTAATGTCTCTTTTGCTATTAGTTTTAAGAGCAATTACTATCCATGTCATAATCTTCTGTTTTTTATATTTCATCTCATCTATTCAATTCTATTTTTTTAATTTTCCTAATAAATGTTTTCCCCCAATCATCTATAATTAAGGTTGGATCGTCATATTTAAACTTACTGCTTTTCTTCCATTATTCTGATCCCATTTCTATTCTGTTTTTTTTTTTTTTATTTAATTTTTTTTTTCAGTCCTATCTTTAATTGCTTATATACTTCACATTTTTACTCACAAAATCGTTGTGTTTTTTTTTTGTTTTATTAAGATTGTCAACTAAGTAAAGTGATTATATAATCACTTGAAGCCTGATATTTCACATTTATATTTTTTTCAAATGTCTTTATAAAAAATTAATATAAGGAGGAGCCACAATATTCATTGTATTTTATTACAACCCTCACCCCACATTGTTGTTAAACTATATCACTTATAATATTTATATTTTGTTGATAAACTAATTTATGTTACTCTACTGAACTGCAACTGGACAGTTCTTTTCACACTTTATAATATAGATATTTTTGTGTGCACAGTGTATATATATATATAAAATTTAAGATTATAGTATAAACAAAATTATAAAAATAATAATAATAATGTAGTTTATTAATAATACATTCAGATTGTATATGTATATTCTATGTGTGTGGATTTATTTCCTCTCATTCAGAAAATAAAAAGTATAAAAATTATTATACTATAGCCTGTATCCTTTTCATGGATATATAAAGCAGAACTAAGATATTTATTTCTAACACTACTTTTATTTATCTTTTTTCTTTCATTTAAGTTCAAAATGATACAGGCCACACTATTAATTTTGTCTTCTTTGAGAGACATGAAATTAAAAAAATAAATTCTGAAGCAATTAATTTATTTAAATATTCTTTTAATATTAAGAATGTATAGAATTGTGGATAATGTTTAGCTTAAATATGTCATTATTTTGTAGTTCTTTACACATCAGAAGTCTGCTTCTAGTAGTGAAACCATTGAATTTATTTTCTTGGCATGTTTCATTGAGCTGTGAATTTGGGGTACTTTTGATATATATATATACATTTAAAAAAATAAAGTGAATATATTTTATTTCAAAATTTTATTTTTTTGTATAGAAACACTATAGCAGTCTGATTATCAGATGTGACAGAATGGGTTCAAACCCAGTCACAAATAATATCATAGGTGACAGTCATCAAACATATATGTAGATGTACATATAAATTTAATTTGATTACATGGTGGTGGCTACATAAATACACAAATGAGGGGAGGGGTGCTCTGTCATTTTGAAATGATGTATATGTGCATGTTAGAAATGTGTGTGTGAATGGGTTTGGTGGTTGAAGAGATAGAAATGAGGTTTTATTTCATGTTTCAAAAGCCAAGAAGTTTCTAGAAGAAATGAAATTTTACTTTCTTTTGTATACCAGAAAAGCAGGAGGTGATAAAAACTTTTCACACTTCAACTAAAATCTGGTTAGGCAGCAATTGGAAACAGGAAGTGAGATCAAGAGAATTTTCTAGAATGAATGGAGGGGATTATAAAAGTAAAAGTCCCAGAATGCTCCTGGTCTTGTCCTTGCAAAGTTTGAGCTGTTGACAGCGGAATCGTTAAATCAATTTCAAAAATTTTAAATATTAAATTTATCTAATGACAGAAGAAAAGGAAATGTTGGAGTAAAAGTCTAATGTATCAGGCTCAAACCCCTCATTCCAACTAACTGCAGCTGCTCATTCAACAATAACAGGATGCCTCATTCAACAATAACAACTACCAACCTAGGTACCACCAAGTGGAGTCTCATCAAACGACGACTGTATAAGAAAACAAAGGTTGGTAAACCTTGCAATGAATTCTATGTTTAATACATTCGTTTATCGGAACTCTTAGAAGTAAATAAAGTATTCTTCCACAAATTTACTGGGGGAATACAGGTAAAAGAACTTTACATATTGATTTTTTTTTATAAGAAAGAAATTGTTAACCGTTTTCTTAGGTGTGCATGAGAATCCAACTAACAAATAAAAATAAACTTTTTCTTAGATTCTTATTTTGCGGACATTAATAGTGCAATTAGTATATGAGATCACGTGGGAAAAACTCTTTCTATTGACCTTTGCTACCTGACTTATTTGTAATAAAATATTAGAAAGAATGTTGTGTGCATGTGTATCAAAATGGCGGAGTGCTAATTATAGTTAGGTTCTAAAGGGTTGAAGGTTAAGATATATTTGTTTTTCTTAATGATAAAAAGAATACTAATTGTCTTTTGAAATAGTTTTAATAAAATCTGATTTTGTTAGTGAAACTGTACCTATAAATCTTATAGTGATATTTTTCTTTATGTATATTTTATATGTGTCTTAAAATTCTTACTCTCATTCTTCTCTACTCCCGGTCATGACGCCACTCAACCTTAGTCTGAGCTAGACAATGGACAAAAACCTATCTCACATTCCTTAAGACAGTGGTTCTCATTGGTAATATATTCACTTTGCATAATTCTTTTATTCATATAAGATTGGTGCTTGGAATCTTATGGATGCCCATAAATATGCATTGAAATCTATTACAGTTAGTGAGAATGAATTTATAAGACATTCTGATCAATAGTGATTAAATCAAAACAGTTTTGGGTAAATATACATAGAGGGGGGTGGTTGTTACACAGAAAATGAGATACTCTTTAATTTTTTGATGTTTTTAAGCATATATTTATTTCAGAATCTGTACTATTGCTCCTACTTTCCATTATCCACTTGAAATTCTATTTTAAACTCTCCAAAACTTTAAGCTTTCTGATTCAGTTTAAGAATATTGTATAATTATTTTTATTCTGTCATTACTAAACATCAATTTTCATTTATTGTTTGATAAAAAAAGAATTATGAATTTTCTGAAATTCTGTAAACCTTATAGCCTTACATTTAAAGAAACATTTTATTCCACAAAATATTGTATCATGTCACAAAAATAATTTTAAAAAATGAATCATAAAATGTGCTTTCATGTAATAGAATCTTTTGTTAATAAACATGATTCATATATGGTGTTTTAATTGTAAAATGTATTAAATTTATACTAATTTTAATGATTTCATTTTTTGTTTCTTTCAATTTTTTTTATTAGGCTACTCTTTTTTTCTAGATAGCATATAATTACATAGTAAGTATTGATACAGTTCATAATGGAGTTCATTGTAATTTTGGTGAAATTATTTTGGCATGCATTTTTATCCCTAAAACGTTTTGTAATTTCTTAGTATTTAAGTCAAGTTGTAAAATTGTTTTAATAGTAATAATAATTTTTATGTGTCTTTTTAATTTTTTGTATTTCTAAATCATTAAGTACAGCTGGTATATTCAAAATCAAGTCATTTTACAAATTATAAAGTCTAAACATGGTAGAGCTTTCTATTTATTATGACTGCTATTTATTTATTTCACTAATTTATACAAAAGAGACATCTGAATACAAAGAGCATCGAAAAGCAAGCTCAGATTTTTATTCAGTGTAATTGGTCTATATTCAAGCTATCTAACCATATATTGTTAATCAATATATATATATATATGTATGTATATATCGGTATCAAGCTATTATTATGATGATAATAATTATATTAATCTGTACTTATTAGATGAGGATTGTGAAATAAAAATATGATTACATTTTAATCACATGTTAATAATGCTAAAATTTATATTTCGAAACTAGTTTTTGACTAATGATCTTGCAACTATATAATTATTACTCTAGCAATCTCATTTTTATAAGCTCTTAGATATAATCTGATTATCTTGCTGAAAATTGTATATCAACATAATTTAAAATGAACCTTTTATATTGAAATGTAATGTATTTTTTATTTTATGGTCATTCATGTGGCCTTACTCATTACAAGAGGGCTAAGTAATACTAATTGTAAGGCTGTTATTAAAACAGGAAAAACTCTCCATACAGTAGTGCCACTCGGGGCGAGCCAGAATAATCAATGGATGCCAGATGGTTTGTGAATAAAAAATCTCTATCTAGTGCCTACTCATCCAATATCCTCAGACTAGTTTCTAGCTTTGTGGATTTTGTCAATGAGAAGCCTTGGATCTGAGAGCACTGCACCTAAATCTTATGATCTAATGTAACCCTTCAGGAGGCATGTTTTCCTTACTGATGAAAACCACAAGCTAAAAACTACTCTGGAGATATTGCATGAGTAGGCACTAGATGGGGATTTTATACACAAGCCTTCTGGCATCCTTTGATTACTCCATCTTGCACTGAGTGGCACCACTGTATGGAGAGTTTTGCCTGTTTATGAGCAAGCTTAAGATATGGTGATCGTGTGATGTTTAGTGGTGTAATTGTTAGGCTGGATAACAAAAAAATATCATTGAAATTCTTTGTTAAAGAAGTTATTAAAAATAATATTATAGCTTTTTTTTTTAGAAATGATAATGAAATAGGTTTTATTATCAAAATATGAAAGATTTAAATATAAAGAAAAAATTAAATAATTTTATAATATACACTAAAATAGTGTAACTATAAAATAAAAGTATAAGAATAAGTAAAAAATTACTTAAAAGAATGTATAATGGTATTTATGTTGGTATGTATGTTTACTTCATAACATAACAAAGGGAAATGTATATATATATATATATATATATATATATATATATATATATATATATATATATATATATATATATATATATATATAGAGAGAGAGAGAGAGAGAGAGAGAAATAGATATCTAAAAAATAGATTAAAAAATATTAAGGGTTTGTATTTGAATTGCATTTTGTTTTTAAAGCCAACAGAGCAAGAAAACAAGTCATAATTAGATTGATATTATGCAGAATGCTTCATGCTAAAAATTTAATCAATTAGTTTAATTTAAAAAAATTTATTGTAATTAAACATAATTAAAGTGTCTATGGTTATGAAAAACAAAGATGTCAATATGGGTATGAAAGACAAAGTTGTCACTAAGATTATTTTACTAAAAAAATGAAATAGCCCTAAAATTTAAATAATTCCTATTAATGGTCTAAAATCTTATATGTGAGTTGCTTATGAATTATTGGTTGGCAGTTTTATAAGCATTTATTAGTATTATTTTGTTTGATGAAGTATTCAATGCAAGAACAGAGAGGTGGGTTGTTACAGGAATTGTTGTTATGCAAGTTATATTGATGCAAAGTTGTTTTATTTATTTATAGAATAGTGGTTGGTATTTGTTTAGATGGTTTTCTTATCTATTATTCATTCATACCCATCCATGTGCAGTGATTATAATCAGTGAAATATGTTTAACCCGTAGCCATATCACTTATATTTAGTCACGATAATTTAATATTCATATTGCAGTGTATATGTATGCATGTATGTCTGTATCATCTCATTTCACTTTCACATTTAATCACAGTACAAAATATTACACTTATAATAAAACATTTAATTACAGTAAATATCTTTAATAATTTTGCAAGTATATATATTTTTGAGTGATTAGTGAATATCTGGATTAGTGAATTATTTAACAAACTAAATAGTATTATCAACCATTTTATTTAATAGCTACTTAATATTCATTTATTTTGAAAGTATAAAAAGTTATTTTTTTTATTTGATTTGATTAACCATCTTTTTGCTAGTTATGGCTAAAAATGTGATGGCTTCCAGTCGCTCTAAATCGGGATTTTTAACACTACCGTTAAGATTTTGCGTTATTTTTAAAAGTTAAAAAAAGTTCCGTAAGATGCTGCCCTCTCTTGAATTATTTTAGAAGTAAAAAAATCAATAAAACTGATGTTGAAGGTTTAACAAAGAAAAAAGGCTGTGCTTTCTTCAATCTGATTGGCTGTTAAATTTTGACAACAAACAAAATGGTTGTCAATAACTTTTACTGCTACGATTTTTTTTGTTTCATTTCAAAAATGATAAACAAATTTTTTAGACCATTTTAAAAGTATTTTTTGACAACTTATAAATTATTTTGATAAAATATGCTAAAAATAAAATTATTTTTGAAAAATAGTTAAGACTTTAGCAAAAATTATTTACTTATCCGCAATGTAAAATTGGGAAAGAAATCACTGACGTCAGCAAAACTTTTTGGTTGTTGAGTAACGTTCATTTTAGATTTGCCACTATCGAATATTTTTATAATTATAAATAAAAATTTATTTTTGAAAAAACTTTCGTTCATGTTCATAACTTGAAAAATTATTAATATACTTTTTACAAATGAAACTAAAGGGAATATAATATTTAAAAATGAATATATTTTAATGCTTGAGTTTGTGAATTGACCAATTAAAAGCTTAGACTTTTACCTCACTCAGCCAATAAAATATTCAGCAAAAAAGAGGTTAATGTAGAAGGTCAAAATGATTTTTTTTTTTCAAGAAAAGATTTCTTAAATATTTTCTCTTCATTACTGGGTGCAAAGGGTGGAGGGTGAAATGACCTCTTGATTGATGGAAGGGATATCTATTTAACTGATAGCCAGTAATAAAAATTGCTTATTGTTGTTGTTTTCAACCATTGCTTTGTTCATTCTGTTTCTGCCAAGTCTTTTATCTCTTCCAGAAATCAAGTCAATTAAACTCCAAAGTGAATTTTTTAAGTCATTATCGGAATTCTAGCTTCCAGAAAGTTTTAAGCCAGGATGACCAGATAAATTATAAGAATAAGTATAATATATCTTCATTTCCATTCTTTAGTCAAACATTAAATTAACACTATCATTAATATTATTACTATTTTTTTAAATGTATCTTTGTGTTGATAAATTTGCTCTACTTTGTTTGCTTTTATCTATTATTATAATTAAGAAGAAATTGAAAGTGCATGAACATTATAATCTTTTAACAAAATTGTCAGACTTTTATAATATCTTGAGGAAATCTATGCAGGACTGTTTAACAAAATCTATAGGCTCTCAGTTCAAGTTATATTCTGCTTATATAAAAATCAGATTAAAACAGGGAGATGTAGGTGTACTTTATTATGCTATATTTCAAATTACTATGTAATGATAACTTTGTCTGTTATTTATGCTTATAAAAATGTTTTCATTAAAGAAATAAATATTTGACTTACAAAGGATTAATTAATTACTGCTACTGCTATTTATTGAATGTGTATATGCTTAAGTCAGATTGAAGGACAGTAATATGGTATATTTCTTGTTCTCTTCGATGTATGAATTTATTATAAAATATTATTATTTAAGAAATTGCAGATTTCATGTGAACAATTAATTCACAAAAATCAAAATTAATTATGTGTATGCCAACTTATAAATCATAGGAAGCAAATGTCTTTAGGAAACCTGTTAACATACTGTTGAGTTAAATATTTCTAGAATTGCTTAAAAGATCAGGATTAAACCAATGCATAGCTGAAACTGTCTTTCAAATTATTGTCATTATGAAAATTGATTACTGCCTGTGTTATTTTAGTAAACTCAATTAGCTTTTTGCTTAGAACATTGGAGATTACTAAATTAAATTTAAATTGGAAATGTTTATCATACAGGAATTTGTTTTGTGTTTCATACTTTTATTAACAAATACTCATTTGGAATCATCTTTGTTGTCTCCATATCATTCAGTAAACTTTGGAAAAAAAACTTTGCAAGTGAATTTTTCTTTTAAGTTAAAAGAAAAGTGACTTTTTTTTTATTTGTTGCTATTGATATATCATAGATAGTTAGGCAGATTTATTATTATGTGTCTGCTTATATAATTATGATATTTTCTGAACTTCTAGATCATCATGGATTAGTGTATTTGCAAATTGTGAATATGCTGGTAAATTGTATTATTTAAATATGATTTATTTTTATGTAGAAGATACATTAATTTTTTTTTTTTTGGTATTTTATTAAAGAGAGGGATTTATTTTATTTATATATTTTTTATCTTGAAGTGAGAATTTTTTAGCTTTTAGAGTAGCTAACATATGAAAGAAATATTATGTCGGAAGTAGTAAAACCTCATTAATAATAGTTATTGCCATTTAAATTTTTAAAGCAGCTATTAGTCTGTTCTAAGCTAAAAGTTTATATTTTCAATGGATTATTTACTTACCGTAATATTTGCATATTATATAATTTGGAATTATTTTTCACACTCTTATTTATGCATTTGTGTGTCTGTCTTATGCAATTATTTTATTTAATTATTAAATATTCAGTTTTATAACTGTTTCTCTCTATTAATTTTGGATAATGTTGTATTCTAAAACTGTTGAAGGCATTAATGATTTATCTATATGTGTATTTATCTGCCAATGTGTAGTATGAAATATATAGAGGAGGTATGAGAAAGAAAATTATTCTTGATATGTTCTATGTTTGTTGGGATAGAAGATTCTCACCCTTAGTATATTTTTAAGTATGTGCCATGAGTGAAGTATATTCTAGATTGTATACGTTTTTGTTATAAAGTGGTATTTTATGAAGTTAACTGATATTTTCCCCATTGTTCTGGTGATGAGACAAGTTCCACACCAATAGTGTATTTTAGAATTAGATAGTTGTTTGATTTATTAGCCAAAGAGCTTATTTGTTCCTCGTGTACTTAAATTTCTCTTGAATGTTTATTTTTGCATTATCATAGCTATATGTAATCCAGTTGGTGATTAGATAAATAGTCAAATTAAATTCTTTATTGAATATTAAAGTGGAAAGTAGTGTTATATTTTGTTGGTTGGTCTATGACATTGTCCAGAATAAAACACTTATTTAATAATTCATAAGTAAATTGACAATATGTAAAAATATTGATTTTTTTAGTATAACATAAGATGTGACACAAGCACGCATAATGCAAATAATATCCCAGATTTGAAAGCATAATACTGTTAAATTTATATATCAGGAAGTAAATATTTTAAATCATATCATATTAATTTACCACAAGGTTTAAACCATCAAATCATCAGAATGATTATTATTTTATTTCTATTTTTGAATGTGTGAAAGTTGTAGATATTTAAAGGGATTATTTAATTGAGCTATTTAAAACTACTCTCTTGATAGCCAAGTTTATTAAGTTGCTTTATTCTAATAATTATTAGTGTAACCTCTCAAACGTGTATTGTGCCCATAATATAATATTTTATTTATTCAGTGTTGTTTGCTGATAAAAATGTTTAGATAGCCTAGATATATTCAAAGTCAGAATATTAAGGTATTATTTGTTTGTTAACTTATGTTCGTAAATGTCTGGAGTCTAATTAATAAATGATGAAATATGTAACAGAAATGACTTCAAATTTAGGTTGGCAAATTTGTTTGCTAATTTAGAAATCAGAACAAACAGTCCCACTGTGAATTAGCTATGTTTAATTAAATTTCAAATGTAAATAATTGCTTTGTTTATTTATTCAAAACTGTATTTCGAGTAATTCTTATATGCATTCGCTTTTTAGTTTCCACGTTTCATATATCTATTACAACATAAGTGCATTGCTTTATAAA
The DNA here is from genome assembly GCA_028023455.1 of Epiperipatus broadwayi. Classification (NCBI taxonomy): domain Eukaryota; kingdom Metazoa; phylum Onychophora; class Udeonychophora; order Euonychophora; family Peripatidae; genus Epiperipatus; species Epiperipatus broadwayi. The sequence continues at coordinate 3,778,714 of JAQFVV010006280.1, read as the reverse complement.
TTTGATAATAAATATGCTGAAATTTGATAATATTGTTTCCTTGATTCAAACATTATATGAAATACTTTACCATTTGGTGAACTTATAAAAAGGTTTGCATAGTTAGTTTATTATTTAGATAATGATGTGAGAGTAAAAGATTCCCTATTTCCTTCATTATCTAATTGCTAGGCCAGTAAAACATACTGGGCCTAAATTGATTTGATTTTTTTTTGGTTGATACTTATAGCTTCTTCTTCAGTGGATAAATCACATTTATATGCTTTATTTATAGTTATAAATTACTGGATAATATAATTTCTTTAATCAAACTGTATTCTAGATTCTCTGAGATCTGATTTTATATTCCTAAATTAACATTAATTTATCTATTTAGATTAAGATGGACTAAATAGTAGAGTTATTTAGTGTTATGCTTTTCTTTTCTATCAAAGTTATATTGAGCTAATATAGAGTATATTTAGATGGTGGAAGAGATCAAATTGAAATTATATTTTATTAGTTTGAACAAATAAAACTCTGTTGTCCTCCATCATTTGGTTGATTAATAAATAAGGCATATATTTTATTTTAATGGTTTGTAATATTTCATCCTTCATTTATTTATGTTCTAGATGTTATTAACTCCCTGTAATTTTCCATTGAGCTAAGCTATAAGTTGGACATGTGTAGAAAAGTCTCAGTATTAATTCTAAATCAAATAAAGTATTAAATTATTCTATTCATTAATAGAATTGGTGCCCTGGGCATTTGCTAGGAGCCGTGTTATGTGTGGGGGTTACAGAAGATTTCCTGGCTGCCCAACGTTTGGGGCCTTGATAGATATATTCCAGCCTTGATGGATATATTTTAGGATTATGATTGATGATGATGATTATAGTGTTTTTCTGGTGACTAATGCATATTGAGAAATTATTCCAATCTATTGAGGTATAGTAGTGTAGGCTTGATAATTATAGCAGTAATGTGTGTTTGCTAAGATTATATTCTGGATACAGCCAACATATCAAGTTTGATTAATAAAGTTTGTGTTGTATTGTGTATATTAGTTATAGTATTTAATGCATCTAGTAATTAACTAATAATTATGTTTATTAGAATTATTTTGTCCTTATTATTATATTAAAGTTAATTTAATGTTTACAGAGATTTTATCTAACTCATTAATGTTTGGATCAATATTGTCAGAATATACAGTGCAATAATTTTGCTATCACATATGAAAACTGAATGTCATGTAGAATAATACAACTAAGCATATCAGAATCATCTTACATGTCCTTAAGCGATGATGGGAGATTTAAATTGTTTAATTGGGGGAGGGGAGTGAGTTTGATATACCTTTCTTTTTCTTTGTTAATATTAATAGTAAAAATATACAATATAATGGAAGGGTTTAGTATATGTGAAGATTTGGGCAGGTCTCAAAAAGTGTTATCTCCAGATGTGATTGTGTTGGCTCCTGATATTGATTCAGGGAACAAAACCATGAATTTGATCAATAGAAAAGATAGTAAGACAGAAAATGTTCCATTAAGGAGAATGGATTACTCACTGATGTTTAGGGCAATAAATGAAATGAAAAGTAATATGAATGAAATGGAAGATCGAATAAAAGATAGTTCAGCTAAACAAATGGAAGATAGAATGAAAGATAGTTCAGCTAAACAAATATCAGAAATAAAAGAGATTAGGGAGGATGTTAGAAACCAAATGTATAAGCTGGAAATGATGGAAATAAATGTTAAGGTTCAACTACAGCAGGTTAGAGTAGACAATGAAAACTCAGTGCTGCAGCTTAAGAAAGAAATCCAGGAAAATTTTACTAAAACAAAAATGGTGATCAGAGATAAAGGGCAAGAATATCAAACATTATATAGCTAGTACATTAATGAATGTACCATTGACATCAAACAGAAATTCAAATTATTTGAAGAAAAGTTAGGAATTGTCAGAGAGAGTTTAATAGAACACCAGAGTAGGAGTGTTGGTAACACCTTAAAGATAGATGATCAGATCAATGAGTGTCAAAATCAGATAAAGAATTTGAGCTTGCAAGTAGAGACACAAGTTAGATCCAGGTGGAGCTTATCAAGATATGATTGACCAAGTTAGACACTTCAGTAAAAAAGTAGATAATCTAGAGATAGTAAGTGAGAATATACAAACCATGGTAATTAAATTAGGTGAAGTGAATGAAAGATACCAGAATTTGAATATTTTAAAGAGGAATACTTAGAAAACCCCTATGAGTTTTTTCAAAGTTTGGATGAGTTATTTTTACTTTGTCCACTCAGAAATGGAGAAGATTTCCATTACCAGTAACCATCTATATTCATCCTCTAAATACTGGTGGCAGTCCTTGTTTGACAAACCCCATACATATGGAGATTTTAAGTATCTGTTATTAAATAGCTTTTTGGGAGAAGACAGGCAAGACAACCTAAAGTACCAAATCTCTCAAGAAAAATATAATCACTATAAAGGTAGCTATACCCAATTCTTCAGGAAACAGACTGTGAAACTTAAGACTCTTACTGCCTACCCTTTATCCGAGCAACAAATAGTTTATATATTATGTCACAACCTCTCTCACCATGTAGAGCAGGTCTTAATAACCTCAGATAGACAAATAATTGATGAGGTTGTGGATGTATTAGATTCCATTGAAATCAGTGATAAAGTAAGTGATAGTAAGACTAGAGTTAATAGGGAATTCCTTACATCTGTCAATAGTATCAATATCCAAGATAGATCTCCATGGTATCAAGACAGACTAGCTAGAAGCAGAAGTAGATATAGACCAAAGCCCCAAATAAGAGGCAGACCTTATTATAATCCTCTTTCTATTGTAAGAAGGAATGATGATGGTGATCAACCATCCACTGGTGGCACACAAACCACTCCTAAAAAGGGTGTGACCAGTATTAAAAATGCTGGAGCATTAAACTACAAAGGACCTCAATGAAACGTTCCCTATTCTTAGAGATCTGGGGAACACTATGTATTGGCTGTTGAACAATCTTGATTTTGATATTGAACACTGGGAAACTGAAAAGTTAATAGAACCTCCTATTTGGTATAATTGTCCTATGATTAGAATTACCATGTCAGGGTTAACTATCAATTCCTTGATAGACACAGGTAGTCAGGCCTCATTGGTATTTGTATAATAGCTAAATAATGTAGTTTTGACTATAGAAGAACCTGTCAAACATCAATACAACATGGGAACTTTATAATGATAAGAGTGGCTGTCTTATCTTTAAGATTAATTCTTATTTATATAGGCCAATATGAAGCATCTTGATTTGAGAGTGTGAATCTATTATTCTCTTCACATTTAAATTCATTACTTTCTTTCACAAATTAACTTGCATGAAATCTTGTGATTTACAATGAGTTGTTGTTAAGATCTTTTTAAGGGAAATGTAGAAACTAATGTAATGTTCTGATTATACATTGAATGCACAGAAAGTCTGAAAATTAGAAAGAGAAGGCTTTAATCTATTTTACATGCACCTTAAACATTTGTACCATTAGGTATTATACAAATAGTTAAGGCACATGTGAAAAAGGTTTATGCCTTTCTCTTTTTTTATTACAGACTTCCTGTGCACTTGATAAATGATCAGAATGTTTCATTATTTTCGATATCTTCATTATAACTTAATATTAACTTATAAATCACAAGATTTCACATAAGTTAATTTGTGAAAGGAAATACTTGATTTAAATGTGAAGAGAGTAATATCTTCATGCTCTCAAATCAAGATCTTTCAGATTGGTCTATATAAATGAGAATTTAGATTAATGATAAGAAGGCTACTCTTATCTTTGTAAAGTCTTTATCTTGTGTTGAGGTTTGAGAAGTCCCTCCATAGTCAAAAACTACAGGCGATTATACAAACATTTAAGGTACATGCCAATAAGGTTGTAAGCTTTTTGTTTTGAATTAGGGAGATTTGCTGTTAAAGAAATATCATTATCAGTTTTACTTAAATTTTCTTAGATTAATCCATAATTGTAGAAACAATGAATTTCATTTAAATTACAAAGTATAATTTAATATATTAATAATGGTTTCAATGAATATGTGATTGTTAAATAGTTGCTAATGAAAGTAAATTTGCTCTATAGGTAAAATAATGTTCTGAAAAATTATGTTAACACAAATTTGTAAATAAATTATGTTGCTTTTTTTTATTTAAATAGTGACATTTATTTGATATAAAAAATGTCTGCTCTGTATATCAATTCTATAGTTTGTTTAATCCAGAACAATTCATTTGCAATGTGATTTAGCCAGGTATTATAGATATAATGTGATGTATTGCTCACATTAATCATTATTCCTGGAGAAACAGATATATTGTGATTATGCATAAAGCTTGAATTATTTATTAGTAAAGGAAGTTGGTTATTTTTATTAGTTTGAAGTATATATTTTCTTTTCTAAAACTGATTATTTAATATATGTATCACAATATTTTTCTTTGTAGTAGAAATTTTTTTTCCTCTTAAATTATTTGTATTTGTTGTAGAATTTTTTTTTGTTATTTTCCTGTTTCCTCCCACTTTTGTGGTATACAATTGTTTTGATAGCAATGAAAATCATATACAGAATAAACAAACTATATGAAAATCACTTTGACAAATGATAATGATTGTAATATATAAAGCTGTATAAAATGTAATTTGTTTGTTAAAAAGAATTTATGTTGTGCAAATATATATTTATGTATTATGTGTTCTGGGCTATTTAGAACTGCTTTTGATATCTATAACATTTAGTAATTTATTTGTTTATTTGAAACAATTGCAAGATATTAAAAATGAAAGTTTTTTTAAAAATCAATAGTTTTATTAACAATAGCTTTTACTTTTTATTGTCTCATGAAAGTGTAAGCTATCAGGTCATGGTGATGATGCAGCATAGAAAGATGAGATTGTGCTTATAATTTTTTTATTATTATTGACAATTATTTTAACTGAAAAGGACTAACAAAATTTATTATTGTTAGATTGTTTTTTCTTCATTCAGCCTAAATTTTAATTAATGGAATTTTAGCTAGAATGAATAATATCAAAGAATGATTGGCTAAGAAAGACTTGTTAGCTGGAGAACTTGGTTCTACTTTATCCTATATCTCTACAACTAATTACCATCTGAAGAAAGAAAGAAAAATTATCAATAAGCATGCCCCTGAAAGGAGAAGAAATTATTTAAAAAATGAATTGCTATACCTGTCCTAAAAATTAAGGTGAGAATTATTAAAAATATCTGAAATAACTTTGCTACATCTGTTAGTACATCTTAGTTTAACAAGCAGAAATGAGCTTTAAAGAATGTCAAATTTTATTATTTTTAAAATGCAAGCATTTGTTAACTAAAGATAAGCTACCATATTGTTCTGAATCAAGCAAGATTTAACATAAACTCTTACAATAACTATCATTTTTGAAAAAAATAATAATAGAAAAAAAATTAAAAGATGCACCAAAATGATTAATTTTATAAAAAGATATTACAGTGTATATGTTTGTGTCCCCCCCCCTTCATTTAGGGTCATCATGGTAAACCAACAATCCAACAAGTATTCTTTTTTCTGTTGTGATTTAAAATATGTCTAATGAAATATATATGACATATACATAGTAAATAAATTGAATGCTTTGCAAAAATTTTATTAGCATTTGCTCTCATGAAGACCATTTATATATACATAAATGTATTGGTATTATTATCATTAGTGAAATTTATTTATTTTCTTTTGACAAATAATTTATAGTTATAATCAAGATTCGCCTTGAGAGATACTTTACTATATTAATATTTTATATATGTGAATATTTATATACATAAACAAAAAAAATCTTATCATTTTTGAGAGTTTATTATATGAAGATATTTATTCGAGTTACTATAATTTGTGACAACTCTCTCATTAGATTCTGAACAATAGACATGATATAGAGGAATATATCAATTGTTTTATCAAGAATTGAGGATCACCTGTATCATAATAGGAATTATTGTAGGAAGTCTGCCTTTGGCACTTCAAAGGACAGAAGTATAATTTAGGAAATAAATATTTAGATTTACCATAGTATAAGGAGAATATTGATATTTTTTTTATTGAAAAATTAGTATGATCCTGCCAAAAAGGATATATCTTTGATTTCAAATTTTTTGATATTGTCAAATGATATTGTTGTTGTTGTTGTTGTTGTTGTTATTATTATTATTATTATTATTATTATTATTATTATTATTATTATTATTATTATTATTATTATTATTATTATTATTATTATTGTTGTTGTTGTTGTTGTTGTTGTTGTTGTTGTTTTTGTTACTGTTGTTATTGTTGTTGTTATTGTTATTATTATTGTATCTTATTTATTTTTAAAGAGTAAAAGATCTTTATTCAAATACAAGTGTAGCTTCATAAACATATTGTTACTAAGTGTTATAAACATGAATGTCATAGAAATAAGGGAAAAAACCTATAAAATAAAAAGAGATAGTATACTATTGACATTCTTAAAAGAAGAAGAAAATACAGATCATAAAGAAAGATGGTTTAGCATGAAATACATATATTGGTGATTATTTATCTTTTCAACATATATGTGTTCAAGTGTATCAGTGTTATGAGATAGAGTGGAGAGTGGTGAGTAGTATGAAAGTCTGTGCTCATACATACTATATATTACATATATTGACACAGGTTAGATTGACTTTAGGTCAACTTGGGTGTGACAAAAATCTTGGCCTCAGGGGGGCCTTTGAGCATTCCATCATCAGATTTTCAATTGGATGGAAGGTTGAAAAGTTGGAGTGTGGAGTGGATTGAAACCTGTCCATTAAAGTATGAAGATTGGCTATCTTAATATATATCTGAGCACTTATTGCATATATGTGTAGAGATGATAATCTGGATCAACTGATGATTGCTAGTTAGCATGAAATATTCATATTGGTGATTAGTTATCTTTTCAACATATATGTGTTCAAGGGTATCAGTATTGTAAGATAGAGTGGAGAGTGGTGGGTAGTGTGAAAGTCTGTGCTCATATATCCTATATATTAAATTAACTTTGTGAATTTTTCTTTTTAATCACTTGGTCTTCCTGTAATATTTGAATTTGTTGACTAAATTCATTTTCTCCTGAGAATATTTAAATGCTAATGATCATACACAAACATTAATCAGCATTATAGAATGTTAATGATTTAGAGATATTAAATAAATTAGTTATGTTTAGTTGTTTGTTAATATAAATTAGATTCAATAAAATATTCATTTTGTTTATACTTTATATTTTGGTAATTAATCAAGTGCTATTAGTTGTTTTTAATGCTAAATTTGAGAGCAGACTATTGAAGTATTTAGAGAGATAATAAAGTTGAATATGTTTCTTGTTTATGTTATGAGTCTGATTTAGTTAGTTTTAAGGTGTCATTTTAAAAGCTAGCCTCTTATCATATCAACTATCAGTAAAGTTGGATACATAGATGAGAAAGCTTCTTGTTTTTTATTTGTTTATTTATAATTAAAAGACCACTTTTCTGTAATGATGAACGACATGTATGGAATTTAAAGGTCACATGAATTATGGAACTTTTGTATAGAATTTAAAAAATTAACTTATTTATTCTCTTTTATTCCTAGTTATATATTATTTTGGTTTTAAGTATTGGTTTCCTTAGTTTCATATTATAATTAGGCATTAGAAAACCAGAATCTTTCAATTTTCTTGTACCATTAAAATTTTCTGACCAAAACTTTGGAATAGAATAAAGATTATATTGTTATCATTTTATATTATATTTTAATTTAGCTTTCATTTGTGATGTGCATTTATAAATAAAGCTTTCTGAATTTTATTTTACCATTTTAATCTGGTGCACTTCATAGGGTGTACTGATTATGCCGAATCTTGCCTACCGTGTACCAGTTCAATATATATTATAACAGTTGGGATGATCAAAGTGGCTTACCGTATCTGTGCTACAGGGTGCCACCAGGCTATTTGAACCTGGAAAATTTATAGAGTAGGCAGATACGTGCTGTTAAGATCTTATTTTACATATATATTTTATTCCGACCATCAGCTCATGCCACTAGTTCAGTGAGACGCAGAGATTTATAAAATATAAATTCTTATTTTAAAATATTTTCAATATTAAAAAAATAAATGAAGCCACTGCCAGTAATAACACACACAAATATTTATTAAATATATATAAGATTTAGAATCATTTTAGTATCACTTTTACTTTAAAATTTAACTTACATTTTGACTTTTATTTTAGAATTTAATTTACGTTTTAACTTTTATTTTAGAAGTTCGCACAGATGAATTTAATATTTTATTAGTGTCGAGTATGAATAGACTACATAGATTGCATTTGAAAAGAAAATTTTCTATCCGTGATTTAACTTTAGGCCAAAAGTTTGCAGTCAAACCAATGCCAATTTATCTGATATATTGATGTATTCAATGCAGCATGAATACAACAGCACAATACCATACTGTCAGGAATGCATATCTGATTAGCATGGTTATAGAGAAGAAATTGTATCTTGTTCAGTACAGGAATGTTACATCTGTCTGGTGAGAAGAACAATAAAAAAAACTCCATAGGAAGGGATTGTGGTTCTTTTTACCATCTTACTATCCCATTCCATAGGCTAAAAGGGTGATCCAAGGAGCAGGGAATATATCTGCTTTTGATGGTCAGTACGAAATGGGCCTTATTTTTCCCAAGTGTGGTGGATCATGTGATCCTGCATGTAGCGGATCTTCATACATCTACTAATTGCACCAATATATCCAATCAATTAACCCAATTTAACTACGAAACAAATAACCTAAGATTTACCCTCCCTTAAACTAAAATAACTTTATGAATGTATGCAGCCATTCACGCCTGACTTAAATTTAACATTTATTAAAAGTTGCTTAACAAAAAAAAAAATCATAATAAAAACTTAAAAGAACGAAAAAAAAAAAATAATGGAATTATGTTGGTTAGAATGGATTCTGTTTCTATTAAATACTGAAAAGGTTTTGGAATTAAAGTTTTTACTGTTTTGAAAATGTTCATTAATTATATAGTTCTTACTGTTTTAGAAAAGTTCATCCTTTACAGTTGTATGCAATTTGGGATCCAGCGTTAATTCCCCCAATGTCCTATGGTCCGCAATATAGGAAAATGACTGGTCATTTCTCTTTCCTTTTTTTTAGCAAAACTGAAGTTGAAGAGTGTGTCTTTTCAATCCCTTCTCCTTCAGCTCTTTCTGCACTAACACATATAGCACACCTCTGCTTTCACATCTCTATTTTTTTTATTAATTATTTCCAACTTTTCTTTTTATTGTAAACTTTCAGATCCAGTGGACATTATGTCATGACAATGATGATCCTTTTGTTGAGGTCCATTTCCTGAAGGATTTCTTTTATTGGCTATTAGTTTCTATTGTTTTTTCTCTCCTATCTGACCTTTACTTATACATTTTGAAATGCCCAAGGACTAGTTTACTTTTAACTAATTAAAATAATCATTTCCATTTTACACAATAGCATTAATTAAACTTGTACATTCTTAAAGATATATTTGTATCTTTAAATCTTTTTAAGTTTTTGTTGAAAATTTAGTTTTAAAACTTTTTTTTTTAATGAAGTTTTCTTTTAATAATTTTTCATCTGTGCAATTTTATATATATAAAGTTTAGATGACTTTTAACTTTCAATTTTTAATTCTTAAAAAAAAAAAGAAGTTTTTATTTGCGAACTTTTAATGTCTAATATTTTATAAAAAAAATAATGTAATGGTGTGTGTGCCTGTTACAATATATATATATGTATGTGTGTGTGTGTTGAAATATTATTATCCACTATGCAATTTTGTTTCGATTTCTGAACATGTTTTAATAATAGCAAGTGTTCTTTAGGTTTTTTTTTTCCAATGTACATCTAGATTCACCTATATATCCACTGCCACACCTACATATTCATTTATTAATGACACAATTTTTATTTATAAATGAGGTTTTATCTTTGGAGTTATTTATTAATTTGTTTAATAAAAAAATGTGGATATCAAACCCATATATTTCAAATGATCAAATAAATTTTATAAGGAAAATTTATAAAGGTATATGTGATATTGCATTTTACACACCTCCTACATTAAACAAATTAATAAATAATGCCAAAGATAAATCCTCATTTATAAATAATAATTGTGTCATTTATCAATGGATATGTAGGTGTGGCAGTGGATTTATAGGTGAATCTAAATGTATGTTGGAAAAAAAAACTAAAGAACACTTGCTATTAATAAAATGAGTTCAGAAATATATATATAAATCTAATTCTGTAAATTTCAGTAGCATGCATATAATTATTATAAGTAGTTTAGCAATTATACTGCACTTCAAATGCTCATTGGTGAAGTTAGACAAATTGTAATTAAATATCACACTTAGTGCTTTTGAGGTCTTTTAACATCATATTCATAGCTAAAGAATTAGAAACATTGTAGTCTTGTTGACATTTGCTAATATATGCAAATTAGTCTTCATATGCAAAACAATTTTACTATATATGCCTAGATGTATTAATAAAAATAATTAATCAAATTGGATATATCTGCATATATAGATATACATTCATGTGAGTACAAAAATTATCTAACACCACATATTTTGTTCCATAACTAGATACTCACTCAAATATCCCTGGAGCTAAATATTCTAGTGTTATTCATTATTTAAATTATCAACATGTGATTCTTTTGAAGATTAACAAAAATATTTCATAAATCCTTGAAACACACTAACATATATATTATAAATAGTAAGCCAAGTATCTAGTTTTATGAAGCTAATTACTATACATATTATTATTGTTGTTATGTGTGATTTTTATAATAAATACTTAGATCTCATTGAAAATGTTTAAAAAATTTAACGTCATTGAATTTATGTTTATGAAATGGGCTTAAGTGCTCAATTCAAGAATGTATGTTTTTAGTGGAACATTGGCATAAATGCTTACAAAAATAAAAAAGACTTGTGATGTGTTTGAAAGAGAATAGAAAGTAATAGAAACATAAAATTATAATTATAGAAGTACTAAAAGGAAAAAAATAAACAAAGATTATTTGCTGGGACAAGAAGAAAAACTGATTTGAATATATTTAGAAATAGAAAAATAAAGGTTATAATGTGAGAGGAAGATAAATAGATGGAAAAAAAGGATAGATGTTTTGATTCAAAGGTAAAGCAAAGACGGGTAGTTTTGAGAAAGTTAAGCTGCATAAATGTTTAAGATCTGCCTTTCAGCAAATAATTAATGATGAATCGACGTTAATGACTAGAGTATGTGTGTAATTCCATACTCTTTATTTAGTATAAGTTAGTTATAAAAGTAATTTTCTTTTAATATAATTTACAATTTCCCTTTTTTTTTAATTTCGACAAAACATCAAGAGTAAAGTAAAATTAATTTTTCAAAAGAACTATACTTTGAGATCGGCATTTGAATTAAGAATTCATCCCAAAGTAATTACCATCAATAATGAAATATTATTATGAGAAAAAGAATGTGTGATTGTTATTAGTTTTTTTTTTATTAATTGCCAGAAGTTACGGTTGCCTTTGGGATACGTAAATGCGTAAAAATTTCATGCTTGATTGATTCAAAATATTTTTCATTTTTATATACATAAAGATTTTTTTTAAACAAAAAAAAATTTCTAATCATTTCAAAGAAAAAATAGCCTTTTCTCTTTCGTGTTTTTTTTATAATTATTATTATTAAATACTAAATTTGATATGATTTTGGATTATTGGCAAATTGGAAGATTGTTGTTTGTTTTTTTTATTATTATTATTATTATTATTATTATTATTATTATTACTACTACTACTACTACTACTACTACTACTACTACTACTACTACTACTACTACTACTACCACTACCATTACTACTACTACTATCTTTATTAATGTTTGAAAATAATTGTATGAGATATCAAAAGTGTGTATTTTCTTTTTTTTTTTCATTTATCGATTGTTTTTGTTTAGACTTAATAAATTGAAAAAAGTATTTGGCAATAAGTATTACTGCATTCATCCTTTTGTGTATATATATTTATTTAATAAGATTTTAATTACCATAAATCACATCCCTCAAGAAAATGATGGCACATATTCTGCATGAAACTGCCAGAAATAAAGTAATGAATAAATAAATTAAAGCAAGTATCCATCTAAACAGCAAACCAAAAACTGCAGTTACTACATTCTGATGTTGGGCATAACATATCATTTGTAGATTTTAATGTCACATGACTTCCCAAGTTGCTAATCATATGATATTATTTATTATGTAACAGAAATTGACTAAAAATATTATTACAATTGATAGCTAGTTTAATAAAAGATAGGGTGGTCAAATATGACTAATATAAGAACTGTCTTAATATAGTATTTGATAATTGGTCAATCAATTGTTATTATAATTATATAATTCATCTTGACTTATGTATGACCTCATCATCAGAATATTTGTTTTAGAATGATTAATTATTTAATTCTAAAAATTAATAAGATTGTTGATATAATGTAGCCTATTTGTAAAGAAATGATTTATGTATATTGCTTTAAATTAGCTTTCTTCAAGCTGAGCATGCTTCCGATAATTTGTGTATCATAACTATAACTTTTTTATATTTTTATTAATAGTGGTATTTATGTATACTTGCTCATATTTAAATTCATTTAATTTATTGTTTTATTATGTAAATTTTATTTAAAATCTTTTTAGAGAACAATTTCTTTGAAAGGATAGAGAAAAATTGAAGAAGCTTGGATCATGACCAAAGATCAATTTGTGATAAATAAAAAAGATCCCAGCATCCCTATTTTAAAGAAATGAGCTCTCTAAGAAGATTTTAAATAAAAATTTCATAATGAAACAATAAATTTAAATGTTTTGAAAATAAATTTAAAGGGAATTTAAATGTAAGTAAGTATACATAAATACCACCACCAATAGAAATGTAAAAGAGCTATGATTATGATACATTATGTATTGAAAGCATGCTTAGCATGAATAAAGCTAATTTTAAACAACATACATATACTTTTTCTTTATAAATGTCTGATTTTTTATATGTCTAATATTACAATTGCAAAAAAAAAAAAGGAATAATATATTTTGAGAATTATAATACAACAATATATTTTATGAAGCACTTTACGCAAAGTTGAATGTCTTATTAGCAGTTTTTTGGACTAACTGTTTAGATGGATTTTTACATTGACTTATTATTTCTTACTTTATTTTTAACAACGTTTTATTGAAAGGATGCTATTGAAAATGAGGTTCTATATTATAGAAAGAATAACCCAGGAGAACTAAAAGTTCTTGAATCAAAGCTCAGTTTGTCACATCACTTCTTAAATATCATTTGATCTCCCAAGCAATAAACCATTCTATCATTGAAAATGCTTAGCAAATTGTAATCAAATCATTATAGTGCCTAAACAAGTATATTTTGAGACAATCATCAAGATTTTAGTGTCCCATTAATAAGAATTTTCTATTCGTTCAAATAATATTTCAAGCATTAAAAAAAAACTTGAAAAATCAAACTATTCTATATTTTTTTCTTTCTGAACTAAAAAATTAAAGTTTATTAAGAATACAATGTGTTGCCTTTCTTATTGTCACAAAATATATAATCTTGAATAGGTACGGGCATTATTATAGTGAAAAGACTGTTTTAAGTAGCCTATTACAGAATAAGTTGTTCCAGAGTCTTCCTCCATGTGTTCATAAATACTGGTAAACTGATCTGCAATCTATGAGACTGATTAGATTGTTATTTTACTCTTCATTACATTGTCTTTTATATTGTAATGCTAGCAAGATATGTGTTTAAAACTCACATATATCTATGTTACAAATGTGATAATGTTAAATATATATAATCAAATTTATTAAGATAGGAAGAATAATTAAAGAATTTGTAAAGTAGATTTTTAAAATGCAGGCTTATAAAATAAAAAGATTGTGTTATATTGTTGTTGTTGTTTTTTTTTTTAAATAGAATAAAATCTTGAGAGTAGATGGGGATGGGGGGGGTCTAAAATAAAAAGATATAATTCACTCTCTCCTTTTTAAAGAAGACTGTCCTATTATAATATAAAAATAGATAAATAGGTAAAGTTAAAATAAAATTAGTTTGTAAAAGAAAACTTTTGAAAATGTAATTTGTTTAAAAGATTACTTATTGAATCAATTAAAAATCATGTAAACCATCTCATAAATGTGATAGTAGATTAATCTAAGAAAGAAATTGCATTAAAGCAAATGTAAAATTCAATTAGATAAAATGAAATGTAAAAATAATTTAAAAAAAAAAACAGATTCAAGTTACAATCAAAATTAAAAATAATGAAAGGAATTAAAACAAAGAGAGTAAGAGTATAATAGGTCACAGCTACTATTATTATTCAGTTTCAGTCTTCATTTTGTGATTGAACTAGTATGGTCTTCAATATGTAATTCAGTTCAGATTATTATTCAATTCAGACAGAATGCAGACTTAAGAGTTTTTCATTGGGAATCCAAACAACCAGAGAACCAGGTATTTGGAAAGTATAAACACAGTAATAAGCTAGTCAATTACTGCTGCAGTCTGTATCAATGCAGAAGCTTCTGAATAGTCATACGATTTTTCGTAAACTTCATGCCCCAATGTCTTCTGCTAAAATCAACTGTACATGCCTGGAGCCAATTCCCAGAACAAATTCTTAAACCCTAAAGGAGATGCTGCCACATTCTCTCTCTCTCTCTCTCTCTCTCTCTCTCTCTCTCTCTCTCTCTCTCTCTCTCTCTCTCTCTCTCTCTCTCTCTCTCTCTCACTCACACTCACTCACTCACATTGTTGAGTTAAAGAAATGAAGACAAGCCCTGGAATCATGGATGGAATCAAAAGACCAACTGGTTGGAAATTGACAATCATGAAAACCTAGATAAATATATTTTGATACTGTGTCTATAGACAATTATGCTTATTTTAAGTTTTTATTATTTTTTTTTTTTTTTATGTGTTTTTTTTTTTTTTGTTTATATTGTTTTTTTTTTTTTTTTTTTTTTTTTTTTTTAATTTTTTTTTTTTATTTCCTTTTAAATTTTTTAAAGGAGGTTTTATTTTTTTTTTTTTTTTTTTTTTAATAAATATTTAAAAATCAGATGGAATTATATCTAAAATTAGTTAGTAAAGGTAAAATTGGTTTATGTCATCCCGGCAGCACAAAGGCTTCTTTAACATTTCAACATAGAATATCAATGAAGCAGAATAGTATTATTTACTATGTTTGTCAATAAAATGAAGTATAGACAGATTGATAGTTTTTCATCCTGGTTTTATTACAATGATAAAAATATTTAAATTTCCAGAATTAATCTTTCTTATTATTTTTTTCTTTTTCGCTAATTTTAATGGGCAATGTAGGAAATTCATTTTTTTTTTTTTGCAGTCTTTTTTATTTAATTATTAGTAATGCCTATTGTATATTTACCTGTTTGTTTTTATTTTTGTATTATACGATTTAAAATAAATTGCAGATTTAAAATTCTAATAGGTAATAATGTTACTGTAATCTTTTAGTTTCCTTGAATATTAACATAATTATTACACTTACTCTTATTAAAGATTTATAAACATGAAGTGTAATTAAAGATTGTCTGAAAATTCATGGACTGAGAATTGTTAAACGAAATTATTTCAAGTTATCTCATTATTTTCAGCCTTAGTTATTATAAATGTTCTTTGTAATTCAATTAAGAAACACTTTGTTAATATGTTTTTTTTTATTAATCAGCATATTTGTATTAACAACAAATGCAATTGGAATTCAGTTTTTAAAATAAATCATTCATTATCACAAATTCAAAATACTAAGACCAATTAAACTTTCTCTAAGGAATAAATTTACCTAACTATAACTTTGCAGAAGAATATTAAATCGACTTTGTGTTATTTTTGCTATTTTAAATTAGAAGCATAGAGTGTGTTTGTTAGTATTCAGTTGAAAACAGATTTTATAACTCCTTTGTATCTTTTGACTAAAGTCTTGTAATAAAGTACTAAAGCAACACTTCATCATCATCATTGGTTATATTGTATTATTGACTAATGACTAATAATCTTAATAAAAATTCTTGAAGCACCTTATATTTAAAATTTATTACAAAATAATGATCCCTATATTATGAATTATCTTATAAAGAAGCTTTTAATGAGCCCACTTCAATTCAAAGACTTCTCTAACAGCCTCTCATAGAAAAACCAGCAATTGATACAATGTTACTAGAATTGTTATTTTCTGATATTGAGTGTTAGAATAGCGAATTACCCATTTGTTGATCATTCTTCCAGCTAATTGAGTTATTCATAATTACTAATTTGAAAGGTAAATCCAAAACATTATTAGAGCATGAAAAAAATCCTAACATTTATCTGCACTGGATTTGAACCCAAGGTTACAGGCATGTTAGATGGATATACAAACCACTATATTCCAATCTCCTTCATTTTGGTTTAAATATATGTATTATTACAAATAATTCTAAGTAGTTTATTGCTACAAGATTTTAGTTGATAAATTAAAATAGAACTCATCCACGTGCTTCAATAGTTTCAAAAGTACTAGCTTTTCACTGTCTTTGCAAGGAGAGAAACTCAGTTTTTCTTCCAATGTTTTAATACTAATTAATTTTGTAAGTATTATTTCAATAGTTATTATTTTAGGTTTCTCTCCATAAATATCACTTAGTTACATATTATGTTACATTTGTAAAGTAAAACTAATATAGTTGCGAACTCAAATGCTTTGGTTGAAATAAAATATTACATTATTAAGCATATTGTTTTATAATACACTCAGGCACCTGTTTATTCATTTTTTACTATATTTTTTTAATTGTGTTTTTTTAATGAAAATGAAACTTATTCAACATCAAGTTTTTATGTTTTAATTAAATTTCATTAAAAGTTTAAATTTAAATAATGAAATTAATCTTAAAAACAAAATATCAATTTTGCAAATAAAAAATAATATCAATATTATCATCACAAATAAATTTGTTTCAGTCTTCAGTCTAAAAAACTGTATTTTATGGAAACAAATATTATTTTTCAAATATTTTTGCTTTAAATAAATTTTATTGTAATCATAACCTAAAAGTAAAGCTAATATTTTAAATACTTAAAATCAATTCTTCAGTTTTAAAAAACAATAAAAAGCAATAATAATGTTATCAAAGATCATTTCTTATCTGATGAAACATATATTTTATACAGGCAAATTATCTACTTAAAAATCAAAATTAAATATATTTAAACAACAGCTACATGAAAATATCATATACTTTTTAATAAATATATATTTAATAATTTTACAAAAAATGAATTGACCATTAAATAAAAAGTATACATTTTTTTCTGCAAACATAGGTTAAAAACGTTGCAAAGTATGGAAGATATTTTCTCTTAATGATATGTGCATTATAATAATTTAAATCCAATAGTTTTATTAATAATATAAAGAAGATCAATATATCCAGTTTGGTGCCTGAATAAACCATAATAGTTTACTTTAATTTTAGTGTTAGAAGTTAATGTGTAGTTGTCATAATTATAATAAAGTATTTTATTTAAACTAGTTCTTAACAGTAATCAATTCATTTGTTAAAATAGTATTATTATAATTGAGTTTAAAGATTAAACTAAATTAGTTGATTTGAGAAATAGGCAATTTTTTTAGTGCTATTTAAAAGAAAGTCTTAAATTAGTTAGCTTAAAAAATATGGGATAATTTCTAAAGGTGAGTGAGTGTGCATGCATTAGTAATTTTAATTTTTGTTTATTAATGAGAATATTTCTATATTTTACAATATTGAATATTATTGTAGAATATTATTTAATTAAAAATTAAAATATTGGATAACCATTAAATTTGTTCATTAATATAATTTAAAGGAGTCAATGTAATAAATATTATGCAATATTTATTTTTTATATTCTTTTTTAACCATATAATTTTTTAATTAGTTTGTATCTTTGGTAATTATTAACATTCTTAGACCACCACCTGCTTGATTGATTCTCTAGTAAATATTTCAATTACTATTTTTTAGATTCAGACCATAAATACTTATTAACTGTTAATTTGAAGTACAAAAAATTAAGAGGAAATGATGTTTCCTGTCAATCAAAATCATTGACATTAGCAAGCTATAAAAGGTGCACATACACAGGTTAATAATTATTTTTTGTCCATCATCTTCATAAGAACTATCAGCAGAAGTTAAGTTTTAATAATGTTGTACTTACCTTATTTAATGTTGATTGCTGTGTTTCTTATATATATTGAAGTCTTTCTGTATTTAAGCTATATTGAAAAATATTTTAATTTATTTATTTTCCGTGTTCTGTTGCTCAATGATATGATCTATGCATTTATTTGTTTTATAGTGTTAACCTCTGGATGGTTGTCAAAAATTATTACATTGAAATATTATATTACATTAATTATGTTCCTTTAGACTTCGTATCATTCTAATCTGTATATTCTAGTATACTTAATCAGGCATTCCCTGTAACCGTTGGGATATGATATGCATGTTCCCAACCCAATTTTATAATTGATTGTTTTTCTATGTATTGTGTCTTGAATGTAAATAAAGTTTATTTTTGAAAGATAAAGTAAAAGTATAATTTTTCAAAAAAAAAATTTCCTAGTAAAATGAGTATATAAAAAAACTTTATCAGGTGCTAAGTTTTTCGTCCCATGTTAATTGAAATGAGCAATATTGAAGGAACAATTTGGAATTCAAAATGTTAAATAATTGTTTACTAATGAATAAAGTTATATTTTACAAAACTAACATGTTGCAGGTATCAAACATAATTTATTCTATTTCACTTAAGAATTACTATGTATTTATGTCCTACATTTATCACAAACCATTTAAAAAAAATTATTTTAGAGTAAATTTAGTGGGAGTTTATCTTAATATTAACTGTAACAATTTTAGCATTCTTTTATAACCTGTTAAGATAATAATTATTGTCAGAAACTTTAAAATGTTTTGCTATCTATTTAAAAGTTTGTCTTGGATAAATTTACTTAAAATTCAGGATGAAGAAAACCAGTTGTTTTGGAGACTTTATTATCGTCAATAACTAATTAGTCAGTTATCATCTTTACTAAAAAAAACACTTGATCAATTAACATATTCTTTCAAGAAGTTTATTCAAATGAAAAATATTTGAACTTTTTTGCTTTATGAAAAGCTATGTTTAAAGTGTTATGAAATTACATTTATGGACTAAATGTTACTAATTTTGACAAAGATTACTATTATAGAATTTATGTATTCTATTAAGTGCTGAATGATTAGTAGAAGCTTGTTCCTTTCTTTGAAAACTGCTATATTTAAATATATTTCTTTGAACTTGCTTATATTTGGAGAAGAAAGTTTATGATTAAACTGCTATATTGAATATCTTGCTTGGAAAACTTGTGAAACTGGAAGAGAAGAATGTGTGATTAATTATTATATTGAAATAATTACCTGCCTTAGATAAAATGGAAAAACAAAATAATTTTGGGAGGGCTGTTGAAAACTATCGTCATATTATATGTTGATGATTCATGAAATAATAGCCATTCATTTATTAACATTTTCTTTGTGTGTGTGTGTGTGTGTTTACAAAGTCTTTATAAAAACAAAACTGTTAATGCATATGCACCTTTTCAAATTATATTTCCAATGTTTGGAGAAACATGCTTACTCTTAAACCGCTAATTTTATCATTGGTTGTATCAGATAAAAATCAAATCTTTTAATTGGCCAACTCACAAACTGAAGACAAAGCCTATTGTTAAAACATATTCGCCTATAATATTAAATTCAACTCAGATACGTTTATAAAAAGTATATAATTAATTTTTCAGGTCATGAAGAAAACGAAAGTTCTTTCAAAAATAAATTGCTATTTATTTATTCTAAGATATTCTATATCGGCAACATAAAAGTTATAATGTAAACAAAAAGATCGACTTTTACGTTATAGAAAAGTAAATATTTCTTTTTACTACATCTTCAATATATTTACTTAAATCTTCAATATTTTTCGAAAATAATTTTGTTTTTTATTATTCTCTCTGAAAATTATGTTTAATTTCCATAAATATTATTTAATAATAATTTAAATCGTATTGAAATGAAAATCTCAGCGTTTTCTTTATTTTCTTTGATCAGGCAGTTTCTTTGTTCTTTCCAGCCAATCAGAATGTCTTTTTCGGCTGAGAGCATGCTAAGAACCAATCACAAATAATGTTCCTTCTTTGTTTAGGTTTAAATGCGTTTTTTTTTATTTTTTACTTCTAAAATAAATCGGAAGATGTCACCATCGTACAGAACTTTTAAAAACGAATTCAATACATATTTAACGAATTTTATCGTATAAAAACGAACTGAGTTAGAGTGATTTTAGATGTCGACGAGGAGTCTCGTCGAGCGCGGGAAAAGGGTTAAGTTTATTTGCTGTCAAACCAGCAGCTCTACAAGATTAAGAACTTTAACATTTTATATTTTTATTTTTAAAAAAGGGTTTTGGTAAAATTTTATTCTTTAGATTTAAGTCATGGATTTATAACTTATTATTATTATATGCCATTTTAATTTTATATATATATATTACATGTTATGGTCTAGAATACCTGACAGAGATGCATTTATTATCATTCATGATACTATATAATGATTTGATATTAAGTTATTTTAAAAAGTATTGCTTGGTTCTTTATTATGAGAAATATATTTTATAAGGAATGCTTACATGCTTATGAAAGATAATGTATATTTTTTGTTGTTTTAATTGCTTAAGGCAACATTTATTCAGTCCTATTTGATAGCTATATTATTACTTTATTGGTTTTATGCATCAATTTGGTATTATCTTTGTTGAGAGTTTAGAATTATTTTTTTATTTATTTTCAATTGTACATTTCGAAGGTAAGCAAATTTATTTCCATTTGGAAATGGACTTTGGCTCTCTTATTGTTGCTATTGGAATAATTTAGATATTTTATAAGGAGATAGAGGATCACTCTTTCCAATATTATTGATATTTTCCTTGAGTGATATTTTCCTCATATTTTATGGTTGTAGAACATTTTACTAAAAAAATTTTGTGTTCCTAGTATTTGTGTTGGTTCATTCCCATTTTATTATTTATATCTAGAGACAAGAGTCCTCTTTTTTTTTTTGTCCTTAGAAAATAGGCATGTATTTTCAGTTCTTGCCATCACTAGGTTCATTGCTTTATTTAGTTTTTTTGTTTGGTGAAGTGTATATTTTAATATATTGGCAATTGATAGACTTATTATTTTGAAGTGTATCATTCTTTTTTCAGGAGCACTTTTAACTCTCTAAGTGCAGCTTGAGTTTTTGATGTGTAAATCTGTTTTGTTGTGTTTTGCCAGCACTATATGAGATAAAACCAATAATGACTTATTCATAATTATAAATTTATATTCTTTAGCCTAAATAAGCAATATTCATCATCACCATTATCTGGAAGCAAGTTATTGCAGGATTGATAAGATCTAAATATCATTCAAGTTTACTCATTGATGGGACAACGGCATTGAATCTATGAGTTTATATGTGTAACATCTGATGAACAATTTGAAGATTTAATACAACTTCAGCAAATTAAAAAAACAAAATTGTTAAGTAGTACATAAATTAATAAAAGGTATAGATTATAAAATTGTAGAGTTGTTTTAGGGCATATATTTTATTCAAGAAGTTGTAAAGCTTGTGTCATAAATTTTTTTTTAATTGAATAAAGCTCTATCATTTTAAAAACACAAAATATTTTAGTAATAATAGTGATAATAACTATTTAACTTTAAGGATAAAAATTTCTTATAATAAACTCTTACTTATAAGATGTACTTGTACACCTAAGACCATCATAGAGTGTGGATATTTAATATATCCTTTTAATTTATTAATTTTAAATAAGTTTAAATTGTAAAAGTATTCTCCTGTAAACAACTGCATTGGACTCTTATATCAGTGTTTTCAAAATTTTGTAATAGACTTCACATAATGTTTATGTTTATAAAATTTGTTTATTGTAAAATAAATATTATTTTTGTTGTTAAGTCTTGTGTAGTGTTTCTATAATGGCTTGGTATTCACCAGTCAATATCCAGAAATCTAAACTTTGTTTACTTTATAATATAAATATTTTTGTACTATTTATTCAAAGCACCATTAGACAAATGGAAATATTAACTTATTTAATGATAATGATTTTGAAGATATTAAGAATGCATTTTAAATAAAATTTTATTCATTTTATTATATTGATTACTGTAATTTAAAACTGCAATTTATTTAAATAAGACTGATTTTATAGTCAATCATTGTCTTTTTTCATTTAATAAAATTTATTATGTTATTGATGAATATTTGAGTGGTTATAAAATCCTGTTCTATTCTTCACTTTCAAATGCTATTCTAGAAGTTGATTGTATTATTCCCAATTTAGAATTTTATGTATTTTTGTTTTGATTAAAGTATTTATTATTATTATTATTATTATTATTATTATTATTATTATTATTATTATTATTATTATTATTATTATTATTATTATTATTATTATTATTATTATTATTATTATTATTATTATTATTATTATTATTATTATTATTATTATTATTATTATTATTATTATTATTATTATTATTATTATTATTATTATTATTATTATTATTATTATTATTATTATTATTATTATTATTATTATTATTATTATTATTATTATTATTATTATTATTATTATTATTATTATTATTATTATTATTATTATTATTATTATTATTATTATTATTATTATTATTATTATTATTATTATTATTATATAATAGATATACATTAACTTGTAGATTAAGTGTATGTCTTCTCATGTCTCACTAAGATATCATTCATTTGTTAACAACATGTTCATAAAGCAAAATATTGAGAAAATTCAGCATTAAAATATAATACAAAAACCCTGAGACCATAATTCCATAGTTCTATAAAATAAGAAATTATTAAAGAAAAAGCAAAGTGGCATAAACAAATCAATAAGATTTATAAAAATGATTATTTTATTAAAATGTGGATCTGATCTTGGCAATAAAATGATGAAGAGGGAGTTGGAGTTGTAAGACCATATTGGAGAGCGATAATGAAAGAAATTTTATTATAGGTAAAGGAATTGTTGTACCCTTACTACTTTGTGATGTGTGCTATAGATATTGGGAGTTTTGAAAGTTTGGAAGAGTGAGTTGAGGTTTTGCTTCCTCCTAAAATTTTTATTCATTTATACTTTACAATGTTTAATTATTATTATTATTATTATTATTATTATTATTTTCACTCTCTTTATTGTTAGCATATATTTTAGTAGAAAAGATCCATGAGCTTCACCTGATTTTTTGATTCACCACGATTCATAATTTACACATTGACCCCTACTTATGTCCAGTTTTCCTGGGTACAAGATGTATATATATATATATATATATATATATATATATATATATATA
This sequence comes from Epiperipatus broadwayi, assembly GCA_028023455.1. Lineage (NCBI taxonomy): Eukaryota > Metazoa > Onychophora > Udeonychophora > Euonychophora > Peripatidae > Epiperipatus > Epiperipatus broadwayi. The sequence continues at coordinate 3,754,998 of JAQFVV010006280.1, read as the reverse complement.
TATATATATATATATATATATATATATATATATATATATATGAAAGTACCAAAAAAAAAAAAACTATATATAAACTACCAGCAAATGTAGAATGAGTCCACCTATACTTTAGATTTGATCTTATATAAGCATAATATTTACTGATGTCCTTTTACACATAGTGTGATTTATATAAACTAACAATTTCAAGACAACTATAAATTATTCTGAAGTCACTATAATAATGAGAGAGGAGTATTCACTCTCACATTTAATACTCTCTAAATATTAAATTGATCTTCAGTTAATAAATGGAAATATAATTGTTGATGGCATGACTATGATGAAATTAATACAGAGTTACTAAAATCTTTCAGCAAGTTATATGGAAACTGCCAGCAAGTGTAAAGTGTAGAATGAGCCTACCATAGGATTAATATTTACTGACATTTATATACAGAGTGTGTTAGTGATTTCAGAATGACATGTAATTGTCTTGAAATTTGCATTAGTATATCTAAATTATGGTGTGTGTATAAATATGTCAGAAAATGTCATCCTTATATACAATCAAAGGTAAAGTGTAGATGGGCTCATTGTACCTTGTATATTTGTGGACAATTAGGTTAGAATATAACTTGCTGGAGGTTTTCAGTACTTCCATATTAATTTTGTCATATGTGAGCTATCAAAAAGTTATATATATATATTGTAACGGTATATAAATATGCTGTTACATTATTTTAAAACTAAAATAAAAAGATCGTGAATAAAAATTGATTTATTAAAATGAAAAAAAAAAACTTAACTTAAAAACTGAAAATTAAAAGTTGTGTAACGTATATATATAGATCGCACAGATAGGAAATTTTGAAAACTTTTAAAAATAAAAGCATTTGAAAGTATTTTTTTGTAAAAAAAAGTAAAGATATAAAGATTTGATATCTTTGAAAAAAAAAAATGTTGATTTCTATAATGTTAGAAAATGGAAATGATTGCTTTATTAATTAAATAATTTTTCTAAAGCAAACTCCTTGAGGCACTTAAAATAAATTAAATGGTAAGAGAATACAAAGAAATTAAATGACCAATGCAAGCACGAAAATGACAGCACGGACTATAACTGAAACACGAAAGGATTAGTGATGTCTTGCTGGTTGAATCCAAAGGTTGGATGATAAGAGACTAATAAAAATATAAAAGCCAAAGGATTATTATAATTGGGATCTGAGAGCTGACTATGAATATATCGTTATAACTAGCTATATTGCAGATTTTCACGATGTGGAAGTCTGCAATAAATTTAATTTTCTGGACAACCAGCTGAGGCCTCTGGATGACAGTTCCTGACCAAATGAATGGCAAGTAGCGGTTTCATTTCAAAGAATGACAAAATCTATAAAAGTGATCACGAAGATGGATCTCTAAATCTGCTCAATCCGTAACATATGAACTCTTGTGTCTATTTAATAAGAACTTTCCTAAAAATTGCAATTAATTAATAGCTGAAAATAAGAACTCTTATCTGACTTAAAAATGCAAATTCAATTGTTAACATATTTTTTTTATGCAGATGTTTAAGCAATCATTTCCATTTCATTTGTGTGTGTGTGTGTGTGTGTGTATTATGTTCTAATTAAAAGTTATGTTAAAGTTGGGAGGGTTCAATTTCATTGCCTGATATGTATGTGTTTTGCTGTCGGTTGCTTCACTTACCCCTTTGAATGACCCAAAGTTCGGGAAAACTTTTTTTAAGGGGTGAATGACTCAATTTGTTTTCGGGAAAACTTCGTATGGAAGGACCGTTAGTAATACATGCGTCACGGTAAAAAAAATTCACCCTCGGAAATATCCATCTGTGCAGTCTATTTAAATAGTAATTTGAATTTAAATTAAAAAAAAATATTAATGTAAAATCTAAAATAAATTTATTCCTCAATTTTAAATGTGCGTTAATAAAAATCTATTTGTGTGTTAACTACTGGCAGTGGCTTATTTTATTTTATTTTTTTTTTATATATTGAAATATAATGATATAAGAATTTATATTATATTAATCTCTGCTACTCCATGGGCTAGTGACAATGGGCAAAGGTCAAAATAATATATATATAAAAATGTTTTGGATCTTAACTTGCGTATCTGCCTACTATATAAATTTTTCTAGGTTCAAATGCCTAGATGGCGCCCTCGTACGGCAGATACGTTGAAGGCTCTTTTCAGTGACTTAAAATATATATATATATAACCTTCTATCATTAATCTAGCTAGTCAGTGTACATGTTTGGGAGCCATATCCTCGTCTATAACCTTCTATCAACAACTGTCTAATCAATCTAGACCCATTTTTTAGGGTGACATACCCTCCTCTGTAACCTTCTATAGTTAACAATTAATCTAATCTGGCCTCTTGTTTTAGGGCGACTAAATCCTCCGATGTAACCTTCCTAGCTACAACTAATCTAGAATATACACCTAAAAATAAATATTAGATGAAAGAGAGGATTTGTTTATTAACTAAGCTCACATGAAACTATAAACTTAAAGAAGATTACAAGGTGGTTAATGGAGATAATAACTTCTGGTCAAACTAGGTTTAAAATCCACAAACAAACAAACAAAATGAGATGAAATAAATTTAATATTCATCAAACCAATAAATAAATAATAATTACATTGATGGAATGAATATGAAATTAAAATTATAAATTAAGCAATAAGTAAATCAGGATGTAGATGACTAAATGGATGATGAAAATAAGTAATAATTAAATAATAAAATGAAAGGAGTCTGAGAATGAAGAGAAAAGAGTGAAGATGTATGAGAATAATGGATGACTAAGATGATGATAGAATAAGAGTTAGTGAATGATTAAGATGATAATGGAATAAGAGCTAAAGAATGGTGAATTAATTATGACAATGAATTAGGATGAAAGAAGAATAAAGAAAGATTGAAATGACAGATGAGAAGAATGATGATGATGGAAGATGATGTCCAGAACTCTAAATTGATATTGAATTAAATGATAATAAGATAACTAAATAAAATAGGGATTCCAAGCTTACCAAAACCAAAATATTCACCATAAAGTCGAAACAAGCTATACATTTAAGACAAAGAAGCAATTTACACCTTAAAGTTTAGTTGACTTTTATAAAGCAATGAGTATTACATAACTCAAATCTAACTACAATAAATAACTAGATATAAAATTTACCATAAATTCAAATTCTACATTGCAAATTACTAACTTATTCTTTTCAGGGTTCAAACAACTTAAAGATTATTATACAAGATATACTTGGGTCAGTGAGAGAGATTTTACCACTACCCAAATATAATGCATAAAATGGCTCTTAAGACAAAATCGAATTAACAAACAATATTTAGTAATTTCAAAGAAACTTTATAAACTCCTTAACTATTATAACTTTGCCTTCAAGAAATATGAATAACTCTTCAATAGCTAAACACAATAACTTACCAATTTCCTTTTCTCAAATATGTGATCAAGATCAGTGAATGATAGATCTGTGGGTTCAAATAAACTGATTAAACCAATATTAAGTGTTTATCTTTTGGTATAAATAATATGCACTCTAGGTTAATAATATTTTTGATTAGTAAGTGATGATGCCTTAGATGTACTCATAAATTGTAGGGCTTAAATTATTGTGATATACCAACATATAGTTAATTATTTTTTAATTTTTTAATTTTTATATAAATATTTATATTATATTTATAATATTAAATTATTTTTTTATAAATAAAAATTTTTTTTTTTTTTAATAAAAAATATTTAATTAGTATTATTTAATAATAAAAAAGGATTATTAATTAGAGATAAAAATTTAATCCCCCCCCCCAAACCCACCCCCCCCCCTTCAATTTATTTAAAAAGAAGGTGGAGGAAGGAAAGAATCCCCCTTTTTTTCCAAAAAGAGAGTTGTTGTTTTTTGGGGCCCCACTATCTTTTTATACATGTTTTGAAGCCTTAATAATATTAGTTACTTATATATTGATCGATGATGCTTTCAATATAATCAGATGATATGTCGATAGCAATAACAACAATAATGTGTGTGGTGATTAGCAATAAGAATACAGACAACTAAATAAATTTCAACACAACAAGATTTATTTACATTATTTACAAATTTATTTCAGACACATTGCATGAAATAAGACTAATTCATTAAATAAAATCAGGGATGGAAAATAATTGGTATCCCATTAACTACACACATATGATATCAGATAAATTAATACAGTGATATTCATAGTATCATATCATTATGGGCTATGTTTCTATTATTATTTTATCCTATAGAATAAGATAGTTAAACTTTATTTAAGCTAAATTAGCATTTAAATTATAAAACAAAATGTATTTAGGTCTTTGGAATATACACAACTTTTTAAATGTAAAACTCAAAGTTATAATTTAGTTTATTAAACTGTAGCTATTTTATTTATCAGAATATGATAAGGACAATTATCATATTCAGTACAATTAACAATTATTAGCATTTGCTATAAAAAGATTCATTGTAATAATGTGGAGACAGACATCAGAGGTCAAATGTACACATGACACCAAAACATTGCCTATGTCCACAACCTAATCATTTTAATAGTTAACCTATTTTACTGATCCATCGGCAAATCACTGCTTGATGAAGGCAAATCAACATTGTTCATGTGTATCTCTTGCTCTTTCATATAGAAGTTCTACAATCACTAGTAAGTTTTGGTTGGTTTGTTTATAAACTGATGAAGATCCTACAACATCATAAAGACACTATTCCATTTAGGCACACACTATAGATAGACCAGTGTCCCTTAATCTAACTTTATCTTATACTTGCTATTTGATTTTGAAATATTAAACTTCACCATACATGGTGGAAAACTAACTATATAACCTTGAAGGATCAAATAATAAAGGGAGGCTTTACCAAATAACATGATAGTTGTACAATAATATGGCCAATTCTAATACCTTTTCATGGCTATAAAAGTGTGGGCATTACCTCATCACAAGGAAATAGAATTCAGACCATGGATATCATCTTCTCTTGGGATTAACTATGCTAACTAAGCACTAACTATAAATCAGCCTCGACAATATCATCCTCTCATGTAATCAGCAATGGGAGACCTCCATCAGCCTATGCACAATATTAATATTATTATTACTCTATTTGATGCCATTATATGTGGCACATACTTATCAGCTGAAAGCTGTCACAAATCCTTATCAATTCAATAGCAAGATAAAATAACACTAACAATAAAAGTGGAAACAATGCAGAAACTATTAATGTATTAATAAACAAACCACCAACATAAAAGTTAAATGACCATTAATTATTTTAAAATAATAATTATATTTTTGTTATAGCAAGCCATACACGTAAACAATGAAGATCAGCCTACATTTTATATTTAAAGTGGACATGTTCATTCATAGGCAAAATTAAGAAATGAAAAAGGCTTATATCAATTGTTTCGTATAAGAAAACAATTAGGTCATTGTACTATATCTTTGACAAAATTTGGTCTGTTTGTTCACCCTTCAATATAATATTAAAATCTGTTTTAAAAATGTGAGGTAAATATATCTCTCTCTGTGTGTGTAGATAAATGTTATTTAATATTATGTTTTCCCTTAACTGGGAAAATAACAAAAATATGTGAAATAAATGTATATATCTTTATACATCTTTTCATCCTCACTAAATATATTTTATACCACAATAAATATATATAAAAAAAAATCCCTGAATAATACATGACAAAAATATATTATAATACTAAACATAGTAATAACAAAAAAATAAACAAACATTTTCTCCCATTAATTCAAAGTTTGTTCCATCCTTATGAGCTAAAATGATAAGAAAACTGATATCATGAGCAAACATTCCTAAAGAACACACACACACATACATATATATATATTATGTTCGATGCTAGCATAATGAGACATTATTCAAATGCTTTTTCGAGTGTAGCACAAGTAAAATAGGTTTATCCATATTTTCTGTAGATAATTTTTCTTAAATAAATTTGTAGGTCTAGTACGATCTTTAAAACAAACTTTTTAAAACTATTTATTGATTTATTTATCGATGTCAGCACAGTGAGACAATATTCAAATGCTTTTCCTAGTGTAGCACAATTAAACAAATAGTTTTATCCATACTTTCTGTAGATAATTTTCCTTAAATAAATTTATAGTTTCATTACCATTAACAAGCTTAACTTTTTAAAATCATTTATTGATTTATTTATCAATGTCAGCATAGTGAGACAATATTTAAATGCTTCCAAGGGTAGTACAATTAAAATAGGTTTATCCATACTTTCTGTAGATACTTTTCCTTAAAATGAATTTATAGGTTCATTACAATTAACAAGCTTAACTTTTTAAAATCATTTATTGATTTGTTTATTTTGTTTTTCCATCCGCAGTAATAATCTGTAATAATTTTAAATGATCTTGACATTTTAAAACATTTTTAAAATATTATTAATATACATGTTGGATAATAAAGATTAAAAGTAAATATTTATTTATTCATTTCTATCAGCAAATTGATATGTGTTTAATAATACTAAGAAGAATATCCTTGGCATTAATAATCTGTCATTTTTCTATTTTCAATAATTAAGTAAATTCATGCTGAAGCACCATTGGGCAGATGGGTTTTCTTCTTTAATGAGAATAAGAAATAAATTCATGCATTTTTCTTTTTAGTTTGATTAAACTTTATATGACTTTTAAAAAAATGAATTTTTAAATTTGTCTACTTGATATTTTTACACTTTTGTTCAAAATTATTTTGAATTATACTTTATAAAAAGTACAATTTATAAGCAAACGTATTTTTCAGCTTTATACTTAAGAGCGTGAAAACCAAACATTTTAGTCTTTGTCTTTTAAATCTAAATAATTTATGCGTTATTTTTAAATCTGAAAATTGACTAATACAAACTAAATAAAAGTAGTTCCTTACATTTTCTGGAATTGTTCTTCATTTGAAGTAGTATTTGTCGAGGTAAATAATTATCTACATGGCTGTTACTCTATCTTTTCCAGTATGCATATTAGGAATCATAAAATCAATGAAAAGCAGTAATGAAATAATACAAGGTTTTCTTAAGGTTTCTTATTCCATAATTCCCCCCCCCCCATTCTCCTGTAATTTTGTTCAATTTAATTCACAAGGTTATTACTTTTCAGCTTTTTCTTTTTACTTTCTTTTATAAGTGCAGAATTGAAGTCTTCTTATTCCGATTTTCTTCTCTTAATAACCCCCGTTACAAACATTGTTATATTATTTACACCTTGTATTACAGTGCATTATGATACTAAATGGGCCAGTAACTGAACAGTGTGAATAAATTAATATTTCTCCCTCTAGTGACGACCACCTAGTCTTTCATATCATTTTAGATTGCAATACTATATATTTAAAGATAGTTTACAAAATTTATAAGAATTATAAATTGCTTTCTTTTCTTTTGATTGCTGTTTAATAATAATAATAAAGTGCTAAATATTTTCATACTTCCAAATTGGTTTAATACTATTAAAATATTATTTGAAATAGAGCTGCCACTAGACCATCTGACAAAATGTTTATGAGATTCATATCCACTCTATCATATTTTCTAGTGCTTCCCAAACAGTCCAAGCCATCATCACTCTCAGAATATTTATTGGTAAGCTTTTGCTTAATTGGAAAATTATACTCCAACAAACATTTCAATCTACAACTGATTTTTACACACTGATTTTCAATATATTAATAAATTATTACTAATTAAAATTTAAAATTTTACATACTAGATCACTTGAATAAAGCTTAATATCATTGAGCCAAACCATATGATTACAATATATATATATATATATATATATATATATATATATATATATATATATATTGTGTGTGTGTAAGTAATTAACTATTATATAGTCTTTCAATCTGCAGAAGTATTTTTGGTTAATTCATTAACCCTTCTCAACTGTTAATTGAATTAACTTTTGCAGATTGAGACTATATAATGAAAATTATTGTTACATTTATTATTTTTATTGTTATACTTTTTAAATAACAGACATTTTATTTTTATTATATATGCATATATATTGTTATTGACCCTTGATGCCATCTATAGTTTTTTTGTAGTGTATAAATAACTAAATAAATAAAACAATTAAGTGTCATATATTTAATTTTAAAAAAAATATTCTTTTCAAAGAATTTGGAATAAGTGATTCATTTATTTATTAAATTTTACAATTGAAATATTTTGTTAAATTATTATTGCATGATAACAATGCCTTAATATAATTAAAAGAAAGAGAGTGACATGATCACAAGCTGGTGTTTAAAAAATAAAAAGACTGTGTTTTGTGTTGTCGTAGCTTCAGAAATGATTTTAATAATAATACAAACTTTTTTTGCTTACAAATGTGTATTTATTTTAGCTTAATTCTATAAATATATTCAGGAAATTAACAAAGAAATATGCATTATGGGTAAGACAATGTACAGAGGGGCATGGTCTCCTTTTCCATTTGATATTTTTATGATTATCACAAATGCTATACTGACCATCATTGAGCTAAGATCATTGGATTTACCATGGATTGTAATATCAAGAGAAATAGTAAGTGGAAATCATCTAATTATTGAAATTGCTTATGACCAAAGATAATATCGTCAAATAATGGAATATCAGCTGAAATTATATATATGCAAAACTATGATAACAGACATTAATGTTAAAAAATCTTCTTTTGAATTAACACTGTCAGATAAGTTTTTTTTTCTTTTTTAAGAAATAGCAATATTAAAAACTTTTATTTTTTTGTTGAAAGAGTTTATTTTTACTGTTTTTTGATTGTATGCTTTTACAATTTAAATTATATTGTATCTACTAATTGCAGTCTTAAAAGAAGGAGGTAAATCACAAAAATATATGATAAGTTAAAATTAGATTTATGATCTTTATTTTAGACACCTTAATGAGTTAATGCTTATTTCAGTAAATTTATTTTATTACTATTAACTGAATTTTTTTTATTTTCCTATTGCATCAATCATAAAATGATTTTATTAGACAATTTATTTTACAATTAAGATAATTCATTGCATATCCCATACTATTCTTTTTCATCAAGTAATCTATCACTTATTGAATTGTATATTCTTTGCTAAGCAAGATTCTCATTCTCTGGGCCATTGGTGTTTTCATGATTCCATTGTAAACTGCCATACAGCTATTTGTGAATCAACATATTTTTTGTTATATATTTTAATACTCTAAGTACAACATTTATGTAATATATTTTAGAGTGCCCAAATATTTAGTGCATGAGAGGAGAAAACCTCTTGATTCATAATTTTATTTATTGTATGTGGTTGCCCAAATCTCTTAGGCACTTGCAGCTAGCCCTGCTCAGTTATAATATTTTTGTTATATTCATGATTATCCAAATCTGCAAGTTATTCAGTGAACAGCATATATTTTAGCTTTACATTTTGGCACTTCTTTACATTTGGCACATCCAATGAGGAAATATTGCTCTTGAGACAATGTCACCCTCATTAGCATTGTTCATATGTTTTATAATAATTTCCTTAACAATATATATTGTTAAAATTGGAAGGATATATTCTTAACATCAATTATCGTATACTTTTTTCAAAAAAAGACATATATATTTACCTATCTATAGAGAAAAAGATTCCTTTTTTTATTATATAAACTTTGAATTGTTTATTAGCTAAGGATAATGATGTTTTATTATTTTGAGGCATTTATATATGTTTTACTTATAGATTTAATTATTTATAAAATCTCAATTTTTTTAAAAGCTTGTGGCAAGAAAATGTTGCAGAATTTTTTTTTGCTTATAATCTTCATTTGATTTTGATACAATTTTTTTGTTTATTTCTTGTTTATTTGCCTTCTTTTGTGTTATATGTGTTTATTCATGATTTTAAAATTTGGCAATGGTGGTGATAATATAAAAAGTGGATAAAGAAACTATATGATTCATTGTAAAAATCTTAATTTACATTTTAAAATTATTTACATTGAAAAAGATTAATATTTAAACATATTAATATATATTTAGCTTATATATTTGTTTATTTTCAAATAGCAGTTAGATTTGCACAGACCATATATATGTATATATTTAACAATTGTAAAATATTACGATTTTTTTGAACATTGATTCTTATGCTAACAATAGAATTAAAGTGACTGACATGTGAAAGTGTAAGCTAGATGCCATAGTAATTCGGGGTGGATTATTATTGACAATCATCATTAGAAGAAAAATAACAAATTTTGCTGCCATCAATTCATTCATTTTCCCTTTATCTGATGTAGTTGCAACACTTTATTTGGGCCAATTTCATTAAAGAATGGCAGAGTATGGAAAGTTGTAATCTGGGGAATTTGATTTCCTTGCTTAATTTTTCCTGGTGAACTATATGTAAGCACAAAGAGACATCGTCAACCAGCATGCCTGGAAAGAGAAATCATTAGGAAAATGAATAGCTATTCCTATCCTGGAAGTCAACTTAAGAATTATCTAAAAATATCTTAAATAATTGTGTCTTCTTTCATTGTTCAACCTCAACCTAAGAGAATTGGAGAAAGTCAATTTCAAATAATTCCAGAATTCACTATTAGACATCATCTGATATTGATTCTATCCATGTAAGAATAAATAATGGCATATCAGATAACTGTTGATTTTCCAAAAAATAAGAGGAATTATATAGTAAATGATCTGATCATTTTTAAAGTGTACACAATTGAATTCAAATTTTGATTATAAAGATAAATAATAAGATATTAGGCTTCATTTCTTATTTTTTATTGCTTTAATTTGTATGCTTTATGTATATATTCTGTATACATAATGAATGGTTTATATTAAATTTATTATTGTTTGTTTTCATGGAAACCATTTATATGTATATAGATAATGTATTATTATTGCTAATAGTTATTTTTTTAGTAAATATTATATAGCTTCATCATAAAATATATTTGAAAGACAGATCATTACATTGACATTATATATATATATACACACACACACCATTTGTGTGTATTTTTGTATGTGAGTCTAGGAGTTCTTTTTTTATATTATTCATGAAAGTGTAGTATATTAGGAATAGTATAGTTTAGTGATAAACTCCTATTAAATTCTCAGAATTAACTTTGGCATAATTGAATATATTAATTCTCTTGGCCATAATTGAAGACCTCTTATAAAAGATTAAACTCAGGAGTTTGCATTTACATTTTAAAAGAGAAGTCTTGTTTGAAAAACAGTTGTATTTATATTTAGCACAATATGAGGACAATGTTGATATTTTTTTTGATTGAAAAGTTAATGTGATTCTACCTTGAAGAATGTATCTATGATTTTGAACCACAATATTTTAAGAACATATAATTATTATTATTTATCTATTATTGTGTTTTCATTATGTTAAAGAGTAAGTGCTCCTCACTCATGTAGAAAGGTCACTCAATAGATATTATTAACAGATGTTGTGAATATGAATGATATTGAAGTCAAGTGAAAAATTTTTAAAAGAAATACATTTTATATGTTGCTGTTTGATTCTCACTATTGCTAATTGAACAGCAGAATAAATATAAATTATAATTAAAAATATACCACTTGTTTCACTTAAAGTGACTTTGTGATTTTTTTTATCTCATCAGTACATGGGGTTGTTGTGCAATACTTGATATTGTTAATTCAAGTCATTTTGTTTACCATAACAACATTTAAATGCTCATGATTACTTATGTAAACATTAACAAGTTGTTGCATTGTTTAACATTAAGAATTTTAGAAATACTAATAAATTATTATAGTTAGTCATTTGAAAATATAAATTAGTTTCAATAAAATATTCCCTTTGTTTTTATTTTATATTTTGATGAGTAATCAATTCTCACTAGTTATGCTAAACTCTGAAAGTAGATTAATTGAGGGTCTAGAAAAGTTGTAAATTTAAATATGCACTTTTGAACTCAGACCTTCACATGACCCTCAACTATCCATGCTATCTCCTCCTGCTGACACACTTGATCACACACATGTCAAAAAGGTAAATAATCACCACTATTGGTATTTTGTGCTAAACCAGCAATCATCAGTTAGTCCAGATTATCATCTCCAAACATATATACCATCAATGCCCAGTTTATATTAAGATAGCCAAACTTCATATTTTAATGGACAGGCTTCAATCCACTCTATCCCACAATTCATCATCAGCTATTCATTTCATTGAAAATCTGATGATAGAATGCCCAAAGACCACATTGGTTCCAACCTTCATCAGATTTTCAATGAAATGGATTGTTGATGAATTGTGGGGTGGAGTGTATTGAAGCCTGTCCATTACAGTATGAAGTTTGGCTATTTTAATATAAGTTGGGCATTGATTATATATATGGAGATTGATAATCTGGAACAACAGATGAGCGCTGGTTTAACATGAAATACCTATATTGGTGATTATTTATTTTTTCAACATGTGGGTGATCAGGTGTGTCAGCAGTATGAAATAGGATGGATAGTTGAGGGTCATGTGAAAGTCTGAGTTTAAACCCCCTACATTTACATATTGGAGTGTAGGTGTAAAAAGCCTCTACTGTAGAAAAAATCATATATTAATATGTACTTTTGTATATGAGTTCTGTTTATGTAACTATAAGGTATTTCAAAAGCTATCCCATTATTATACTAACTGTTAATAAATCTGGACATATAATTGAGAAAGTTCCATATTCTGTAAACACCACTTTGGAGTTTAAGATTTAGAGAACTAACTTATTTTTTCTTATCCCAGTTTTACACTGTTTCAATTCGAAGTATTTATTTTTTTTATATTTTATTACTGCAATTCGGAAGTCGTAATTTATGGGGCATGCTGAAGTCTTTCTTTACCACCCTTTGGTACCTATAAATATCACTACAAAATATATGTAAGACTTCAATAAAAATAAAATTTACTATTATTTTTCTCAATTTTTTTTCTAAAGAAAATTGATGATAATGAAATGCAAAAAAAATTATAATCTGTAGATGATTTAAAATCTATAAATTTTAAGTTCTGCAGAGCTTTTATATATATATATATTGTACCGATCAAAAATGTATGTCCATCCAACAAGATTTAGAATCTAGGCAAAAGTACCCCGAATCCAATCATGCATGAGATACACAGGTCAGGAGCAATCATGAATTCTAACCTATTTGCCCATTCTCCAAATCTATAACATTATGAACAACACCCACGGTGATACCACATAAATTCATTTACATCCTGGCCCGCTGCTATAACGTTTTACATGAGACTCAACTGGTGATGATGATGAGAGATTGAGTGAACCCCAAGATATTAAGTTACGAATATACATAAATATAATAATAATGAGATTCGAACAACTGGATTAAGTTTAAAATATAAATATTTCTTTTAACATAATTGATGATGATTTTAGATATATATAATTGACTCAATGCTTATAAAACTGTTTTGATTATATACATTGAAGAATAGTTTATGATTATATTGACAAATATTAAGTTAGTGTGGCAGTTACAAGAGGCGGATTTGTCGGAGTGTTTTGGTGGCCATTTTACATATAAAATACATTTATAAAGTATATTCGAGTTTCACTAATTAAAAGATTTTAATACATAAGTTTATTGTTTTATTTAGATTCTTTTAATACATAAGTTTATTTTTATTTCGATAGTTCATTTATCATAATTTCAATGCGGATACATTTTTGATCGGTAGTATAGAACATTATTTCTTTCATATTTTCAACATTTAATGATGGGATATAGTGTAAACTCAATATTTGTGGAAAAAGTTTATTTCAGTAAAGAGGGAGGGCAGCTTCGCGAGAAGTTGGGTTTAAACACCAACAAATAGAAAGAGAAAAACAGAACGTTTAATTATCGCATATTATTATGATTTACTTTGCTAAACAGGCTGGAAACTAACTGTAAGAGATGGCAGTGCTAGCAAAATATCAACGAGAGGAAAGGGCACATTTGGCCAGGATAAGGTCATTCTCCAATTTTATATAACGATGGTACACACCAGCTTTCTGCTGAGATGGTACAGGAAGAAGAGGGTTGGTAGGAAGATACTATAGGCCGGACCGTGGCAAACTATACATTGCTTCATCTACTCTAACCTGGATGATCTAGAAGTAAACGTAGACTTCTTTATGATGAGGATACGAATGACGAAGCTTTGAATCCCTGGAATGAGGTATAGGCAATTCAAAGCAGTATATAATATATATACTTGGAGGAGAGAATGATTAGCAAAATGATCATGATTCTTTGGAATGAGGTATAGGCGAAGCAGATCGAAGCTGTATATGGCTTATAAATAACTAGATATATGCTAGCAACACTATCATAATAATATATAATTAACAAATTTAACTATTAAAGAAAAGCCTTAAATGGTTTAACAAATACGCAATAACATGAGAGTAGTAATAGCCTACGTAATATAAAGTCATTGATTATGAATTAACTAATATTAAGGAAGCTTGCAGTGCTCCCTACTTTCTGAATCAATATTTAAACATAAGAAGCAAAACTATAAGAGTGCAAATTATTAAACAAATTTAATTCACCAGACTTAGTGGTGATGATGATCAATAAGAAATTTATAACACTAACGGACACCAATAGCCACCCCGGATTGCAAAATATTTATACTGTACGGTCAGAATTGTATGTTCATTTAACAAGGTTTACAATCTAAGCAAAAGTATCCTAAATCCACTCATGCCCGAGATACACAGGTCAGGAGCAATCATGAATTCGGCCCTATTTGCTCTTCTCTAAAACTATAACATTATAAACAACACTTCTGATGATAACATGAAATTTTATTCATTCTGGTCCCAGAGACACAGCAGAGAAACACGAGATCTATAGAGTAATTAATGTAAATAAATAATATCAAATCTTGGCTCAATCAAATATCTTATGTGAAGGGACAATTTATAAATTTTAAATAAATTACACACAGCTAGCATTGCAAAAGAAACTTGAATTATAAAATAGTATCCATCCAGAATGAGCAAAGATAGAACAACCTAGAGATAAATGTTCATTTAAAATAATCAATTATAACTTCTAAACATTACTAATACTATTCTAAATATTTAATGGAATTCAATGAGTGTGAGTCAGTAAGACACAACGCATGAGTAATTATTAAAACATAATAATTTAATAAATATAAACAATTTAATTTACATTAGAAAACATAGCACAGATTTAATGTGGTTATTACTTTGCATATAAGCAACTGATTTAGTATGCTAATGAGTTATAGGATAATAATAAATTAATGTTATCAATGCGGTGATCATTACTTGTAAGTAATGATAAGGACGTTTACAAATTCATCTCTAAAGAGAGGTTTACTCTTGATATGATAGTTAATAATTTGTCGTTTATGAGCATATTTGGGCCTGTACAAATGAGGAATGGGTTAACCTAAATTAGCTTTACTGTGACAATCCTAAAATATTCAACTAATTATAAAATGAGTGGTTTACAAACATCACTGCGCCACGTCTTATAGGTAATATGAGAATTACACATAAAAGAACTCGCAGTGATAACTATAATGACAGCATTTAAAATGGAGAAGATGTCCATCTTTGTACTGAAAAACTTTATCACATATATGATTCCTCTTGTATTTATCAGAAGGCGGTATTCGAAAATATGAATGGTAAGGATTCCATGGTACGCCCTCCGACGTGCCACATGCAGAGCCTTAATACTCTAATGTTCGAATGGCACTCTTTTAAACACATGAGTTTGCCCATTATAACAGAATGCTGTGTATTTATGGTCTTGTGGGTCTAAAACCATTTGCCAATAACTAGCAGTAAGATCTATGGTAGAAAACAGGCATTTACCCGCTAACTTTACAAATAACTCTTGTGCTGAAGGAGGTATGTCCCGCTTCGGAATAGCCATACTATTCAACTTCCGGGCATCTAAGCACAATTGAAGAGTACCATTTTTCTTTTTAACAACTACTAATGGATTATTATATGGTGAAGGGCTTCTTTCAATGATATTCCACTCAACCATTTGACAGATTTGTTTTTCATCTTCTTCGTGGTACTGGAACGGAATTGGATAGGTTCGTGATTGCACATACGAATTTTCCTTAACACAAATCCGGTGTGTGTAACCCTTTATTTCTCCTGGGACAGTTGAAAATATTTGTCTATTCTCCATCAAGATTTTTGCCAATTGATCCCAATCCTTAAGCTCAGTTAGAGTAGAACCATCAACCTTTTCCATAATCAATGCAGTATCGACAGGTTGTGTTAAACATCCCACCTTCAACACTGGAGGGTCATTTTCTGTATTGAACTTTACAGGTTTGCCCTTATCACACACATCCTCTCTGGAAATTTATAATACATTGTTGCTGGGTTAAGAAATCAGTTCCCAAAACCATTTCATGTGTAAGTCCAGCAGCAACCAGAAAGGAGTGTCCTATTAATTCTTCACATAACCTCACCTCTAACCAAATTTGGTTGTTTTCAGTGGTGACCCTTCTTCCATTGTCTAACATTAAGTGTATAGGGCATGTTGGAAGTTCCATTATATTTTTCTTTTGGCTTCTGTACCTGATGAACCATGATGTTGAAACGAGAGACACTTGACTCCCAGAATCTAGTAATGTAAGAATGTTATGGGTTCCTACACTAACATTCACAGTTGGATATTGAAACAGTAAGATTCGTATTCGAATCTTAAGTTTCACCTTTTTCTGTCGTCTCTCACTGACCAGTCTATCCCGCCCAAATTTAAACTTTTTGGTATCGAATTGTGTGTGTAGCAATATTAAAAATGTATAAATATATGTAGAATTCAGCATAAACACGCACACATTTCGATCTCCAATTGAAGGCAATAAATAGGGATAAAATAATATAATTTAGATTTCTTTTAGTTATGTAATTTTGTATAATTTTAATCATTTATTTTGGATTATAAAGTTGGTATTTATTGCTTTGTTTAAATTTTGTTTAATAATAATTCTAAAAAAATCTGATGTAATATTTAATTAAAAGTTAAAATAATCTTATGTTCCCTTTTTGTCTTTGAAATTTAAAAGCATCAGTCAGTGATAGATAATAGATTAATTAAAGAAAAATTCCCCAAAATGTAATTAGTAACTCCATTTGTCTTTGGTTGGTCCAATTCGTGAATGAGTGTAGTAGTGGGGTTATTATCATAAGTCAATTAGTTCCTTTTTCCTCTGGGGTGCCGCAGAAAGGAATGGCCTAACGGGGGACCCCTTGGAGTTTTCTGACATCTTTTCTTTTTAATGCAGGTTGGGTTTGTTGAGTTCTTCAGTTATAATTTTTACTTTCATTGTTCATCCTAATCATCTGGACTCTGGGCTCATCCACCCTTCGTAACTTCTCCGGTGGTTCTGGCGTGAGGTGACCATAATCAATAGAGGTCAGCAAATGCATCATTTGTTCCACATCTGTGATCTGGCTTCCTAACATCATTTTCTGGATCCATGGTGGCATGTTATGACAGATGGTCCTAATAGTTCGAGCATCGGAATAAGCAAATGCTGTTAAAGACCTAAATCTGGCAACTTGATGCACAAAAAACTGAGTATGAGTCTCTCTAGGACTAGATTTATATTTTTCTGTAGACAAGGTGTACAGAAGGCCATCCTGTCACTCTTCATTCCAATAACTCTGAAGGAGAGCTGCTCTATCATCCCAAAAGGTCCGAGGCTTTTCTTGCAAGGAGTTCCAGCAGTTCTTTGCTGTTTCCTTTAAATAATGGCTCACAATGGCTACCTATTCTTCATGACTGGCAGGATTAAAAAAACAGCTCCTTAAGACTTCTTAAGTGCTCTTGTGGGCTGTCTCCGGGGTCTCCTTGAAAATGTTGAATTTGTATAAATTTTGCCATGTTATAATTGCCTCTCATATTAAATGGGCAATTATTTACATCATGACTCCTCTCTGCAATAACTGGATCCTTACTCACCATCATATTCCCAAGTTCCATTTCCGGTTGTTTTCTAAAATCTTTTTGTGGTGGATACTTATGTTCTGGCTCTAGATGCATTGCCTTAACTGGACGGTTCACTTCACCTTGCTCTTCCAATATCCCTTTTGGTACCAATTGGATCTGTTCCAATTCCTTGCATAGAACTTCCACAGTGTCTTTAAGATCTAATTGTATTTTCATTTGGATTTCTTGAAGTGTGTTCTTAATTTCATTTATCTTTTTTTCTGATGTCTCATAGTCATGTTTAGCCTTTTCACTCATCTCATAAAGTTGATTTTTTATTTTCCCCATAGCTACCTGAATATCTTTTAATTGTCCCTCGTGTTTTGTTACCTCCTGTTGTGCTACTTTTAATATTGATTCGGATTGCTGAAATTGCTCATGAATCTGTTGATAATCCTCTTTTATTCCTTCTATAACAAGTGTTTTTTTCTCATCAATTTGTTTAACCCATTCTTCCATCTTCTGTTGTTTTTCAGCTTGCCTTTCTAATGAACCCTGCATCATCTTCCAGAATTCTTCAGCTTCTTTCTTCTGTTTTTCAGCTTGGTCCTTTAACCTTTTAACCGCTAATTATATTATTGGTTGTATGAGGTAAAAATCAAATCTTTTAATTGGCCAACTCACAAACTGAAGACAAAGCCTATTGTTAAAACATATTCGCCTATAATATTAAATTCAACTCAGATACGTTTATAAAAAGTATATTACTAATTTTTCAGGTTATGAAGAGAACAAAAGTTCTTTCAAAAATAAATTGCTATTTATTTATTCTAAAATATTCAATTTCGGCAACATAAAAGCTATAATATAAACAAAAAGGTCGACTTTTACGTTATAGAAAAGTAAATATTTCTTTTAAATATTTCTTTAATATTTTTACTAAAATCTTCAATATTTTTCGAAAATAATTTTGTTTTTTTAGTTTTTTTTTTAAAAAACTAGTTTAATTTCTGAAATTATATTTTTTTAATACTTAAAATTGCATTCGAAATGAAAATCTCAGTGTTTTTCTTTATTTTCTTTGATCAGGCGGTTTCTTTGTTCTTTCCAGCCAATCAGAATGTCTTTTTCGGCTGAGAGCATGCTAAGAACCAATCACAACTCATGTTCTTTCTTTGTTTAGGTTTAAATTCATTTTTTTTTTTTTTTTACTTGTAAAATAAAACGGAAGAGGTCACCATCTTACAGAATTTTTAAAAACCTATTCAAAACCTATCAAACAAATTTTTTAGCATAAGAACTGGCAGAGTTAGAGTGACGTCAGATGTCTACGAGGAGCCTCGTAAGAAACAGTCTTTTGGTTAATAGACCTTCCATCTTCTGGGATTTTTCAGCTTTCTTCCGTTCTTCAGCTTCTTTCTTTCATTCTTCAGCTTCTTTCTTCTGGAATTTTTCAGCCTCTTTCTTCTGTTATTCAGCTTCTTTCTTTCATTCTTCAGTTTTTTTCTTCTGAAACCTTTCAGCTTCTTTCTTCTGTTCTTCAGCTTGTTGCTTTAATAGACTTTGCATCATCATAAATAATTGACGGTTATTGTCAATGACCTCTGGTCCCTTATTCACATCTCCCAACAAAAGCTCTGGCTACTTGAAAGTAATTTCTGGGCTTAGAACATCCATTGAATTGGCATCCCCCAAAAAATCTTGTTCCAACTCCCCATTACTGCTTCCATTCTCATCTTCTAATTTGTTAGTCTCTTCTGAATCTCCGTATCCATATTCTTTGCTACTTATTTCATATTGTTTCATTTTACTGATATCGCTAACTCTATGAGTCATTATTATTTGCTATTGGTTATTTGCCTATCCCTTTTCCTCAATCACCTCTACCATTTCCCACCATACCTACTACTTTCTTCCTGCCCTGCCCAACTTATATGATGCCTAACCACTTTATTATTTATGCCTACTCTTCTCACTACTTGAATCTGTTTATATCATTTAAGCTATACATTATACTTGAATCTGCCTATATCATTTAAGCTATATATTATAAAATTATTAACTATTAAATAACACAAAATATATTTAAAAATTACCATGCCTTTACTTCTTTTGCCACTTTCCATCTGTCCTCTTTGCACCTGGAATTGACTAAAAATCTTTATTAGTAAATTAATAATACAAAGTATAACAGAAAGCCAAAGCAAAGTATGATTTTCTCTCTTTTAAATATTTGCTTGCATTTGAATCTCACTCAATGTAAGTTATGTTAACACATGAAATCACCAGTTGGCAAAATTTATAATTGTATAAATACAAGGCACCATGCCAACACGGCAAGATTAATAACTTATTACACAGAGATGGATACCAAAATTTCCTTTTGCATTGATCAAATGATTCACAATTATTATACTAAATATATATTTTTTTTATTTTCCAAAGCTATTTATATCCTTTTATTTATCTCTTTGCCATAATCTGCAATAGCCATAAAATTTACTTCACATAAATGAATTTTATACATAAGCAAAATAGTGTTTAAGTTGACTTATGTTACAATCCAGCAAAATAAAGCTAAGAAAATATGACAATTTGCAAGTTATACAACATGGATTGACATATTTAGAATAAAACAATTTATTTCATGAATAGTTATTATTTACTACAAACTAACAATGTGTGACTAACCTAAGTTTGAATATAGGAATTTAATTTAATTATCTATCATTTCCAAGGAGTGTGAGGTTATCATAAAATGTCAAAATTAATATTCTTCCTGGTAATTTATATTTATCAATATCAGTTTTCACTTTCGCTTGCATAAGATTATGTAAACCATTAAAGCATTTTGCCAACTACATCTGGCTGCTTGGTGTTACATAAAAGGTCTTCACCTGCTTCGAGGTTACTCTAATAATAAGAAACGAACATTTAAAATATCAACTAGCAAGCAACTTTTCTTTTGCTAGCATGAGAACATGTAAACCATTTAAGCATTTTGCCAACTGCATCTGGCTGCTTGGTATTACATAAAGATTCTTCACCTACTTTGAGGTTACTCTATGAATCAATGTCATTGAAGCGTAATGTCCACTACATCGGACCGCTTGACATAGAATTCTATTTTAAGATCTTCACCTGCGTTGAGGCTACTACTAATAGGAAATGAACATTTTAAATATTTGCTAGCAAACAATACTTTTAAATTAAAGCTTTTAACATAATATCGATATTGGATACTTCTAAATATCAAAATCAGAGATATACACTACTTAATGTTGACAAAGAAAAAATTACTTCTTTCATCTATTCTACCCCTTGCTCCAATCTACTCTTACTACCTTTCTAACAATTTAATTTTCTTTCTCCTTATTGTCACGAACACATATTAACAAATGTATAATATATATACACTGAGATAGTACAAGCTACACTTATAATTAATTTATATATCTATTAACTATCTTATTACTTTTTAAATAATTATTTTGACTAACAATATTGTTTTACTCATATAGCCTATGATATTTAACCAACAAAATTAATTAATGAACCTACATTTAGATAATCTTGGAGGCATTAAAATATAAGCCACCAAAACATAAGCACTTTACAAGGTCTGGTATTTAATTAATATAGACCCCAATGATTGAGCCGACAACAAGATAAGCAGTCTACAGGGTGTGAGATTTAATTAATCGAGGCCCCAAACGTTTGGGTTGCCAAGCCCAAGAAAAAAAAAATCCTGTACCAGTCAGAATTGTATGTTCATTTAACAAGGTTTAGAATCTAAGCAAAAGTACCCTAAATCCACTCATGCCCAAGATACACAGGTCAGGAGCAATCATGAATTCTGCCCTATTTGCTCTTCTCTAAAACTATAACATTATAAACAACACTTCTGATGATAACATGAAATTTTATTCATTCTGGTCCCAGAGACACAGCAGAGAAACAGGAGATCTATAGGGTAATTAATGTAAATAAATAATATAAAATCTTGGCTCAATCAAATATCTTATGTGAAGGGACAATTTATAAATTTTAAATGAATTACACACAGCTAGCATTGCAAAAGAAACATGAATTATAAAATAGTATCCATCCAGAATGAGCAAAGATAGAACAACCTAGAGATAAATGTCCATTTAAAATAATCAATTAAAACTTAAACATTACTAACACTATTCTAAATATTTAATGGAATTCAATGAGTGAGAGTCAGTAAGACACAATGCATGAGTAATTATTAAAACATAATAATTTAATAAATATAAACAATTTAATTTACATTAGAAAACATAGCACAGATTTAATGCAGTTATTACTTTGCATATAAGCAACTGATTTAGTATGCTAATGAGTTATAGTATAATAATAAATTAATGTTATCAATGCGGTGATCATTACTTTAAGTAATGATAAGGACGTTTACAAATTCATCTCTAAAGAGAGGTTTACTCTTGATATGATAGTTAATAATTTATTGTTTATGAGCATATTTGGGCCTGTACATATGAGGAATGGGTTAGCCTAAATTAGATTTACTGTGACAATCCTAAAATATTCGACTAATTATAAAATGAGTGGTTTACAAACATCACTGTGCCACGTCTTATAAATAATATGAGAACTACCCATAAAAGAACTCGCAGTGCTAACTATAATGACAGTATTTAAAATGGAGAAGATGTTCATCTTTGGACTGAAAAACTTTATCACATATATGATTCCTCTTGTATTTATCACAAGGTGGTATTTGAAAATATGAGTGGTAAGGATTCCATGGTATGCCCTCCGACGTGCCACATGCAGAGCCTTAATACTCTAATGTTTATCCTGAGATCGGTTCTACCAAACCTCATTCCTAGACGAGTTACGTGAAGAATATCTGGAGTTCGGATGATAAATATGATAAAGCAAAATATAAGTACTTTAAAATGCTACCGTAAGTAAGCAACGTGAATATGGCTTAAGTCTTAAATGACTAATGAAATAATTTAAGCTTAAATAAAGCAATATCATGCGTAACACCATGATAAAATAATAACCCACTCAGCATCGTATGTATAACTTTAATAAATTTAGGATGTCGAATATAGAAGAGGGAAAAATATTATTTTTCCTATTTAACAAGCCCAAGTATTCCTAAACAACAAAATATTATAAGCAATTTAACTCTTAATAGCGTATAATTAATAAATAGTTATTAAAATATATTAATAATCAAATTTATGTTAAGAACATAAAATGCATTTAAATATTGATAGTGACAACAAAAAAAAGTTTATCTTATCCCTTAATATGATTTTTAAACAATCCGCCATTAAGCATATATTTCAAATATTTAACCGAGCGAACAGCGTTCTGTAAGAAATTTTATGTTTAACTATTTAAATATTTTAAAATATCGGAATGATGATTGAAGTAATATAAGTTCGCTAGATTAAAACATTAGCACCCTAAAACTAATTTAATAAGATATATATTTAAAATAAGTTTTGCCGCATGAAATAAAATAATTTGAGTGTGAAACTTAAAAAGCTAATGATAGATTTAAAGTACATAATTCTGTGCTTAGCGTTTCAAAGAACGAGTTTAAAAACTTAAGAGAGAAAATCACAAATTTAACAATAATTAAGTTTATAGTCAGTTATAAAATAAATAAAGATTACATTCTGATTACAATTAAGATTTAGGAAAGAAATGAAGTGAGGAGAAGTAAGAGTTCATTCTTCAGCAAAACGGATTACGTTTAGAAGTTATGGTGGCCACTTATAATAACATATACGAAGTTTAGCAAGGCACAATATTAATAAAATAATGGTAGGCATCTTCCAATATTCTTTTACAGTTAAACATAACAGTTCTCAAGTAGCGATGGCATAGCAGGGAGGCAGAACAAAGGTGATTTAAGATCAGGGAGGCAAATTCCTTTTACTCACAGTCCATTTTGTTTCCACTCTCTAAACAAATATCAGAGAGAAGAGTGATTTGAACTCCTTTTGAGCATTCCTAGAACTTCTGCTCCTCCTATACTTGAAATTTGGCAATATTGGAAGATGTAAACAATACGTTCCAGAAAGCATTATTTAAACGTATTTTTAAAATTGCAAATAACTTTAAAATATGATTTTTGTTTTGACTTGAAATGAGAATGACATTTTTAAATTGTAATAATACTTTTTAGAATTTTCTGGCATTGCTTTAGCTTTACATTAATTTTATTTATTTTTATATCTGTAATACATATACACACATACACAATTATCTAAGTGAAGGGAATTTACAAGTTTGAAAATAAAATACACCTAAGCTAAAATAATAATTTAACTAGTTACACATAACCATTTTAAATAAACAGGGTGGAAGTGATACATGTATATGTGTGTGCTTAACATTCCTAGATGACCAAATAAACATATAAACTGGTTCAAACCCTACTTTAAAGGTATGGAATGTCATCAAGCTGTGAAGTTAAATATGTACTACAGATTTACCACTTCAATATGTTTCATATTAATTTACGACAAAACATTTAGATAAAAATATTCATTTAAAATATAACCCAAACTTACAAAGTATTTAACATAATTAATAAGAACTCATCTTAATTCCCCACCCCTTCCCTGTTTAATAGAAGTTCGTAAGATTAAGTTTTTAGAGGCATTTATAAATAAAGGAAGAAAATATAAAAATATTATTAAACTTAAATTATAACCGCACTAATTAATAAAAATAATAATAAGCATGAGTTGGATTGCATAAAAATTTGGCAGTAAAGAATTGATATAAATAGTTAACAAAGCTTTAAGAAAAACAGTAAATATAATGAAATTATTATTTTACATATTGAATTACAATTAAAAGTGGATAAGGTGGTTATACAGTCTTTTGGTTGGTTACCTCAGGATTCTTTGGAAGTACTGGCGAATTTGCTGCTGCAGGCGGCATTCTTTGGGGCTACATTGTGGCAAGGTTCAGCTGAAGACGGCGGACGGCAACTTGGTTCTCCCAAATTTCCAATGGACGTGAAGTCCCTAGCAACAACTGACCCAACTCTTAAATAATAGATTTGTA
This sequence comes from Epiperipatus broadwayi, assembly GCA_028023455.1. Lineage (NCBI taxonomy): Eukaryota > Metazoa > Onychophora > Udeonychophora > Euonychophora > Peripatidae > Epiperipatus > Epiperipatus broadwayi. The sequence goes on along the minus strand of JAQFVV010006280.1, from coordinate 3,729,811 downwards.
GCTTTATTTATATTAGTTTTTGGCCCCTTAGAGAATATTTATTCTAAAATAGATTTCCTGCCTCTAATGGATCTCTATTTTAGGAGAATCTTTACTCTATTGTTAGTAAAGATTCAGTTTTAAGATAACTGTCTAAAATCAATTCAAATCAATTTCCTGCTTGGAAATGGATTTGAATAAAACAATGTTAATAGCTAACTAAAATGCATTAGCTTTGTTTTAACTTTTACTTTTTTAATTTTAGTTTACAATTTCCTGGTTTAAAATCATAAGACAAACTCCCCACCCCCTTAATTATTTCAGACAGTTATCTTGAATTTACATTTTATGTTATGCAAAAATTATAACATATTAAAATATAAAAATACAATTTTTAAAAAAAATACAAAATTACCTAATATTTTTAATTATGTATATACGCTACTATATATGTTTTACAAAAAACACACATGATGGTATGTGGACAGTGGTAGAAGCGTGAAACTCGACCTTGAACTAAGGTCGACTGTTTCAATATATATATAAGCAGTCGTGTTCAGGTGATAGTATGTGTGACAGCTACTGCAACAATAAATACTCACTCACTTTAAATAATTTCATTTAATGATTTTTGTTTATTCCAAACCATAGGTAAGTGAATCAGCTAATTTTGAGTTCGCACATATAAGAATTCTACTGTATATTACTATTCTCATACTCTGAAATATATACTCATTCATTTATGTTTGTTTGATGTTTTTTTTTTCTTTTCAAATAAATTATGTCTACCTATTTTATTTACCAGGTCTTGTATTTTTTTCCAGTTTCAAAATACTAATAAAAAATTTACTTTCTAAAACAAAAAGCATGAATATAAAGAACAAGAGAATCTTATTAAGGAAAACCTAGATAATATTAAATTCAGTTTGTGCTGGTTGAGATTGGAGCTAATCCAATACTGTTAGATTCTTTTTTTCACAAACTAACTCTTCTTCAAAGAGATTTTTTTTTTATTTTTTAACTCTTGTCAATGAAGCAAACAAAAAATGTTTTGTTTTTTTTTTGCCTATTGCAAAAAAACCTATTTATTACATCAGATAAAAACTCTTTCATCTTTAATTTTTTCTATTGTTTTTCATCCAAATAATGAGAAAATCTTTCTAATTAAGAATTTGTTAATAAATGCAAAGTCAAACTATGCTGAAATATATATATATTTAAATCTAAAAATAGGCGGAAAAATACATGTAAATAAATATTTTAGTAAAACATTATTTAAAGAAATATTTCTAATATATGATGGTTTAAAATGGCATGTATAATATAATTAATGTTAACTTTAAATCTAATGCTATTAAACAAATGTGATCAATTAAATATTGAATGTGAAATAATGACATAGTTCACAAATTTGTATTTTGATGATAAATTTCACCTCACTGTATGCATTATTGCTGGAATAAGGATTATTCCTAACTTAATAATGCAATATATATAAATATTGTGACCTTCCAGGTTGGCACCAGGAAGAAATGTGGAAGTTCACATTTGTGTTAACAATGGGTAAAGATAACTATCTTAGAAAAATGAATTATGATGAGATTTTCTATTTGAAATTAGATTTTAAAAAATTAATCTTTAGTTGGATGTACCAATTGATAGAATTTTAAGTTATATATTTAGTAGTGGAAGAGGAAGACAGAAAAATCATCAGGGAATGTTGGTATAGGAGTAAAATTGATAGGAAAGCTATAGCAGGTGTTGTTCATTGGTGTTCTAAATTATTGTTTACACCAATCCAAGATTTAGCTTGTATATGGGAGTGTATGTTCATTTTTGCATCACCTTACACTTTGTTCATCTTTTACACAATTACTTATAATGTCTAGGTTGTAATGGTAAAATTTACATGCCAGGTAGAACAGATATACTCAAATATATATAATTGATTAGAATGATTTTATTATTCATATTTTATTTATTATTTACTGGTTATGTATTGTTTATAATATTACATTTGGAATTGTAAAGATTATCTATGTGTTATGGAATAACATTTGTAAATCAATATTTAATATTTTTTTTCTTCCTTATTATTTTAATTCTTTTTATATGGATTATTTTAATACTCTATTGTTGACATTTTATAAAGCAAGCAAGTTCTGGCTCGATGCCAAGTTGATTAATAATAATAAAAAAGAGGGCGTGAGAGTGGTGGACAAAAAAGAAAAAGTTTTAGAATGGACTACTTAAGAAAAAAAATAATTCTAAAATGGAAAAATAAATCCTGCAATGTCCCAGCTCTAGTTTCTTACCAGCCAATGATTTGAATTTGCTATACTTAAAATGCTTGAATACTACGTAAGATTATTAATTATAATTTATTTAATGTATTTGTTATAAATCAATAATACTTCGATTATAGAAAAATTATTAAAAATGAAGATGATCAAGAAAAACAATATTCAACACCATTGGAAAATGCTTTTTATAATTTTTAATTTTAAAAAGGTTACTCTTTATATTATACAGAGTAAAATTAAAAAGACTGAATTTATTCAATTTAACATGTTTTTTTAAAAAGAATACTTATATAGTAAAGAATTGCCTATAGTAACTGTATACTAACATGGAGAATTCATTAACAATGGGAATAAAAAAAATTATATTAAATGTTTAAAAAAAATTGAAGGGAGAAAACCATAAAACTTCACTAGGATTATTTCACCAAGTCAGTGATTTTATTTTGGATGGTTAATAAAATAATTCCAATGCATGCTAACATATTTATAATCATTATTACAAGATTTAATATTGGAAATTTTTGCAGTCACATCAAGTAATGTTTCAATCATTAGGAATAACATTTTTGTTCGTGATTCATGTATTATTATCAGAAGCAGCGTATAATTCGTTAATATTTCAAACTTCAAATTTTCAAGTTCAACAATTCAACATCTAATGGTTAAATATTGATAAGTGTATATATATTTTTTTGTTTATATTAGAAATGTAATATTTATATTTTTTTTTCTTAAAGCTAATGTAACTGGTTGTGATTATAATAAGACAATATATTATCTTATATGATATAGAAATCATTTTATACATAAATTTTATATTCGAATGTGTGTGTACTGTTGTAAATATTATTATTGTTTCCAAAATTATATTTTTATTTTATTTCAATTGTTTCGTCAATAAGTTAATAAATATTATAATTGATAAGTGCATTATATTTATAACATTTAAAGGCACACATATTCGAAAATATATGTTATAAAGAAATAGTGAAGAAAACTATTATTAAAGTTATTGTTTACAAATAAATATATACTAATATCATATTTGTTTTATTTTTTAACAATTCATCCTTCAGTATGAATGATATATTAGCTTGAGAAGTGTATTTTGTCTAAGTAAGAAGAGAGGTATTGTAGATACAAGCAATATGTATAAAATAGTATTTTTCTTTTGTTATTTTTGTCTTTTATTTATAATAAATGTCTCATTGAATTAATATCCCATATGAATTGTTTTATTATGTGTGTTTGATTCTCCATTTCCACACACATGTATGTTCAACATAATATAGTTATAGAGTATATGGATTTGCCCGTATAAGTCACTTTATTTTATTTTTCTGGTGTTGATAAATCTCAATATTTACAATGCCAATAATATATTTTACTTTGCTTAAAATAGATGATGATGTAGGTAAAAAGGTACCTGATCTTCATCATTGTCTACCCTGTAATAAATGTGATAAGTAACAATTTTGCAATGGTTTTATAATTGAATAAATGCTTGGGATATGATTAAATTAATGTTACAGAATTGGTATCTAGAAGTGTTCTATTACCCTTATTTTCATCCTGTATGAATACCATATCCTATAACCTCAACTGAGCTAAGCCATAGAGTAATTAGAATATAAGAATCTTTTGAATAAGTAAAAAGACAATTTATAGTTATAATTTTATTCGATCTTGTATAGAATTGGTGCCTGGGCAGTTAACTATATATAAAGTAATATAGGTGAAGAAGACAGAAGTTACAGGGTGGGTTAAGTGGCTGGCCCAATGTGGATGGCTCGACATTAATATATTTATGGTTAAGTGGCGACCAACGTCGATGGCTTGATATATACATAGAGGCCACAGTTGCCAAGGGTTTAAATGGCTGTCCAATCATGGGGCTTTGTTTAATTAAATCTCATATCCTGTAGAGTGTTTATCTTTTTGTTGGCTTAGATAGGGGTAAATGGCTTGTCCAATGTTTGGAGCCCAATATATTTAGGCTATAAATGGACATCCACCTGGAGCATGATATATATTGTCATATACCTGAGATGAGAAGTAATCCAGTAACTTTAGAATGATTTCATTCCTGTTTTAAATATACAGTTATTGCAAAATTGGCTCCAAAATGGAATCAAGTTGGCAGTTTTCTTATTCAAGGATTTTTTATATGAATCTGGAAGCTTAATAGAAATGTTTGACAAGATGGAACTAGGGATAAATGACACACCAACTGGGGTTGGGAATTAGCCAATTAGGGCTCAAAATACACTACATACTTGAGAGATGTGTAGTATATATATTGATGTCAGATGTATAGTTTTAAAAAAAGAGCATTTTTTGTGTGTGTAATTTTATATATATATAGAAATATATTGGCCTTATGTTTAGATGATGATGGTTACTGTTATTGCATTTTTTAATGATAAGAAATAAATACAGTCATCAAGCAGCTTAGTTCCAATTTAGAATTATATTGATGGTGTTAAATTGTAGATAATAATTTTATCCATATTTGGAAAATTTGTGTTGTAGAAAATCTGTGATTTCGAAGGTTAGATTGGATATTTGATTGTTGGAGTTTGGTTGGTTTTATTGCAAGTATTGATGATGGATGGGGAATTTTTGTCATTGTCTTGAGGATGTGATGTGTTCATGCCACTGGTGACTGATTGATCTCATTCACTGCTCCAACCCAAATTATGTTATCAGTTACTCATTTATCATGAAGCAGTTAACAGTATTCCTGTCATGATTTTGCCTCTAAGACTCCAGATAGAGCAAGGCATAGTTATTTTTGATATATGTATAATATTAGCCTCTAAGACTCCCAAAGATGAGCAAGGCAATATTTTATAAGTAATAGCCCCTAAGACTTGGATGTAAGCAGGGTATTGTGATAGTGTTTGCAGTAAACTATAATGGGTTGTAGTAGCTTAGAGTGACTAAAATGGGGCAATCATATAAGTGTTCACGGAACATCGTTTGCTTTAAGAGCAGTGATTGAATTCTTTTATCTCAAAATTGTGATGTGCTAATCATTCTTTTGACTGTCAATATCTGTCAGATCTTTAGAGGAATGGATGAGTATATAACTTGAGTATATAGCTCATTCTTAATGGGCTATTTTCTGTCTTCTTATGCAAGGGTTAGTGTCTTCCTTATTTAATTTAAAAAATTGTACATCAGTTATCATGGTAAATGCATGCCCTCATTAATTTTATTTGATTATAAAATTCATTATATATATATATGTTTGTAAATGCTGGTTATAATATTTGAATGCACTAATACAACATAGGGATAAATAAATATGTTGGAATTATTTTTTCTTTATCAATAATTTGAATTGGTGTAATTTACAATGTAACTATAGTGGATCATGTAAAACTTGGTTTATAATCCCGGCTATGTTTGGATCGGTATTATATGATTAAAATTCAATGTCTTCTTGTCTATGTGTGTGTGAAAAATTGAACATCATATGGGAAAATAAAATTGAATAAATTGTAGAAATTTTATGTGGTTTTAAGTAATGATGGTGAATTTGAATTGTTGGTTTGGTGGAAGTTGGAGCTGGTGAACCTTATTTTTTTTGAGTAGTATTAATAGATTTTTAAAGCATAATATGATGGAAGAGTTTAGTTTATATGATAATTTGGGTGGGTCTCAAGAGACATCATCTCCATACATTGTTGCTATGTCCCTTGACCTTGAATCAGGAAATGAATCTCTAGATATGTCATATGGAGAGTCTAATAGGATGAGAGATACTATTCCTAAAACCACAGTTGATGATATGCTGATATGGGTCAAATTGTTTATTGCGAAATTAGAGTTAGGTCAAGCAGAATTAAAATCAGAATTAAAAGAATTAAAGTCAGGTCAAGGAGATCTAAAGTCTGGATGAGTAGAAGATAGAGAAAAGTCAAAAGAGTTGTTTGTAGAATTAAAGTCAGAACTAAAAGAAATAAAATTGAATCAAGATAAGTCAGAGGAGAGGATGGCTGAAATAAAATTGGAAGTTTCAGAAATGAAGACAGAAATGGTAGAAATAAGAGCTAATACAGTTAGGCAGATGCAAGTTTTGGAGGAGAAAGTAGACAGTCAGGTATCAGAGATGAAGGAGGTCAAAGACACTATTAAAGGTCAAGCATCTAAGTTAGAAGCTGTAGGGATAAATGCCTGTAATCAATTACAGAAAATTAGACTTGGTAATAAAGACTTAATGTTGCAACTTAAGGAGGAAATCAAAGAGAGTTTTAGTAGAGTAGAGATGACAATAAAAGGTAGAAGACAAGAATACCAAATATTGTATGGTCGATACATTAGTGAGTATACAGTTGAGGTAAAACAGAAGGTTGAGTCATTTGAAGAAGGACTGGGAAATGTCAAAAGGAATTTAATAAAGTACCAGATTAAAATAACTGATAGTACTTTAAGAATAAGTAGTCAAGGTGATAAATGTCAAAATAAAATGAGAACTTTAAAATCACAGTTAAAATATCAGAAGTTGGATCAATGTAGGTTTGGTCAGGATGTGAATGACCAAGTTATGAAGATTAATAAGAATATTAGTTTAGCCAAGGAAGAATTAAAGGAATGCAAAGAACTTAGAGAAATAGTTAATCAAGACTCCGAATTAAATAAGAATGGTGTTATAGACATGCTAAAAGATTTTAAGAAGAATCTTGATAAACAGAAAAAAGTTGGTAAATTAATGAAGAAAGAAATAATTACTTTAGACATGAAATATCTAGAGATTTTGGAAAATGAATTGTTAAAGGTTACTGATATTACAAGTAATAAGTTTAAAAATAAAAATTAAAACATAATTCTAAAATGTGTTCTCGATTATTTAGATCATAAGATGAAGATGAATGTTTGCAAAAAAATATTTTATGGAGATACTAAACATGTAATATTTAGTGTGGAATATATAATAAAAACTGTTAGTCATGCTAGAGAAGTTGGTAAGGTGAAAATCAAATGTAAAATTAAGAATACAAAGGAGTTTGGAGTAAATTTTCTTGGAAAAGTTATAACTCAGAATAGAGATTTGGGAAAAGCCAAAGTAGGACTTAAATGTAAAAATAAGAAGAAAACCAAAGTAGATTTTATGAGAGAGGTAATTAATCACAATAAACATGTGAAGAAAATTAAAAATTCAAAGTGATTTATAGAGAAAAGATTAAGATAAGTTATCTTAGTGAAGGCATAGATTACATAAGGGATATTGGGAAAGCGAACGTAAAATTTAAAGGAATAAATGAAAAGGTATTTAATTTAAATACTGGTAGAAAGATTATTGATGAGGAAAAAGAAATTGGAAAGACTAAGATCAAACTCAAAGGAGTAAAGGAAGAATCATTTAATATAAATCATCTTAAGAAAATGAAGAATAGAGTAAGATATATTAAAAAGAATAGTTAAATCCAACAAAGTAAAAATGAAATCTTGTCCAGAAAAACTTGTCAAAAGAAAAGAGATAAAGAATAAACATACAAAATTTAAAGTTACTTATAATGCTCACAGTTTGATTCCGTATCCTGCAAAATATGATTAATAAGAGAGATATATATTGTTGAATATAGAATTTTTTTCTCGCTTATTTACTGTTACTAAAATGTAATATAAACATGTGTTTGTAAAAGCCTTAAATATTTTATTGTTGTTGTTTGTTTTGCAAGTGTAATTTTAAACTAACCTTAATGTGAAATTTGATGGGTTATTAATATTTATTATTGTTTATCCAATTCATTTTTCTTTCATAAGGAGGGAGGACTATGACCTTCCAGGTTGGCACCAGGAAGAAATGTGGAAGTTCACATTTGTGTTAACAATGGGTAAAGATAATTATCTTAGAAAAATGAATTATGATGAGATTTGCTATTTGAAATTAGATTTTAAAAAATTAATCTTTAGTTTGCTTTACCAATTGATAGAATTTTAAGTTATATATTTAGTAGTGGAAGAACAAGACAGAAAAATCAGCAGGGAATGTTGGTATAGGAGTAATATTGATAGGAAAGCTATAGCAGGTATTGTTCATTGGTGTTCTAAATTATTGTTTACTCCAATCCAAGATTTACCTTGTATATGGGAGTGTATGTTCATTTTTGCACCACCTTACATTTTGTTCATCTTTTACACAATTACTTATAATGTCTAGGTTGTAATGCTAAAATTTACATGCAAGACAGACTGATATACTCATATATATAATTGATTAGAATGATTTTATTATTCATATTTTATTTATTATTTACTGGTTATGTATTGTTTATAATATTACTTTTGGAATTGTAAAGATTATCTGTGTGTTATGGAATAACATTTGTAATTCAATATTTATTTATTTTTTCTTCCTTATTATTTTAATACTCTATTGTTGACATTTTATAAAGCAAGCAAGTTCTGGCTCAATGCCAAGTTGATTGATAATAAAAAAAAGAGGGCATGAGAGTGCTGGACAATTAAGAAAAAGTTTTAGAATGGACTACTTAAGAAAAAAAATAATTTTAAAATGGAAAAATAAATCCTGCAAGGTCCCAGCTCTAGTTTCTTACCAGCCAATGATTTGAATTTTCTATACTTAAAATGCTTGAATACCACGTAAGATTATTAATTATAATTTATTTAATGTATTTGTTATAAATCAATAATACTTGGATTATAGAAAAATTATTAAAAATGAAGATGATCAAGAAAAACAATATTCAACACCATTGGAAAACGCTTTTTATAATTTTTAATTTTAAAAAGGTTACTATTTATATTATACAGAGTAAAATTAAAAAGAATGTATTTATTCAATAACTTGTTGTTTTTTTAAATAAAACTTATATAGTAAAGAATTTAATGAAATGCATCATTGAATGCCAGTTTATAATTACTTATAGTAACTGTATACTAACATGGAGAATTCGTTAACAATAGGAATAAAAAAATTATGTTAAATGTTTAAAAAAATTGAAGGGAGAAAACCATAAAACTTCACTAGGATTATTTCAACAAGACAGAGATTTTATTTTGGGTGATTAATAAAATAATTCCAATGCATGCTAACATATTTATAATCATTATTACAAGATTTAATATTGGAAATTTTCACAGTCACATCAAGTAATATTTCAATCATTAGGAATAGCATTTTTGTTCGTGATTCATTTATTATTATCAGAAGCAGCGTATACTTCGTTAATATTTCAAACTTCAAATTTTCAAGTTTAACAATTCAACATCTAATATTTAAATATTGATAAGTATATACATATTATATTAGAAATGTAATATTTATATTTATTTTTTCTTAAAGCTAATGTAACTGGTTGTGATTATAATAAGACAATATATTGTCTTATATGATATAGAAATCATTTTATAAAAAAAAAATTATATTCCAATGTGTGTGTACTGTTGTAAATTATATTTTTATTTTATTTCAATTGTTTCATCAATAAGTTAATAAATATTATAATTGATAAATGCATTATATTTATAACATTTAAAGGCACACATACTCGAAAATATAGGTTATAAAGAAATAGTGAAAAAAACTATTATTAAAGTTATTGTTTACAAATAAATATATACTAATATCATATTTCTTTCATTTTTTAACAATTCATCCTTCAGTATAAATGAGGTATTAGCTTGAGAAGTGTATTTTGTCTAAGTAAGAAGAGAGGTATTGTAGATACTAGCAAGATGTATAAAATAGTATTTTTCTTTTGTTATTTTTGTCTTTTCTTTATAATAAATGTCTTATTGAATTAATATCCCATATGAATTGTTTTATTATATGCATTTGATTCTCCATTTCCACACACATGTATGGTCAACATAATATAGTTATAGAGAATATGGATTTTCCAGTATAAGTCACTTTATTTAACTTTTTTGGAGTTGATAAATCTCAATATATACAATGCCAATAATATATTTTACTTTGCTTAAAATAGATGATGATGTAGGTAAAAAGGTACCCGATCTTCATCATTGTCTACTCTGTAATAAATGTGATAAGTAACAATTTTGCAATGGTTTTATAATTGAATAAATGCTTGGGATATGATTGAATTAATGTTACAGAATTGGTATCTAGAAGTATTCTATTACCCTTATTTGCATCCTGTATGAATACCATATCCTATAACCTCAACTGAGCTAAGTCATAGAGTAATTAAAATATAAGAATCTTTTGAATAAGTAAAAAGACAATTTACAGTTATAATTTTATGCTATTTTGTATAGAATTGGCACCTGGGCAGTTAACTATAAATAAAGTAATATAGGTGAAGAAGACAGAGGTTACAATATATATATATATAATATTACAAATCGATGTCTGTATTTCTTCAAAATAATATATGTAAATTTATGAATAAATATTAGAAAATACAGTATTTAAAAGTTTATAAAAATATTTGTCAACTAATACTTTAAAATGTCGGTGTTTCCATAATTCCATGATGTCGACTTTCCCATAATTCCATGATCTTAACATTTGCTGCTTGCCTATTAATTAAATCTTTCTTGTATTTATATATTAATATCGCTTCTTTAATTTTTCTTTTATTATTATTTCTTTCAGTTTCCAATATTTTTACATTACTATAATTAAAATCAAAACCATATATACATGATTTATTATGGTCATAAAAGACAGAAGCTGATAAATTATCATTATTTTTATAATTTTGTTTTGTATTTTGAACCTTTTTTAATAATAACAAGTGCTCCTTGGTTTTTTTTTCCACTGTGCACCTCGATTCACCTATATATCCACTGCCACACTTACATCTCCATTTGTAAATGATACAATTTTTATTTCATAATAAAGTCTTATCTTTTGAATTATTTATTAATTTATATAATGTGGGTGGTCCATAAAATGCAATATCACATATACCTTTATAAATTTTCTTAATGAAACTTGCCTGTTGTTTTGAAATATACGATATTGATATGCAAAATTTTTTATTAGAAGAATTAACATTATTAATATTATTTTTATCTTTAGAATTAAAATTTTTAACAGTATAATAAACACTGTCATAATTATATCCAATGTTTAGCAATTCATTATAATAAATTTCAATATTTTTGGTTTTATCTGATGCATATTTACAAAGGTTATCATTTCTAAATAAGAAAGACTTCAAACCTTCCTATTTATGTGACATTGATACTTCTGATGCATATGAAATATATCCTGTATTTGCTATTGGTTTAAGAGTCATATAGTAATCCAGTTTATCTTTGTTTCTACTTATCTTGAGATCTAAAAATTGAACACTCATTGAATTTTCATCTGTTTTAATCCATTTTATGCTCTTTAAATTATTTAATTCATTAAACAAATCATTAATAGCATTTGGCTTGTCACAAACACAAACATCATCAACATATTTATCGATTGTATAAAGTAATATTTTTCTGATAATATTCCTTTTTCAAAATATTTTCTTCATATGCAGATATAATAAAATTACATATTTGGGCAAATGTAGGAAGATCCATCAGCCAGCCATTACTCATTTTATAAAATTCATGCTTAAAAATCACATAAATATTTTTATCAATAAAGTTTAATGTTTCAATAATAAATTTTATTATTTTAACATTAATATTTTTTAACTTTAATGCATTATTAATTATTTCAATAGAAGTCATTCTATCAATTGATCCATGCATTTCACTGACATCAAAGATACAAATTATATCACAATTATCAATAACAACATTATTTATTTTACCAACGAAATCACATGATGAATGTATTGTACACATACCAAAATCAAGAATTTCCTGTAACATTTTCTCAATTAATTTACATGTTTCATAATAAATGCACCCCCAAGATCAATTATTAATTGTAGTGATTTTTTTCCTTTATGCAATTTTATATTTGAAAATATTTTAGGACACATTGCAACCAAGGGATAAATCCTATAAGTAGAATTATCAATTACACTATTTTTGGATTTTTAAAAATGTTATTAACAAATTGAACATGTAAACTTTCAATATTTATCTTATTAACCTTTATAAAATTAAGAATATTCATTTGAGCAATAACATTATTTTCATAATTGGATTTTAGTAACAAACACATTCTTAACTCTTTACCCTCTTTTATACACACAAAATTATTATCTAATGCAAATTTTTTAAACTTAAAAATTTGTATGTTCCAATTACTATTTCTTCTATATTTAAAATTCTTTTCTTTTACTTTTTTAACTAATTTGTTGCCCACCTTTGAATCACAGTTAATTACACCCAAGGAACTTTCAACAGCAGACTTCAATTCTAGATCACTATCTTTCCATTGACCACCAACATATTTTGCAACAAGATAAAATTAATAATGTTTTTGATAATTGTGATATAATTTGTACCTTTGATGCCAATGAAATGTATGGATCAATTGATAGAATGACTTCTATTGAAATAATTAATAATGCATTAAAGTTAAAAAATGTTAATGTTAGAGTAATAAAATTTATTGTTGAAACATTAAACTTTATTGATAAAAATATTTATGCAATTTTTAAGCATGAATTTTATCAAATGAGTAATGGCTGGCCAATGGGTCTTCCTACAGTTGTCCAAATATGTAATTTTGTTATATCTACATATGAAGAAAATATTTTGAAAAAGGAATATTATCAGAAAAATATTACTTTATACAATCAATATGTTGATGATGTTTGTGTTTGTGGAAAGCCAAATGCTATTAATGATTTGTTTAATGAATTAAATAATATAAAGGGCTTAAATTGGATTAAAACATTAAAATTCAATGAGTGTTCAATTTTTAGATCTCAAGATAACTAGAAACAAAGATATACTGGATTACTATATGACTCTTAAACCAATAGCAAAAAGAGGATATATTCCATATGAATTAAAAGTAGCAATGTCACATAAAATGGCAGGTTTGAAGTCTTTCTTATTTAGAAATGATAACCTTTGGAATATGCATCGGATAAAACCAAAAATATTGAAATTTATTATAATGAATTGCTAAACATTGGTATAGAGAATACCTCTATCACCAATAACAACACCATGGCTTCCTTTCTTGGAACATGTATTTATTTGGATATTATGCTCTCTATGTTAACATGGCATAAGAAAATGAGAATCTAATGTGCATCTTCATATTACTTTGATATAAAATGTCATACATCCCTCCACCAGCATCGATCGATTCAACTATGAAGCAAATAGTCCAAAATTAACCTCACATAATCTAATCTAAACTTAATAAATCTATGCAGCTATCTACACTTAACATTGAATTTGATAATTTTGTTAACAAAAAATGGAAATGATTGATAGCAAACAATATACATAAGAGAGAAATATTAATATTTACTTTAGAGTTCTTTTGCTTGTCAGATAAGAGCTTATTTAGAAGTTACGCTTAGGTTACAAATTGAAAATATGTTTAAGATATCTATTTAAAAGTTCATATTGCATATAAAAGTTTATACTTCCCAGTAAGTCTTGATGAATCCTCCAGATTGTGGCATGTTATGGAAGGTCATCCTAGTTATCATGTCTTGTACATTGTTCTCCTTAGAGATGCAACTGCTGCTTGCCATTCATTCAGGAATCATCATTTGGGAGGCCACCTCACCAGTGCAAATAAAGGAAACAAAATCTATTGCTAGATGCCTACATCATAAAATCTGCAATACAGCTGTAAGATATTTGTAACTGGTCGCCACCATTCAATCATTAGCCAATCAATAATCAGTTCCATTCTATTCAATTATTTTTCTTTCTATAGTATTATGCCTACCTTATCACCAAATTTTCGGATCGATCGCTCCTGATGTTGCTCCGATCTTATTGGCCATGATGGTTTTCCTTTCTGGTTGATGTGTTTGTTGATAACTGCATTAGCAAGTTTACTCCAAAGTGGAAAATACTATAAACTTTTAATTTGTATCTCTTATCTGAATTTCGATTGTTTAACCAAAAGACTGTTTCTTACGAAGCTCCTTGTAGATATCTGACGTCACTCTAACTCTGCCAGTTCTTATGCTAAAAAATTTGTTTGATAGGTTTTGAATAGGTTTTTAAAAGTTCTGTAAGATGGTGACCTCTTCCGATTTATTTTACAAGTAAAAAATAAAAAAAATGCATTTAAACCTAAACAAAGAAAGAACATTAGTTTTGATTGGTTCTTAGCATGCTCTCAGCTGAAAAAGACATTCTGATTGGCTGGAAAGAACAAAGAAACCGCCTGATCAAAGAAAATAAAGAAAAACGCTGAGATTTTCATTTTGAACATGATATAAATTATTATAAAAGAATATTTTGAGAAATTACAAATTATTTTCAGAGAGAATACTAAAAAAACGAAATTATTTTCGAAAAATATTGAAGATTTTAGTAAAAATATTAAAGAAATATTTAAAAGAAATATTTACTTTTCTATAACGTAAAAGTCGACCTTTTTGTTTATATTATAGCTTTTATGTTGCCGAAATTGAATATTTTAGAATAAATAAATAGCAATTTATTTTTGAAAGAACTTTCGTTCTCTTCATAACCTGAAAAATTAGTAATATACTTTTTATAAACGTATCTGAGTTGAATTTAATATTATAGGCGAATATGTTTTAACAATAGGCTTTGTCTTCAGTTTGTGAGTTGGCCAATTAAAAGATTTGATTTTTGCCTCATACAACCAATAATATAATTAGCGGTTAAAAGGTAAGTGCCCCATTTATTACATTTTATTAGAACAATTATTTTCATTCTACTAAGATTTAAACATAATTTTTGAATAGAAACTGATTGACATTATTATTTTCTTTTACATTACTTTAAAAAATAATAATCTTTTATCTTTAGATTTTTTTTTTACTTTTAAATAATTATTTAATAGTTTTCCATCTGTGCGATTGTATAACTATTATTTGAGTTTTCATTTTATATATATCAATTTTATTTCCAGATCTTTTCCTTTTTAATTTTCTTTTTAAAATGATGTAACTATACCATTGCAAAATGAGGTGTTTTGTTTTTTTTTACTTTAATTATCCTTACAGACTTAAAATTCTGTTTATTCTATTGTTGCTTGTATATTATAAAAGGAATCACCAATTTTTTTAATGCGGTAGTTTTCTGTTATATATTTATAATTTTTTTTAAGATATTTTATTTTTTGATATCTTATTAATAGTCTATAAAACGTATTTAAACTATGTTGCAGTTTTGAAAATTATACATTCTTTTAATTACTAAATATGAGAATTGAAAGAATGATGGAGATTTGGACTATATATTTCTTTTTGTTGTTGTTTTTAGCGCTAAAATTAATAGTTATTACATTAAAAAGAAATGTACATATATATTGTTTGGTCTTGACTTTTTAAAAAATAAAAATTCTAGCATTCCTCATAGTCATAAAGATTGTTACATTTTCATTTACCATTGTCAAACTTCCTCCACTCACAACTTTGACGCCATCCATTTCAGATAAATACAATAATGATTATTACTAATCATTTTCGAAACTAGAGATTATCTCTAGCACAGATATAAACTTTAATCTTCTGCTAATGATTAATATATTTGATTTTATTTTATACACACGCGGAGTTATTCATCTTTCTCTTTCCTGTGTGTAATGTCTTTATACATATAATAAACACCTCCATACTTCCTCATTCTTTTTAAATTCGCATACATAAAGATATAATAAAAGACAAATGACCCCCAAGATGCATTTCGTGCTGAACCAGCACTCATCAATTGATCCAAGTCACTATCTCTCGTATATATCTTTATTATATGAAGAGTATTTATCTAGAGTAAATTGTTACATTTTCATTTACCATTGTCAAACTTCCTCCACTCACAACTTTGACGCCATTTCATTTCAGATAAATACAATAATGATTATTACTAATCATTTTCGAAACTAGGGCCAACTAATGAGTGCTGGTTTAGCACGAAATGCATATTGGGGGTCATTTGTCTGTTATTATATCTTTATTTATGTGAATTTAAAAAGAATTGGGACGTATGGAGGTGTTTATTAAATCTATAAAGACATTACACACGGGAAAGAAAAAGGTGAATAACTCCGTGTGTGTATAAAATAAAAATAAAAAAATCAGATATATTAATCTTTACCTGAGGTTTAAAGTTTATATCTGTGTTAAAGATAGTCTCTAGTTTCGAAAATGATTAGTAATAATCATTATTGCATTTATCTGAAATGAATGGCGTCAAAGTTGTGAGTGGAGGAAGTTTGACAATATTAAATGAAAATGTAACAGTTTACTCTAGATAAATACTCTTCATATAATAAAGATATATATGAGAGATAGTGACCTGGGCCAACTGATGAGTGCTGGTTCAGCATGAAATGCATCTTGGGGTTCATTTGTATTTTATATCTTTATTTATGTGAATTTAAAAAGAATGAGGAAGTATGGAGGTGTTTATTATATCTATAAAGTAATAAAGATCTCATTTATATGATATAGTTTATTTTTGAAAAATTGTTTATTTTGAAAATTGTTATAATTAATACCTTTGTGATCTTTCACATTATTACGTTCTGATTTTTTTTTTTTTATGATTTAATTTGGCAAATTATCATTTTCAGTTTTTGACTGCAATTAAAATAAAATACTATTCATGTCTTAATTATATCAAAGGCCAGTGTGATGTGGCGCCGTGGAATACTTTTAATAATGTTTCAAGTCCAGAAATGACAAATTTTAAGCTATGGTTTGATTTGTTGTGCTTAAATAAATAATCAAAAGCATCATCTCATTAAAGATATTTTTCATTTTATTTTAATAAATGCGATTTTGTTACACATATAATTAATTATGGATTTAAATAATAATAAAAGGATAATTTATTGGATTTCAGTTAAATTTTGTTGAATTTTAATTTATTTTCTGTTTGATTGCCGTTACATTGTGACTAAAGACTAATGTATAGTTTTATCAAGTCTCATGACGCAGCAAGCAATGATTTTGTTTGCTATGCTTTCAACCTAAGTCAGAAGAAAATTGATTTTTTTTTCAGGATGTATTTAATCTATGACCCACCCTCCCAATAACTTGTCTATAGCCTATCCAATTAATCCTTGCATTTTGGATGATATTAAGATAACTAGATTCTCTTAAATAGAGGCTAAACAGACATAGAAAACTGCTCAAAATTCTGACCATTCAGTAGCTGGCAGGTTTGTTGAATATCTATTTTTCACTGTTCCTTTATGCTGGAATGTTGGAGAGGCCTGCAGGGAACTGTTTGACATCTGTTTTACTGTTTGCCTATACACATTCTTAGTGTGTGTTATTTTATAAGTTGATGAAGAATTTATAAAAATTTTCATTTCATTAATTAAATATGTTTAAGAAGTAGTTAGTATAGAATAGCTTTCAATTAATGCAGAATATTTTTTGCTAATTAGCCACAGTTTTTTCAATATGATACATTAAATATAACTTCACTTTTGTCTTTATTTCTGCTAATTTCCAGGTGGCAAATGTTTGAGCAGTTTTTCATTTCCTATTATCCTCTAGCTAAAATTTCTAGACATTCAATTACTAAACAGTATTGGATGATCAATTGGCTTGGCTGTAGGTTCACTGCTTGAAAGAAAAATCCCAGACCTGTTGAATAATATTTTTGATTTGGCCAGCAAGAAAATGCACTACTATTGCACTGTGCTATTTTTTGAAAAGAACATATAGGTTTTGTAAATTCTCTAATGATTAGTAACATTCTTTATTTTTGTCATTTAAAATTAATTTTAATAGCTGCATACACTTCTTTTATTACCGCATCAATTGAATCAATTATTGGATCATTTATATTAAACTTTTGATTAATTCTATTTCTTTAGTAATTGCTATATACATCTGTATTACTGCATCAATTGAATTAAATATTGTACCTGTTATAGTAGATATCTGGTTAAAATTTTGCAGCAATCCAAGAACTTTTGGTTTCCATCAACATTATTTTTATCTCTGAAACCTTCTCTAGGATATGTATCTTACTTCATTAAACAATAAATAAATTACAAAAAAATGGTCAATATATATAAGAAAACACTTTATCTAGTATAGATATATGCAATCAAGAGAATTTTTTTTATGTGATCAGTTGCTGAGCAAGACCAAAAAAGGAAAGATGGAATTCAACCGTTTTATCATTTATTATCCACACAGATTTGCTTTTAACATTTCTATCCAGGATTTGATTCAGAAATCTTTAGAATTTGGAATCCTAAGTCTCACATGGAATTAAAGTTGAGAATAGTTTACAAGATCATTAAAATGTATAATATAAGCAGCATAAACTATTAACTAATTAATTCTACCATATGACAAATGAATAGTGTATTTATCTTCCAATATATCACATCAATTTCTCTGCTTACTGTTAACATCTGCATTTTTGATAATTAATTCACTGGATTTATTTTACAAAATGGCCATCTATTGTGATTGACTAGATATGAGTGTCATTATTCTTGCTTACAATAGATGGCTCTGGAGTAAAGTAAATAGAGTGAATTAATCTTTAATGCAGGTAATTATTATTTTTAATAATGGAAAATGAACTATTTTTAAAAATGGAATTTTTTTTCTCCAAATATAAATTTATTTAGTAAATTAATTACATGTTGAAAAAAAGTGGTGTTAAGTAAAGGGCATTATATTGTTGTGAGGCAGGTTGTTTATCTTACATATCAATCCTGAGAGAAACTTGTTGCTTGTTATATACATCTTGATTTAGAGTGTTACTTTTTTTATTAAGCTTGGGGCTCAATATTTGCACTAAATCTTTTTTTTTGTTTCAATTTTTCATTGTTGTGGTTGTTTTATTATTTTATTGTGCAGTTTAGAGCAGTTGTGGTTTTATGAGATAATGTTTCCTTGATCATTTCCAACTTCTGAAATAAAATAAAAATATATTTTATTTAATTAAATGGAATGATATGATTCTATTCATTATTTTGTTTTCTAACATCATGGATATTATAAGCAATTGATCACAAGATTATATAATTAGAAAATTATGTTTGTCAAATGTCTGCTGAGGAATTTAATATTTATTCTATCCTAATGTTAAGAAAAGAGCTACATAAAGTTTGTAATGTAATGTTAAATATTAAATTGTTAGAAGAAATTGTGTTTGAGTGTGACAAACAATAGCAAATTATCATCAGTGATTATCAAAGATGATCACTTTATTATAGCACCTGTTTGCTATCATCTTTAGTATTAATGATCTAAAACTAAAAATATTCAGTGCATAGGAATAATAACTTGCAGAATAATCTTTAGCTATATCTATGAGTTAAACCTCAAATTCTATGGAGCTGACAGTTCAAATAAGTTCAGACTTTACATGTAACTGATTTATAATGGATAGATAACCACCATTATTTATTAAATAAGTAAATTGGTTATTATTAGTTGTAGAGTAATGATTTAGGAATAATTGAAATTCATCAGATGAGAATCAATTTGCTGGTAATAAAGCATTATGTGATGCTTTAACTATTGTGTGTTCAAGATATAATATATCTTGAGTCAAAGTTGTCTTGAATTAGTGAAACCAAATTTATATTTCATCTAAAAGTAGGAATTTTTTGTTATCTTACAAGATAAAAGTTTTTTTATGACTGAAACATGGTTTAAAGAGCAAATATAAAACACACACACACATATATATATACACCACCTGGATCTTGTTTTACACGATAGATAGGTTCCTCAGAAAACACGCGCAAATGAAATCACGCAAAAATAGATGTAACTTACATTGAAAAAGGGGGGATGTGGTCTGTGATTTTTCAAAATTCGCGTAAAAGCAAAACACCAATGTAAAATTACTTTAAAATTCGCGCAAAAAAAAAAAAATAAGGAAATAAAATATGACTAATAAAAAATTTCAAATTTGAAAAAAATTGATACAAGACAAACTTTTTTTAACTATAATATTTAATTTTATTCAAAATAATATATTTTTATGCATAATTTACAGTACAGTAATTTACATTTTTTATACACGTTTTAATTATGATTTTCTGGTGACAACATAATTAGTAATCAATCTTTGAGACAATGATTTTATTAATTGTTTACGAAGCTCGTGATATCCAGACGTACAACCATTTAGCTCTCGTTGGAATTTAAGAGCACGTTAATGATTAGTGTCATTAATAAGAAAATAATAATTGATTACGTTCTTTTTTAAAAAGCAAAAACAGAATGTGATTTAAAATGCAAAATTAACACGCACAATCTTTGAACAAATTTACATTATAATCTTGTAAAATTTAATATATACATAAAATGTGGAAATCATGATTTTAATTTCATTATTGCATAAAATGTTACTATTATAAAGCACTGAAAATATTAAAATTACTAAGATGAAAGTCGGATTCCAATAATGCGCTATTACTTTCAATATAACGTAAGTGCATGAAATTTATTATTTAAAGTAATAGCGCATTATCGGAAATCGACTTCTGGTGAAACACGAATCGCGTAACTTCAAAATTGTGTTAAATAAGTCCCCGTAAAAAGAGAATATATATAAAATAAACAGCAATAGATAATGAAGGCAGGCCAAGATCAACTGAGCTTTACTAAACAAGGAGCTGAAATTGGTTGGAAGAAATTTAAAAAAAAAAAAAAAGATTATGAACTCAAAGACAAAACCACTTTTTCTTTTCATATCCAAAATCCACAAAGCAGGCAATAAAGAAAGTAAGCATTAATTCAGTCAGGCCACTTGTATAATGTACTGGATTTACTATGAACAAATAAAAATAACCTAGTTTGCATCATCTCTACATATTGATTAACATTATTTAGTTTTTATATTATAGTTTCTAAAATTAGAAGAAAAGGATATCTAATGTTAATGGGTATATACGAGAAAAGAAACCAATTTAAAATTAAATATACCTATTTTTCATTTACTGATAGTAATGATTGTATTCCATTTTAATTGTTTGATCAGAACATTTACATACCAGACCAACTCATATTGCTTTATAAGTACTACATTCCCACCATAAATAAACAAGATTATCATTTACTAACCATTGTTAATTAACTGTGTTACTTTTTTAAATCTTCCTTTTTTTTTCAACAATTCAGAGGTGTCTATTCACATTAGGATTTGATTCATCTAGTTGTGCATCCTACCACTTCCATTTTTAGATATTTGTCTATTATCTGAAAGAAAGAAATTGAACTTGTATAATAAATCTTCCTTAACTTGAAGAAAAAAAAATATTTCACTAGGTCTTTAAGTGATGAAAAAGGGTGAATCAAAGTATGTAAACAGCCTTTTGCTTTCATAAACCTGACTTAAATAAATTATTCATGACTAATATAAAATGCGAAACATTTGTGTAATTTATAGTGTATCCACATCTTTTGTTATAGTATTTATTTTTATTTATCAAAAAACATTTTTATATTCTGCATTGTTGCTAATGGCAAATATGCTCCTTAATGAAAATTACAACTATATTAAATTCATATTATGCTATGATTATTAGAGACCATTTAAATAAGTAGGGAGTTGCTTTCATAATGATTTTGATGTTAGTTATGGAAAATAACTTCCAGATGATTTCACTGGCTTTTATGCTATTGTTGGCTTAGTCTGGAGACAACTTGTTTGTTTTTTTTAATCTTTTTTTCAGATTATCCATTGATATTTAATAGCTGATTATTTGCTCCATTTACTTTCTTTTCTTATGTATCACATCCAATTTAATCTTATATATTTTTCTGTTCTTATGATTTCCTTGCTGCTATTTTGACTCTATCTGTTTTATGTTACAGTCAGTATACTTTTTTTCACTAATCTTTGTTCTATTCATTTTTTTTTTTTTTTTGCTTTTGTGTGAGCATATATATCTGTTCATCTTAGGTGAATGTTGAATTTGTGCATTTATTGAGAATTTTACCTTTTCTACACAGACATTTCTTTTTAATATGATCACGATTTACGTATTGTAACTGTATTGTTTAGCACAAGGTCAGCATGATACTCAACTATCAATCCCCAGGCAATTCGTCATTGGCGTTCTTTTTTATTTACATATTTGAAACCCACGTTATTTTGATAATTTAGGGAGAAAATGAATTAGAAAGAAAAGAAATTAAATATTGAATATTTTTAAAGACATTTTATTAGCTAATAAAATGATGAAATAAAAGAGAAGAAAAGTTTGAATATCTAATGAAATTGTCCATTCCAAATAAACATTTCACTCATTAAAATCACACTGCAGATTTCAACAATATAACAATATGTAAAATTAGCCAAGAAAAAATATTTTAAGATGTTATTAAAATTAATGATGTTTAATCATTAAAAATGTCATTTGAAAATTTTTATAGTAAATCACCAAAACTAAACATTCTAAATTATTAATCGTCTTGCTTTCAGCACTTATAATTAAGGCCTAGCAGTTTTCCATCGCCATAATACAAATTAATGAACATAGTTTTCACTTTCTTTTCCTTCTAAAGATGGGGAGGAAGGGGGTTTAAATTAATTTAAAATAAAAATAAATGAGTAATGATTTTATTCATGCATGAATATCAGCACTAAATTACTTTCTTGATTATATTACTAGACTTTAAAGAAAATATGTCATCTTTTAAAATTAAGAGTTATGTCGGAGGTATTGATTTATTGTGAACTAATTGAAATTTAGTTCTAATTATTTTAAAGTAAATTGAATAATTTAACAGATATTTGAAAATTAATCTATTATTAAAATTTTTAAACTGAGTCATTTAAAAAAAATAGACATTTAAAAGCATATGTTTTAAATTAAATACATATAGATTTATAGATGAGCAAGCCGATAAAAATATATAAATGAAAAATGCAAGCTGATTTTTATTATTACCAATTTAGAAATTATTTCTGTCTGTTATTAAATATAATTAAGTTTTTTAAGAGTTAGGAACTATCATCGCTTTTAAGATAATTATATTGATACAAATAATGCGCGAAGATTAGTTATATATACATGATATATTACGATCTCATCTTTAGTTTTTGGTAGTAATTAAATTAACTTATTTGTGTTGTGTAATGATTATTTGCTATATGTCGTAATACCTACGAATTAAAATTTAGTACATTTGTATAATATGTATATATTTAACAATTCTAAACAAAACAACACTCTCCATATAGTAGTGCCATCTTGTGCTAACAAGAGCAATCAATGGATGCCAGAAGGCTTGTGCATAAAATCCCTATCTAGTGCCTACTCATCCAACATCCCCAGACTAGTTTCTGGCTTGTGGCCTTCATCAGTGAGGAGCCTTGGATCTGAGAGCACTGCACCTAGATCTTAGGATCTAATGCAACCCTCCAGCACCCACCTTTTAACTCTATTTAACTACAATTATTGTGCTAGTATGAGATAGTGATCATGTGATGTATATATTTGTGTAATTTTCGATTTTTATTTCGAAAGAAAATGGAGTTTATTTACTTTAAATATATAATAGTGATTTTTAGAACGTATTTTGTGATGAACCAGCATTCATCATTTAGTCCGGATCACCATCTACCACTCACATATATAATCAGTCCTCAGATTATATTAAGATAACAAATCTTCAAACTTTAATGAATAGGCTTCAATCTTCTCCAACTCTTCAGCCATCTATATTAAAAATCTGATGATAACATGTTTAAAACCCTTGTTTGCTAGAAATGCATATTTTTATCCAAAAGAGAAAGAAAAAATTGAGTCTTGTAAAAATTCTTAAGATTAACTAATTGAAAGACATATTTGTTTGATTTGTTTTATTTAAATATTTTGTAAACATTTAAAAAGTAAAGTTCGTAACATAATATTTTAATTAAACTAATTGTTATATTTAATATATGAGTTATTTTTATTGAGGAATTTTATATCATGCAAAACTTTTTCCACTAATGTTTCATACAATATTGATTTTTTTGTTTATTTAGTTTAAGTTTAATTAGAAGACAATTATTGAGAAATATAATTTTAGAAAACCTTTAATAGTTTTTCTTAGTCATTCATTACATTAGAAATCCATTTAATTGCTAGCCTCCAAACTAGAAGTTATTGTAGAAAAATTTTGATTAGGATGCCAATCTCCATTGATATTGTTCGAGGTTTTATTTTTGACTAAGACTACTGTTTTTGAATCACTTCCTTCCTGTGTATCTTATGGTTGATCATTAATCACCATCAATTACTTATTTCTTGATAAACAGAGCAAAACTCTCCATACAGTATTGCCACCTGTGCTAAACAGTGTAATCAATGGATGCCAGAAGGCTTGTGCATAAAATCCCTATCCAATGCCTACTCATCCAATATCCCCAGACTAGTTTCTGGTTTGTGGCCTTTGTCAGTGAGGAGCTCTGGATCTGAGAGCACTGCATCTAGATCTTAGGATCTAATGCAACCCTCTAGCAACCACCTTTTATCTCTACTTAACTACAAAACCATGAGAATGAAATTGAAAACACAAAAAATATTTTCAATCTAAGCTCAATAGCTTATACAGTCATATGGGTCTGAACTCAGTTCAGCACCCATACATTTTGGTGTCTTTGGCTCTTTTACAACCATAGCCACCACTATTCTATTAGGCAGGATTGGTGTTAAACCATTAAGCATCACATGATCACATTTCCTATACTAGCACATTAATTGTTGATAAACAGAGCAAAACTCTCCATACAGTATTGCCACCTGTGCTAAACAGAGTAATCAATGGACACCAGAAGCTTGTGTATAAAATCCCTATCCAATGCCTACTCATCCAATATCCCCAGACTAGTTTCTGGCTTGTGGCCTTCGTCAGTGAGGAGCTTTGGATCTGAGAGCACTGCATCTAGATCTTAGGATCTAATGCAACCCTCTAACAACCACCTTTTATCTCTACTTAACTACAAAACCATGAGAATGAAATTGAAAACACAAAAAATGCTTAGATTGAAATTATTTTATGACTTATATAATCTTAGAATTAAAACATTCTCCTATTTAAAATTAATATGTATAATCACATATAAATAATTATGTAACTTATGAGATTTTCATGCAAGAAATTAAATTTCAACATTTTTTTTTAATATTTACTTAATACGGAATATTTATTTATTTTCCTTTTTTCATCTTCATTTATTTGTTTTACAGTCAATACTAGATATTCCTTTAGCCATTTCAGTTTGATTTCACCTTTATCATTAAATATTCTTTCATTCATCATATTTTTTTTGGAAACCTATAATCAATAATATTTCAAAAATATCTATTCAACTTATAATTTTTCAAAGTTAAGATTAAGTTAACCATAGTCTTAGTTTCTGTAGAAATACTTCATTTCTCTGTCTTTAATAAAGGGTTGTTTGTCTATTGTCTTTCTGCTTTAAACAAAAAATCTGAAATCTATTGAACAGCTGAAAAAGTTTCTGATTTGGATTTTAATTCAGGCCATGGGTGTTGTGGATTAATGCATTAATCACAATGTCATAAGATCTTTTTTATCAAAGTTATAGTGACTAAAAAATAAAGGGATCAGTTATCAGTACTATTAAAATAGATTTGTTAAAAAATTTTGATTGTCAGATTTGTTCTATAGTCTTTGAAGCATGAAAATATTAAATTGTTTGATGAGAAATTGTTTGTTTCTCTATCTCTTTTTGTATGTATTAAATAATAAATATAAATATGTTAAATACATATAAACCAGTGAAGCTTCCTTTAATTAATTAAACAATTTTTTTATCATTAAGTGCTTTCAGGGCAATATTTAAACCCCATAATCATAGCTAATTAATCAGTGATACATTATAAATAACGCTATTTTTTAATCATGTTCAAGTATACAAATTTCTAAACATTCCACACCTTGGAGATAATAAAGCAAGCCTCTCTTTTTTTGATGGCACTGTTATTATTGGCTATCAGATAGGCATCCTTCACATTTCCTTAACATCGTCTCTCTCAGAACAAATGATGCTGGCTTCAGATGGTTCAAAAACATGAGTGGTTGTAACTTGGTGCTCCCAGAATATTGACCTAGTTTCATTTTTTTTTTTGGCTTTGTTACACAAATATTTGTGTTGATATATCCTGGTGGCAATATTAGCCTGTGTTTCCCCGATGTATATAACATTACATCCAATTTGAGGGCAAGCTATTCCATAAACAACCTGGGGAGTGGATTCATAATTAATGTGGTCCTTAAAATTATTAATTGCCCTATTAGTATAACAAGGAGTATTTATATTTATTTGGGAGTCCTTTAGAGGCTCTATTATTTTTGGTGTGATATTTTTTATCAAAGAAATAGATACATACTTTCTATCATCCTTGATTTGTTGCTCATTGATGTTATTATAAAAGTTGTGTATACATGTTTTATTGGCATTTAATTTGAAACCAATACTTAAGAATAGTTCTATTTTGTTCTTTCTGTTGGCTTCAAAGCAAAAAAGGCTTTTGCAGAGTAGTAATTATGATTAGTATATCCATCTACCATAATCTCATAATCATATTTGGGAGACTGTTAAAAAAAATCCCAAGCTTGATTAAAACCTAAATCAATTATTATTTTTATCAGACTTAAAGATTATTTTTTTAGGTAACTAGTTTATACAATTTCATCTATCCTTCCATCATTATTGAGACAATGGATACTTGTTTATTTTCAGCTTGAGCATAACACAAGGAAAGTCACTCAAATCCTCCACATATCAATTAGAAAGCCTGATAAGTAATGTATTATTTCTCTTCATAAAAGTGAACTGTTAAATGACATTTACCTTTCAGAAGTATTTGAAAGCAGTTTTTTCTTATATATACATATGTCAAATATTTTTAAAAGATTTACTATGGGGCATATATATCATAATCAAAAATAGATAAATATATTTTATATCAGCTCAATTCATAAGTTTCATTTTATGAACATGAATTTATAAATAATCACAGTATTGAAACAACTTCACTATTGTCTAGTAATATTCACTTTTAAAGTTAGAAGTTATTTCTTCAACATGGATATATATTTTTTTTATTCTAAAGATTAATTTTATATATTTATCTTCAGGTTTGTGATGATCATATTTTATATTGGATTATTTTCACCGTTTAGTTTTAGTAAAAATTCATTTTTATGTCTTTTCAATTACATTCATCTGCTAGCAATAACACACAGGATCTGTTACTTCTTTGAACCAATAATCTTTAGATTCATGGAGCTAATCAACTAAAACTATTTTGCCAAAAGCAACTACCAATATAAATTTTGCAAATTTATCTATGAAGGTTTTATGATATCATTTTCTTTTTTAAATGCAACATTTATGGATAGTTTACAAATATCATAAATCATCACCTTAAATTGGTGCTTGGATTATTTGCCATTATCATGTGAGTAACTTTTTCTGCCCAATATGTTTTATTCTAACCTTTTTAATTTTTATTAACAATTGGAATAAAGAGGTTTTTTTTAATTCTGAAAACATTTAACACTTCTATTAGATAATGTAAATAGTCTAGCATAATAATCCCCCACTCCAGTATTGTTTTTTCAGCAACCCTACCTTGTGATCACATTATATATATATATATTGTACCAGTCAAAATAGTATGCTCACTTAACAAGATTCAAATCCTAAACAAAAGTACCTCGAATCCGATTATGCTCGAGATACACAGGTCAGGAGCAATCCTGAATTCTAACCAATTTGCCTATTCTTCAATTGCTCCTGAATTCTAACCAATTTGCCTATTCTTTGAATCTCTGACTCAATGAACAACAATCCTGATGATACAGTACAATTATTTTGTTCCGGGCCCAGAAGCAAAGCGGTCGAGCATAAGATTAGACTGATGATGTTGATCGAGATAAGAATAGCCCAGGAATTACATTTATGAAAGTTATATTTATTAATGCTAAGTTATTAGCCCAGGAATTGCATTTATGAAAATTATATTTATTAATGCTAAGTTATTAGCTAAAGAAAATAGTTCTAAATACTAATTAGAAAATAATAATTCAACAACAAACCAGGATTTACATGAGATATATATTTAATAACATATTGAGAAAACGCATTTATATATATTACAAAATTGTTTCAAGCTTGGAGTGATATTATACATTTGCAAAACTTGGGATTTGTTTTTATAAAATCCTCTTGACATTAATTATTTGACAAATATAATTTTATGGTGTGGATTATAACTTGTGCGGAGTTAATATGCCAATTTAATAACCTTTTATTAACAGAATGTTGTGGATGCCTAAAATAATCTACAAGATTGGAACAGATTCGGATGACAGAAAGATACCTGATAATTTAGCATTAATTATTTTGACAAATAAATATAAATATACGGTCTCAATCATTTATTTACAATCTTAAAATCATTATATATGTTTGATAGGCATTGTTTGGACATAGCGTCTTTAGAATAAGTATACAAGAAACAAACAATGCACTACATTTATGAGAATAAGTTATACAATCATTAATACAAATTAGATTTACGTCTATGGGAATCGATAACGGTTTTTAAAAGAAAGCAGTTTAACTCAATGAACTGAATGTATTTTTATGACATGAATCATTATCTTTAGTACGTCATTGTGACTTACTAAGGTTAGGCAGATGGTGATCAAATTAAAGAGCAGAGTAACGGTACTAGCATACAGCAAAGAAATCTGGCCTTCATGGCAGTTTTGGATATTCTATCATTTTAAAAGAATATTTGAAACGAACTTAGATTTGATATGCTCATGCATTCTGGTGGAGCGATATCGATGGAGAGGCTGGGTTTGAAAGCCCAGAGCTGGATGTACAGTCATCTGCAGCACATCCACCTTATAAGCCTCACAACGTGAGTAGTGTCCCTGATTATGAACGATTTTTGAAAAGTAGGACCGGAGCTTCAGGCTTCTGATGTCCCCAATGATAAAGACATAAAGAAGTGGAAAAGATAAAATGTCATGATAAACGAAAATGTATGCCAGCAACATTATTGGACATCAATATAATTTTATAATATAATTTTCATATAATATTATTTTAAAGCTTGGAAATGGTCTAACCTCTTGCACAATAACCTGTTTTCAATTCTGAGTCATTTAACAAATCATAATGAATAATAATTCTTTTATTGATAATATTGAACTGGCAAAATTTATATTTAAGTTCAATTCCCATATACATATATATTAATTGCTAGGATTAGCCCTCAGGTAGCAGCAAGAAAAGGTGGAATACTTATATTAAGGTTCACAATCTTTTAAAATGAAAATTTAAAGACAAATTCAAAGCAGTAAATTTAGCAGAATTCATCCACAATAAAAGTTTTTAATTGACTTCAAGAATAACGAATTTAAAATGAAACCAAACTTGCAAGCAATTTCTATTTAATATAAACAAAACTTTATTGATAAGTTTTAAATGAAGCCCCGTTTCTTTCCAAATTAAACAATTATTTTTTCCCCTTTTCCAAACTCGCGAATTTGGCAATTTTTGGCATATTAAAGAAAATAGATTATATCTATACATTAAACAAAATACATAAAATCTTAATGGAGCCGCACATAGTTATATATATATATATATAAGTTCAAGCGTTAAAGGTAAGTTAAAAATACAGTATGTTAGTAAGGAATTACAGAGAGAGAGAGAGTTTCAGAGCATAATTAGCAGAAACTTATAAATTGATATCTAAATTAAAATACAAATGTTTAACTACATCTTATTAGGAACTACAAAAGGAATTTACATATTAAGGCAGCTCTATATTACGTGAGGTTACCTCAGCAAGCAAGTAGATGCAATGGAAGCAGTCATCTTGTACAACTGGTCTGATGGAACATGGCAGCAGCAGGCAAACAGTTTTTTGAGAGAAGAAGAGAAAGGTGAAAGGGCCAAACTTTTCTTGACTTCTTTAAATGTTAAGGTCTTGAAACACTTCGAAAGTAACTGACTGAAAAGTAACTGACTAAAATCTCAATTCTTTTTTTCTATGGGCACCTTTTATACACCCTTTAATCCTGCCCAGAATGCAATCTCAGTTGTCCACAGCTATCTTTGTAATTCTCTTCATTAAATAAAAACCACATTTAATTAGTAAAATATTTTTAAAACAGATAAGGCCTGAAATACCATTTGATATATTTTTAGAAATTTGAAAACAACTAACAAAAAGACTTGCTTTTGATTTTAATTAAGATTTATAATTTTAATTAATGAAAACGATCTGAATCTAGATCAAGATAATTTCAGTATTTTGAGCCTTCCCCGTTTTACCTTGTTGTTACATTCCAATAGTTTAACAATAGTTTAATTAAATACAAATATATAAAAAGATATTTACAATTTATATAACAAAACGTCTAATTTTCAGCAATAAATATTAATAAAATGTCTTGCGTTGTTAGCCGAGAGGTATCGCAGCCGTCATGCAAGCAAGTAGTTGGTTGCAGACTGTTGTGGGTTTGCGTCCCGGCCGATGCTATGATATATGAAAAAAAAAAAAAATATTAATAAAATTATTGCTTCGTTCATTTATATATATATGCATCACGCACACTACTGTTTTACTTTACTAAATATTTTTTTTTAATTTATTAATATTTTTTGGGATCATTATGCATACAGTGTGTGGGTGAATGGCATATATTTACGGTGAGGTCTGAATTGCAGACTCCGCAGGAGGTTAGTGTAGATGGTGAAGCATGAAGTTCGATGATGATTAGACATCGACTGCTTCAATATAGTATGTAAATAATTTAATGATAAAAGAAATATTATATTTCAAATTCTTTAGTACCGCTTTCAATTATGTAGTAATCCTCGTCCGCTTTAAGTTAAAGTGGATGATGATTACTACATAATTGAAAAAGCTACTAAAGAATTTGAAATATAATATTTCTTTTACCGTTAAATTATTTACATATTATATATAATATTTTTTTATAACGGGTATTATACTTTTACATTTAATATATATACATTCAGAATGTAGCTTTTCTGAAAAAAACATAACATTGGGAGAGTGATTGATATATCTGAATTTACAGTTAGCAATATGCACTGTGGCAATTATATATATATATATATATCAACCCAAGTGCAATGCATATTAATCAGGGAGAACTGCCACATGAGTTAATTAACATAGATTTGAATAACTATTTGTGTGTGTGTACAGTAAAGAAATTGCCCATGAAACTAAAAAATATATACATATATATTAATCATTTTAAATGTTGTGGCAACTTATGCAAAATGTTATCGACCATTTACTCTGTAACATGTGAGTAGAAAAATAATACATGAGAAAGTATAGTTTAAAGGGGAAAAAAGTACCATTGAGCGTGAGTCAGACTTAAAATATATAGTTCATAAATTTTAGGCATTTTTGAGGTCTTTTTTCGTTTTACCTGTTTTGAATCAATTTATAAATAAAATTGGTTGTCATCGATTATATCTCGCACACCACTTGATGTCACTGTTGCCATGCAAAAGCCCAGAAATATACCACTCACATGGCCTATAGAATAGTTCTCTTCATATTAGCCACTGAGCAGGTTTTGTGCTTCACAGTACTATCACATACTTCACAGATCACTACAGTATGATGTGAGGATGTCTAGATTTCAAGTTATCCTAAGTATTTGCATGTGCATTTGCAGTAATTATTTTTCAGATGACCTGATGTAGTTTTAGATAGTATTAATTGTAAGACAAAAGACATGCTTCCGTACCCATATTTTTAAGGTTAAAAAAATTTCAAAAGTGTATGCTCCAGCATTATACAGAAATCATGCATAAAATGTATTTTGTACAGGGTTGCTACAAGACTTTCAAAGCATAAAATTGGCTTGATCATTTGGGAATTTTAAAATCAAATTGTGTTTTGTAAATCATTTTAAAATAGTGTTGAAAAGTTGTTGTTTTTTATCAGGCGGTAATTTAAAAAAGGAAATATTAATTTTATTAAATAATTTTATTTTTCAAAATATTGTGTATGTTGAGACGGACGATCCGAAGGATCATCAAAACCATTGAATCCCCACATGAATTTCAGCACTATGCATTGACATGTATAGTGTTATATCAGAGTAGTGTAAAAAAAAGTAAATTGAAAATCAGCCTGGTAACATTATATATATTGGTTTTTGATTAGAAACGGAGCCATTAAGCAGTGTGTGGGGGCTAATCAACGACAACCATAAAGTTTTATCGATTCCCTTAGTAAATAGAATGGTGAATTCAAATTTAAGATCAAAAATTATAAATCAATGATACCCTGAAATCAGAAATAAAATGAGAAAAGTCACTGCTGGTTTCAAATCACTTGAATTCTGTCATTTTTAATGCTACCGTAAAGATTTTACATTTTTTTAAAGATTTAAAAAAGTTCCATAAGATGCTGCCCTCTCTTGAATTATTTTACAAGTAAAAAGTCAATAATATTCAAATTTTAGATTAACAATTGAAGAGGGCAGTCCATTCTTGATACTGATTGTTTGTTATCCATAGAGGACAAAGAAAACCGCTTGTCAATTTTTATCGCTATGATTTCTTTTGTTTCATTTCAAAAGTGGTAAACGAATGTTTTAGACCATTTTAAAACTATTTTTTGACATATTATAAATTATTTTGATAAAATATGCTAAAAATAAAATTATTATAGAAAAATACTTTAGATTTTAGTAAAAATTATTTACTTTTCCACAATGTAAAATTGAGAAAGAAATCACTGACATCAGCGACACTTTTTAATTGGTTACTAATGTTCATTTTAGATTCATTTTAGATTTGATGCTATCGAATATTTTTATAATTAAAAATAAAAATTTATTTTTGAGAAAACTTTTGTTCACTTTTATAACCTGACAAATTATTAATATACTTTTTATAAATGAAACTAAAGTGAATATAATATTAAAAGATGAATATATTTTTACGGCTGAGTTTGTGAATTGACCAATTAAATGTTTAGAGTTTTACCTCACTCGGCCAATAAAAGTTAATTGTCAGTGCAGGGGTTAAATAGTGTACTTACTCACCACAAGATAAAATTTAAGAGTTGGTTTAATAGCCTCTAAATTGGAAATAAGAACAAGGTTTAATATGCATATGGTTTACCCTCTTACCTGTAAACTTCAAATGAAACAAGGTGCAGTTGGAGTTTGTGTTTACTGTATCAGACTATATGGTTGAAAAAGATATCATGGCTTTATTCTATCATGTTGCATTGTGGATAACTTAACAGAAATCAATCTGTGATGATCTCCTTGCTGTCCATGCATCATACAACTTAATGTCATATGATGGAATTTTTGTGCTTTCCAGAATAGAAGTTATATGCACTCTCTATGGTACTTAATGATAAACAACTCTCTGAACATTCTATATGCATAAATATGATAAAAACACTATAATCAAAGAAATGGATATAACTGTTAGTTGACGCACAAATGAGATATGGAAAATTGCACTGCTCCATTATCTCCTTTTATTTTTTGGGAGGGAATATATAACCATATTAACCCAAGTCAGCCCACATCAGTTAAGGTGAAACACTGCATGTGCTAATTAATAAATATTTGAATAACAATGTGAATGTGTGTGCACATATATACAATAAAGTAAAGAAATGTTGCATGAGACTAAAAGAAATAAAATATAAATATACATTTTAATTTAGATTAAATGCTACGGCAATTTATGCAGAATGTTATTGACTATTTACTCTGTAATGGGTGAGTAAAAAAATAATAATAAATAAGACTGTAAAGGAAGAGAAAAAAAAATACTTTTGATCACAAGTCAAGCTTAACATATGTAGTTCATAAATTTTAAGGCATTTTTGAGATCTTTTGTTCTAAATCGATTCTTAAATAAAATATTGCTGCTATAATAAATAGAATCGTGAATTCATTTTTAAGTTCAAAAACTATAAATTAATGATACCTGTGGAATTAGAAATGAATAAAAAAAAGTCTGCAAATAATTTTATATCTTCCTGCATTGGAACAAATGTAAATAAAGAAAAGAAAACAAACAGCTATTTATTTCTTCTTTCTCTATAAAATAATATATTGTATACAAGCATTTTTCCCCATATGTTTTAGAAGAAAATAATGGAATATTTTTACTCAAGAATTCCAGATTTTACAATGGTCTGCATTATGGTTCGAGTGACAGATGATAAAAACATAGGTGAATGATCTACCTTATGGTGCAATTGATGGCAGATGATGTACACAAGATATAGAAAAATAATGGAGATGCATAAAGGGTTTATTCAAAATTCACTCAGTATGCAACCATTCATTTTTATTTTTATTTTATTACAGTGTTGATTTCCTGATTCCAAACTGTACGCTGTATGTTAAAGCAGTTTTGAAGTATTCCATACAAAGAAGATATTTTGCCTTGCTGATAATTAAAATTGCAATGCCTATATCAGAAGCTATAATAAGGTTTTACAATAGTAGTAGATAAATTTGCCATGAAAGCTAGGTAAAATCAAGTTGTACATCAGTCAGAAGATCCTAGATATGCAGTCTATCCAATAAATAATGTCTAAGTCTGTGGAACTAGATTGCTACAGTCTCCAAGATGGCAATAAATGAATGAAAATGAACTATGCCACTAAATTGCTGAAGATCTATTGATATTCTACATGCTATAGACCACCATACTGATATAACTACAATTCAAGTGTTCTACATATATAGGGGGAATAAATCTTATTGTCAAGGGGCATTATAAAGACAACCTTAATTACAAAAAGAAAACGATCTTTGAATACCAATGATTTAGGATTTATACATGTTTTTGACCAGTAAGATATTCACATGTATTAATTGTTGTGTTCAACTTTATACCCTTATTTAGAATCCCTAGTATATATTTAAAAACTGAAAACATATTAACTATTGCCATACGTTTTCTTTTTATATCTGCATTTGGATCTCGAGTATAGGCTTAAAAACCAAAAATATATTAATTGTTGTGTTTGACTTTACATCCATATTTAGAATCATGAATGCAGACTTAAAAACTGAAATATATTAATTATGATATATTTTGTTTTAATATCTGCATTTAGGAATTACTAGTACATAGATATAACTAATTTAGTTTTGTTAATAAACATTATAAATTATTGTTTTATCAGTCTATTTGTTTGTTTATAACTCTGTTAAAACATTATAACCTCAACATACATATTCTAGTTTATAAATCATTCACAACTCTGAGATAACGTGAACCACTGGGAACATGCTGGGGTGTCACAGTAATAAATTTTGAATTGATGATGATTATTATTTTACGAGTAGTCTTTCTTTTTTGAGGAGGTTTAGTGCCTGGAGTTTTTTATTCATGAAACCTAAAACAAATAAAATACTTTTGGAGTGCTTATGTTATCATCACATTGAATGGTATTATCACTATTTGTTTTATTAGTGGGATTTTATTAACCATTCCAATGTATATTATTGATGATATCTACACTTACATAAACACTGGAAGATCTCATTGTATATATAAGTGTATATCATTTAGTATCTTATATATATTATGTATCATTGGTTAAACTCATTCTGTAGTGTGTGTGTGTGTGTGTGTATACATATAATGTATCATTGGTTTTATGTAATTTTTGTATACCATTACATAATCGACTGTGGATTTTGTTAATAAATCGTGGTTTATTATTAAATTATTGGCAATTAATCCATTGGTTCCATCTACCTATTTCAAACTTAGGACTGAGAATTATTTATCATTGCAACAGTTATATGCTATGTTGATTTTCTATTTACCTTTATTAAATTCTATTGAATTATTAAAAACAAAGTTATTAAAAGAGATACTATCACCATCCTTGTTTAGTTGATTATTAATCTGTTAATTATTAAATGTCATATTCCATCTGGCTGAAAAAAGTAATTTTCCTCCGAATTTTTTTGAAATGCTTTGCTTAGCGAGACATTGCTAGTGTAATCATTCTTAAAATCAGATTTTTGTCATTCATCTTATAGTCTTATGAAACTAGATTCAATTTTCTAGCAGATAATCATTTTATTTTTTTTTCTATCCCAAAAATTTAAAAAAAGTTATATTGTTAGATTTATTACCATATCAAAAATACAATTGTGATGTAACAGCTGATTTTTGTTTTGCTTAGTCATATTTTTTATTATTTCTTTATGGTTATAACTTTACTTCATATTAAAAAATATTATCCACTAATTGCAAATATTTTTTTTAACAGTGTAAAAATTTGTAATAAATTCCACATTGCTGATTACTGCCCTAAGCAGTCAAACCAAACATGATTTCAGGTAGAAATGTACTCATATATACGTCCTTACACACACATATATAATAAAATATAAACTTATATACAACTACAATACTAGCCAAAAAATTTACTAAAATGCTTTCACAACCATGGTTTCATCTATTAGCATATATATATATTGTGCCGGACGAAAGCATTTAATTTCGTCTATCAATCTATTCTGAAACAGAGGGCGCCACCAGACCACTAATTTTGTATAAAGGTTATAGAGTTGACAAAAATTATGTTGTGGAAATGGGATAGAGCAGATTATGGGTAAATTTAGAGTGGGGAATGTAAAAGAAAGTGCTTAACAGGTTAATCTGGGCTTAATTGCTGAGATATCCTTGACTTCGTTTAAGGAGAAGCCATAATACATCACATCACATCACATATAGAGAAAAATCAGATAAGCAAACAAAAAAATTTCTTTTAATTTGTTTAGTCTGAGAGCATTAATATTTATTAATTATTATTGTGTGTGAAAGTATAATTAGTGGTTAAGAGTATTTGAAAGATTGAAAATTGTGTTTTTTATTTGTTTTAAAGTTTTTTCAGTTTGTTATTTATATATATAGAAATTTTTTTTAAAAGTTATTATTTATTTTTTGTTTTGTTTTATTATTTATATATTGTTATTTTATATATAGAATTATTATTATTTTTTTATTTTTAAAAGTTATTTTGTTGATTAGTTTTTTTGTAAATTTGTTATTAAAAGATTTACTTTTAAGAAAAATATAACGTTCGAAAAACGTTATTTATATATAGAAATTTTTTAAAAAAGTTATTATTTATTTTTTGTTTTGTTTTATTTATATATTGTTATTTTATATATAGAATTATTATTATTTTTTTATTTTTAAAAGTTATTTTGTTGATTAGTTTTTTTGTAAATTTGTTATTAAAAGATTTACTTTTAAGAAAAATATAACGTTCGAAAAACGTAAAATAAAAAAAATGGATTATATTTGTATTTCAAAATGTTTATATAATCGGGAAAAGGAAATTAAGCGTGCTGTTGTAGAATGTACTATATGTGATGGGGTATATCACTTGAAATGTTTAAATAAGACTAGGAAGGATGTAAATGGTTTATGGTTATGCAGTCAGTGTATTAATATGATAAAAGAGGTGAGAAAGTGTTTTCAAAGTGTAGATAGTCGAAGAATAGTGGGTGGAGAAAGTAATAGTGTAATGGAGATGATTAGTCAAAGAATAAATAAGATAGAGGAAGAATTGAAGGATGTAGAAGTAAAATTAAAATCATTAGAGATAAAATGTGAGGAGATAAAGGAATTATTGAGTAGGAATGATAAGGAAGAAATAGATAAGGAGGACCAGAAGGTATTAGAAAATGTTATAGATAGAGCAGAAAAAGTAGATTATGAAACAGTATTGATAGGAGATTCACTAATTAGAGAATGTGGGGATATAATTGCAAGGGAAAATAGAAGTAGGTATGTAAGAGTATGTTTGCCTGGAGCTAGAATTAGGGATGTAGCAGATAAAGTTAAAAAACAAGGTAGTAGAGATGTATATGTTATGGTGGGGACTAATAATTTATTAGAATCATCAGAGAGAATAATGGATGAGTATGTAGATTTGATTAGGAATTTGATTATGATTAAAGGAAGAGTAGGAATAGTTGGATTATTACCAAGGTTTGACAAGAGTTATTTGTTAGATAGGGCATGTTCTATAAATGAGAGATTGAAAAAATTGTGTGAGAGAAATAATGTTATGTTTGTGGATGTGTGGGATTGTTTTATTGGAAAGAGAGAGTTATATAGTAAAGATGGGTTGCATTTAGGAAAACAAGGAAGTGAAGTTTTAGGGAGTTTGATTTATAAAGAATTTTTTTCGGGAAACTTATAAAGGGGGGTGGGTTTTTAAATTGTAATATTATTAAAAAGAATGGATGGAATATAAGAAGTAAGCAAAAGGAATTTGATTTTGATATAAATATAGATATGGAGAAGGAATGGGTTTGTAAAATTAATGGTAAGAAAGTAATTTATAAATGTAATGGAGAAGAAAGAATTAAAAGAATTTATAAAAGAGTAGTTAGGAAAGAAGAAATTGTTAAAATTGGGTTTTTGAATATGCAAGGTGGTAGGAAACCAGAAAAGTGGATGGAATTAAATAAAACAATTGAAAATGAAGAGCTTGAGGTATTAGCAGTAGTGGAAACACATTTAAGAGAAGAAGAAGAACCTATTTTGGAACAGTTGGTATGGCAGGGTATAAATAGAAAAGAAAAAGAAAAAAGGGGTGGTGGTATAGGTGTTATATCA
Organism: Epiperipatus broadwayi; assembly: GCA_028023455.1. Taxonomy (NCBI): domain Eukaryota; kingdom Metazoa; phylum Onychophora; class Udeonychophora; order Euonychophora; family Peripatidae; genus Epiperipatus; species Epiperipatus broadwayi. The sequence continues at coordinate 3,690,797 of JAQFVV010006280.1, read as the reverse complement.
AAAAAATATTTAAATATTGTTAAATGTCAAGAACACTTGTGGTTTGAAATAAGGTTGGGTAGACAAGAATGGATGGTGGCTATAGTTTATATAGCTACTGGAGATAGTCAAATTATATTGGAGTGGAATAGTAACATATACGAATGTTTAGTTAAGGATATACAAAGTTTTAAAGAAAAGGGGAAGAGAATAATGGTTATAGGGGATATGAATGGACATATTGAAGAAATTGATGATGTAGATAATAAAAATGGACAGCTTTTGAAGAATTTTTGTCAGAAAGTGAATTTGAGTATTGGAAATTTATTAAATATTTATGAGGGACAATACACATGGTCCAGAAATAATATATTTCACACAATAGATTATGTATTGGTAGAGAAAGAGGGAATAAATAAAATACGGAAAATTAAGGTATTTGATAATGAAGAAAAAGTATGCACTAGTGATCATAATTTCATTGTAATTGAAATGGTTAGTAATGTGATGGAGAATAGAAATAAAAGTAGAAATAATAGTGAAAGATGTGGATGGAGAGTAAATGATAAGAATAAGTTGGAAGAGTATAAAATACAAGTTGAAGAAATAATGGAAGAGTGGGTTGGGGATGAGTATAAGGATTGGTGTAAGGAAGTAGAAAAAGTTGCAAATAGGGTTTTAGGTGAGAATATTGAAAAGAATAAAAGTAATAAAAAAATTAAAATTAGTAAAAGTGTAAAAGAAAGGAAAGAAGCATGTAGAGAATATAAGTGTGCTATTAAGAATAAGGAAAGTGAAAAAGATATTAATGCTAAATGGGAAAAGTACTTAGAAAAGAAGAAGTTGGCTAAAATAGATATTTATTGAGAGAGAATGAAATTGAATAGTAAATTGTTGGAGGATATTAATAAAAGTGGAAGAGATGGAAGTAAAAAATTTTGGAATTATATTAAAAGGAGAAATGTAGGGGAGAGAGAGTTAGTATTACTAGATGATGAGGGAACTGAGTGTAGTTCTAGAGAAGATTTAGAGAGAATCTTAAATAGTTATGTAATGAATATAGAAAAGATGTTAGATGTGAATGATAGAATATTAGAAAATATGAAAGACTATAGTAATGGGAATATTAGTTTTTTCAGAAAATGAACTAAATGAGGTAGAGAAGAAATTGAAAAGTGGAAAGGCAAGAGGTTTAGATGGATGGGCAGCAGAGATGGTAATGAATTTAGGATATAGGGCAAAAGTAAAGTTATTATCCTGTTTTAATAAAATGGCACAGAATAGAGTTTTCCCAAGTAGTTGGAGTAATACAAGAGTAAGGTTATTATTTAAAGGAAAGGGTAAGGATCATAGAAAGTTGAATAATTATAGACCGATAGCGGTAACATCAGTTTTATATAAAGTTTTCTCGTATATGGTGGCTAGTAAAGTTGTAAAATGGATGGAAGGGAATAATGTAGTGGGTGAAATGCAAGGAGGTTTTAGATTAGATAGGCGTATAGGAGATAGTTTATTTGTAGTTACACAACTTATGGATATGAGTAGGAATTCAGATAAACAGTTATATATGAGTTTTATAGATATAGAGAAGGCATATGATAGAGTAAATAGAAATAGATTATGGATAAGTTTAGCAAATTTGGGAATGGATGAAGCTTTAATAGATATTATTAAGAAATTATATGAAAATAATTATTATATATATCAATTAGAGAATATAGAATCAATTAAAGTTAAAAATGGTGTGGGACTAAGGCAGGGATGCCCTATGTCACCTATTTTGTTTGTGTTGTATTTGAGTGAAATGGAAAGAGCAATAGAAAGATTAGGAAGAGGGATAGAGATACCGTTAATAGGTAGTAAGGGAGTATATATTTTGTCAGGTCTTTTTTTTGCAGATGATATATTTTTGTGTGCAGAAAAAAGAGAAGATATGGAAGTTATGTTGAGGACATGTGCAAGGGTGGGTAAAGAGATGGGGATTAAATTTAGTGAAGAAAAATCAAATATAATGATGGTTAATACTGAGGAAAGAGAAGATGTAGAATTTTTATTGGGAGATATAAAGTTAAGTGTGGTGAATAGATATAGTTATTTGGGAATTATTTTAAGTAATCAGAAAAATTATTTGGATGAATGGGAGAAAAAATTGATAAATGAAGCAAAGAAAAGAAAGGGATTGATAAAGAAATTAACAGTATTTTCATATAATAAATATGATGTAGCTAGAATTATATGGAAAGGAGTTGCAGTAGCAGGGTTAACATATGGTAATGATGCATTATATGTTAGTAAAAAGATATTAGATTATTTAGAAAAAGCTCAAAGGGAAGTAGGAAGACATGCATTGGATGCAGAAGTATGGACAGCAAGGGAGGCAATTCAAGGAGAAATGGGATGGTCAAGTTTTCATATGAGAGATGCAAAAAGTAAAATGAAAATGTTTGGTAGATTGCAGTTTATGGATAATAAAAGAATAGCTAAAATAGTATTTAATTGGGTTATGAGTAAAGGGCAGGTAACAAGATGGGTGAGAAAGGTAATGCGCTATGCAAAAGATTTGGATAAAGAATTTATATCAGTATATTTGTACAAAAGATGGGATGATTGTGTTAAGAGGATTATTGAGTGTTATAGTAGTAAGGAATGGGATAAAAGAATAAATTTATTAATAAAGACTAGGGAGTTAGAGAGATGGAGAAATAGTATGGAGAGTAAAAAGAGTTTAAATATATATAGAAATAAACAGAATATTAGGTGTGAGTTAATATATGATAATAGTAAGGAAAGTAGTTTATTGTTTAAGGCTCGAACGGGATCTTTAGCTACAAAAGAATATACATGTAAATGGAAAAATATGGGTGATTTATTTTGTAAATTATGTAAGGAAGGAATTGAAAATATTAGGCATTTGTTAATTGAATGTAAATGTTTGAAAACAGAAAGGGTACATATAATGAAGTTGTGGAAAAATAAATATGAAAAGAGTGATTATACAGAAAGTGAATTATTGGTTTTTATGCTAGGTTTGGGAAAAGATAAGGGGGATTTAGATATAAAGGTTATAGAGTTGACAAAAATTATGTTGTGGAAATGGGATAGAGCAGATTATGGGTAAATTTAGAGTGGGGAATGTAAAAGAAAGTGGCTAACAGGTTTATCTGGGCTTAATTGCTGAGATATTCTTGACTTCGTTTAAGGAGAAGCCATAATACATCACATCACATCACATCACATCACATGGAAAATTTGTTTACTGTGATCAGAATAGATGATGATGATGGTTTGCGCCGACTAGACTCAGGGAGAAACAAGAGATCTTAAATTGTTTAGACAATTGAGACAAAAGCACAAAGACAAACGTCAGCCAAATTAAGTTTAAACATATTTCATAAATTTTATTATGAGAAAATAAATTATTAAATATAAGTTTATGACACCATAGATGGGGGTAAACTCAGGCGTGTACCAGACATACTAAAGGCAAAGCTATGACAGACTGACTGATCTTCTAATAAACAAATTTAAAAGGGAGGAAGCAAATTTCATTCAGCAGAGGATTCACCTAAACATTGGTTTTCACTTTCAGATATTTAAACCATATGCCCCTGAAATAGATCAAAGAATCCAGCGCCGATGAGCTGTTCGAGATCTAAAAATTGGTCAGACCTCGAATGTCCTTATATCGGTATGAGCTGCACCTATTACTACGTTTAAAATAACGGTGATTGATCCACCTCAAGAACAACCGACAAACATGACTGAAATGAAGAAACAATTAAAACTGGTGAATCCCAGCCAAACGATTGGCGAAAATTACTTTAAAATTAATAATTAAAGATCCCACTAAGGGACAAGTAAATAATTAGAAAAACAGTTACGTCTGCCCAGCATTTAAAGAAAATAAACTTACAAACAAATTCTGAGTACACGCTCTGACAAATTTAAAGCACACATAATAAATACAAAAAGAAATCTATCGGAGAGTGCACATGAGTATGAAATATCAAAAGTTTAAATACTCTAGCAGAACGAAAGTATTGCTCACCTGTAATTTAAGAAAGGATAAATTTTATCTTCCTGCTGACGACTTATAAAATTACAAAGAAAAACACAATTCTAATTTCCGCCTTTAGAGATATTAGAAACGAAATCTCCACCTGCGAAAATCAGACAATAAAGTCGTCAGCCAAAAGAGTTTTGGAGGTTTAGCAAGAGGGCAAACATAGAGTATAAAATTAATTATTGAATACTAAATAATTACAGGTAAGCATAAATATATATATATATATATATACAAGACTGCTAAAGCATTTACAAAAGCGAGGCATAAAATATAAAACTCATTCGTCACTCTCCAATAAACAAAACTGAAAGCAAATTGGAATCTTAAAACTAAGATTCCAAGACACACTACAAAATATTGGAAACCCAGCCAAGATTAAATATGAGGCTATATTGATTTAAGAATACACATTTATGATCAGATTGAGTGGAGATTTAATGAGAATTAATTTACCCTGGGAAGAATAAAAACGAAAATAGTTACCTTTCGGTAAAACAAAGTTCATGTAGAGTGTGCACTTTTACTTAAGTTCATTTTCAGGTTCTTTAGGCAGCAAGGTAGATGTAGAGAGGTTCCGGCTTCTTTTAGGTGTTCAAGGCATTACTGGAGCAAACTTGGAAGTCAGGGATCCGTCTTTTGTGGAGTTAGCAAGCCATTCAGGTGGTGGTAACAAGTATAGAATTTTTCATTTTGTTGCAGGCAAAAGTATTTAATCATAGCTGATGTCCTTTAAGAAATTAAATGTCCGTGCTGATATAAATTCTCACTTGATAAACAGCTTGTCTATCAACGAACAATGAATTAACTGACACTCCAAATTTTCGAGGCTATTTATATGTTGCTTCATTGCCCGCGAAACACTTTCCTTGTTGTCCAATTTCTACACCTTAGGCAGGGCAAATATTAATCTCCCGCTCAATCTATCTAAGAATTCTACCAAGGGTTTATTGAAATGAAAACAACATAAAAATCAAATCTCCACTATAAAAAGTGTTTACAATAATCAAAATAAAAGCAACAGGAATGCAATTAGCTAGCCAGCTTGTTTTTAAATCAAATGGATTTAAAAACAGGCGGTATATGAAAACTATTTTAAAATAAATCGAAAAACATTTTTTAAAAAAATCCGTTTTATATATAAACGCTTGTGTTTTGATACACGCATTCTTTTTAAATAATAATGAAAATTTAAACCCTAAATGTTTAATTAAAATTAAAAGCTTAATAAATTTCTTTTTTTTTTTTTTTTGTTTAATAACAACACCATTGAACCGGATTTCAATCAGGTTCAATATATATATATATATATATATATATATGCACAAAATAAAATAGCCTTCTCATCATTTATTTCAACACAATTTTATTTGACATCAAAGGATGATATTGGTGGTCTCAGATTCAAAAAAGGTTATTATCAAAGTTTCATTTATTCTTCTTTTCAGTTCATTTTGTTCATAAAAGATAAGCTCTTCATTGTCAAAATCATATTTTATGACCTGTATTCAGTTCATGAATGTACAAAACTGATTTGTGTTATCTATTTTTAACTCTACTCTTATGAACTTAAATTCTTTTATTCTACTCTTATGAACTTAAATTCTTTTATTAAAACATAATTTATTTTGACCTATATAAATTTTATGAGAACTTCAAGGAATCTTATAAACTACTTCAGAAATAGATTTGCAATCAATTGACTATTTTGAACCATTTAATAATGAATTTAAATTTAGACCTTTTTTCCAAGTTATTTTCATACCACCCAATAAAGAACTATTCTTATAAATCAATTTACAAATTGATGTCTTATATAGTAAGGAAATAAACTCTTTATTCTTACTAAGAATTAAATTTTTATTATTAGCAGATTTATAGATATTTTCATTATATATAATATTCCTAATAAATTTATGATTATTTTATTACAACAAAAAATTTAAGAAATATGATATCATCAGACAGTTATCAACTTTTTACTCATAATAAACTTTCTTTATTGAATTTTTGTTGTATGAATAAGACTTAATAATTTTGAAAATGATAGTTATATTCAGAGGTATCAATTTTTTTTTAATTATATTGAGTTAGGATATAAAATCATGAACTTATTAGGAATATTATATTTAATAAAAATATATATAAATCTGTTAATGATAAAGATTTAATTCTTAGGAAGAATAAAAAATTTATTTATTTGCCAGGTAAGTCACCAATTTGTAAATTAATTTATAAAAATAGTTCTTTATTGGGTGATATGAAAGGACCTAGAAAAAAGGCCTGGATTTAAATTCATTATTACAGGATTCAAAACAATCAATTGATAATAAATAATATGTGTGGAATAGTTTAGAATATTCCTTGAAGTTGTCATAAAATTTATTAAGGTGAAAGTAAATTAAGTTATAATGAAAGAATTAAAGTTCATAAGAGTAGAGTTAAAATAGATATCATAACTCAGCTTTGTATTTCATGAATACAGGTCATAGAATATTTGACAATGCAGAGGTTATCTTTATTGAAAAAGTGAACTGAAAAGATGAGTGAAAAAAACTTTGATATATTTTTTTTTAAATGTGAGGCTATCAAGCTCATAAAGACATACTTTGATGTTAAAGAAAATTGTTTTTTGAAGTGGGTGATGGGAAGTGTATTTTGTTTTGTATATTGTTGTATGTTATGTTGAATTTCACGTGAAAATATCATAGTTGTGGAAGAATTTTAGTAAATTTTTTTAGCTAATATTGTAGTGGTATATGAGGTTTTATTTTATTTATAATTGCTAGTGTAGCGTTAGGCAGTGTTTAACATATATATGCAGCTAGTTTTTCTATAGGATGGCTTAGTTATTATCTATGTAATAGGATATTTAATAAAACAGTAATAATCAAATCGTTAATCACTTGATAAGCCATGTAACATTTAAGCACTAAAACTAATAAAATAAGTTCAGTTTAAATTCCTTAGCTCTTGAATTCTTCTTTCCTTCATTGTGTTAAATCATGAGGAGTGAACTCATAACTTCCTATTATTTGCATTATACTTTAACATTCTAACCGACTAAGCTAGTTCACTATATGATATATAGATACACACATACGGAGGAAGGTTATATTATGTTTATATAACATTTTTGTATTTCCAAAATCTTGAAAAATTGTCAACGTAAACTATTTAAATTTTATTTCTAGTAAAAGTTTTTAAAATTATGCCATTTTTAAGAATATACACACTTTTCTGTGTGTATAAATTTTTATGGTTTTCAGATTTGTTAGCAAAAACTATTTGATTATAGATAATACACAATCATGCATGGGTAGTTCATCAGATGCTTGTTAGTTTAAAAACGGAGTAAACTGATTTAAGCATGCTCTGCGTACAGATCAGAATATTGATTTATCAAAACAGTGGATTAAAAAAGAAAACTTCGTGTATCAAGCAATTCTACTCGTTGCTGCTGTCTTCAAGACTATTATTCTGAGGTAGCTTAAAGGAGTGAGATTTTAATTCTGAAATGTATTAATTTTAATCATAATCCAATTTCCTGATGTTTTTCCAAGTTTATTGCAAATATTAAATGATACATTATGAAATCATAAATATATACGATATGTATTCATCTGCCTGAAGGCCTCTTTAAGATTACTAGGCAATGCGTTGCTTGAACAAATATATGATCATCCTCAGTTATAGTTTATTATCCTCTGCTAGCATATCAGTATTTAGAGCTACATTATACATCATTAACATGTATTAAATAAAAATAAAATGACATTTAAGACCCACTACAGTACAAAGTTTTACCCTGCAGTGATTATGAACAGGTGTCTTGTCTATACTAAGAAAATCTTATTTATTGATGATAACATATATGCTAACTAACTTTTATTGGCATAATATGCTGAGCGTGCTTTCAACTAATTTTTGGTAATAACCAATAAATGTTTTTTTTTTTTTTAACATACACAATAGAGTATTTATTATTGAATTACATTGTTTTAAGAAAAATTAAACATTACTTTGGAGAAAATAACTATTAGTGTTAGTGATTATACTACAATTACCAGATAATAAGGACTTTAGCATTTTTTCATCCTTGATTCACTTTCTAAGAATATCTTCATAGATCTTCTTACTGTTTATTTTTGGCTAGTTAGGTGGTTTGACTATAGACTACTGATTTTTTTTTACAAGATTTACCTAGTCCAGATTCGAAATTAGGTCACACTTGTGACAAAGTAATATCACTGTACTATGAGGCTTATTATATATAATTACTCCTAAATCTATGATTGCTTGACTTTAAATATGTATATTATGTAGTATCTGTAATAGTTTTGTTTATTTTTGATTACTGAAAATTAATGGCAAACTAACCAGTAACATCATATTGTTCATGTATTTGAAGTCAAATATTTGCAGTCACTTTTTCTTTGGCAGACAATTTAACACATATATATATATATATATATGTGTGTGTGTGTGTGTGCGCGCGTGTGTTTGTATTTATATATGACTTCAGAGATGGATACATTGAATGCTTGAGGTTTTAATACATGTAAAAGAAAATGTAGTATATTTGCAGAGACATGATATGGTGGTAACTAAATTGTAATACAATAAATCACACAAATTGTTTACAACAGTCTTAATGTAATGAAAGATAAATAGAATAATCATTAAATATATTTGAGATACATTAAATAACCTAAAAATCTTGGGTTTTACATGATTCAATACCAAAACATTGCATATATGTATAACAATGACTGAATATATGTAGTGTTGTGTCTCAAATTACACAAAAAATTGTATATATGCTAGTAACATTTTAAATTAGTATAATTTTTTTTTATAAACGAAAAATGTCCTTCTTATCATATATCTTTAAAATTTTCAAAATTTGATTGTATGACTGCCATATTTTATTTTGTATAGTATATGCTAACCTTTTATTAAATGATTGCTTTCTTTAGCATCCCTCTACTAAAAAAAGCAATGGAAAAAAAGTCAACAGGTTTTACTGCTCTGAGAGAATGTCCAATTTAAGAACTAAATGTTATCAGCTCAAAAATGTGACTAACTTTATGAACAGCTAGCTAGTCAATCACTTATGTTTCTGTGAGATTTATCATAGTGGTAGAGTAACAGATGCAAATGATAAAACTTTTTAAATTGTCATGTGATTGTTTGAATATGTGGTTTTACATAATGCTTAATATTTCCAGGCTAGACAATCTGTCATTTATGATATCCAGATATCAGATGATCTGCTCAGCACTCATTCATTATCGTTCATGGATTTTAGGTTTTTTAATCTTTATTTTCTAGCTAAAAATATATGCATACTTATTTATCAATTAATAAATGAGTGCCTATGTTGATTGGTTAATAAAACTACTGAACATGATTAAAATTCTCAACCAACTGACTAAATGTTCTACTTGTATTAGAATTCCAGGCTGTAAGCATAATAATATTATTTGATTTCCATTTAAGCAATAGTATTCAATAAAAATATAAATTGTGGGTTCAACACTTTTCTTGATTTGGGTAAAGTTTCCATTATATCATATTTTTGCTTTTAATCATAGTACATCTGGGACTTTTTTCCATTTAATGATAGTTAAGTACTATTTACTGACTAATGTTGCATGACTGGCTGGACTGATTATTGATTACTAATAGACAAAAAAAAAAATGTAAACCTTAGTGACCAGAAATTTTTTTCAGTTTTTTAACAGAAGTTTAACTCCGGATTATTGACTCTAAAGTCTTTTTATTTATAATCGATAATGACAATAAGAACAGTTATGTTCAACATTTTTAGATTGACTGTTATTAATTTCAAATTTTGCAAAAATATTAAATATTCTAATTGAAAACAGATTTTGCGACTACAATTTTTTTCTTGGAAAAGAACATCGTGATTATTAGCTTATTGATTTCCACTGATCCTTGAAGTAATTTTTTATAACATTTCATAAACAAGTTCGTTTTCTTTTTATGCTGCCTGTTATCATTTTTGCATTTGTTTTTTTGTATATTTTCAACGATTGTTGGGAAGAGAAAATGTAATTTTCTTCTTATTTTTAATTTTTAAAAATAAAAATAAAAAGCAATTGAAAAGAAAAAATAAATAAATTTTAGATTGAATTTATTATAACTATGTTTTAATAAAACATTATTAAATAATAAAGCAAAACAACTTTTAAAAAAATTAATGTACTTCCATTTTGCAACTACAAATTAACGTAAATAAACAATCCAAATGTAAAATTATAAAAAATAAAGGCATTAAAATACAAATTTATGCAATGCATATATACTTTAACAAATCATCCCATTAAAATAAAGACTAAGTACATTTCGATAAAAGGGGGGGGGGGTAGAGTATATTAAAACAAAAGGTTGTATACATATTAGTATTTTTTTTATCAAAAGAGAACATTATAATATTTTCGCAAATGCATTTTTTAATGGCTGATAAACTCTCACTATATATTTATATATTATGGAACCTCGATACTACCTCATTTTGTTGAAGCCCTCTCACATATATCACATTTATAAATGCTTTCATATGATTAGAATAATATATATATATATATCATTTACTGAACTGCAAATATATGGTTTTATCAAAATGCACACATATATAATACAAACTCATTTTTATGAGCTTTACAGTATTCATGTAAATTAACATCTAGTCATTATTATATATATAAATTTGAAAGTTTGTTTGATTATCGTTTAATAACTCACAAATATTGCTCTACTCTTGATGAATCTTGCATGATTTTCTTTTTCGTTTTAGAGAGAATTAAATAAGCCATGGTTTTTTGCTTTATAGTACTTAAGTGTTTTAAAAAAAAAGGGGGGGGGGGATTTACTCATAATGCGATCATAGCTGCCGATACAGAATTTAAAAGTTTGTTTTAGCTTTGACTGTAACGAATTTTTTCATCATATAAAAGTAATCACTGTCATCATTTTCAACCATTATCAGTCCAGTGTAGAATGAAGGTCTCTTCAAATTTAATACATCATTAGGTTCTCTTCTTTGTGTCACTCCAACCCACTTCCTTATTTCATTCATCCATCTCATATATGATTTCTTTTTAGATCTTTTATAATCTCTTGGAATCCAGTTTAATATTTTAACTGTCCTTGTATTGTCAATTCTTCTAGACATATGTCTAGCCCAACTACACTTTCATTTTTTAATTATTTCAATGATGTCAGTAACATCCGTTTTTTTCTCTCACCCATGTATTTCATTTTCAGCTTCTTCTTGTTACTCCTAATGTGTGTCTCTCCATACTTCATTTGTGGTCTGAAGTCTCTGTATTGTTTTTCTATTAAGTGTCCAAATATCAGATTCATAAGTAAGAAGTGGTAATGCACAGTTAAAAAAAACCTTTATTTTCAAATACATAGACATATTTTCTTTTCATATTAAATTCTTTCTATCAAAAGTATTCCAACTAGGTTAAATTGTATGTTTAATTTCATCCATTATGTTTCCATCTGTAATAATAATGTGACCAAGGTATTTGGAGTTGTTAACTCCTTCTAAATCATCATTATCAATCTTGATTTTCTTTTTTTGAGAAAATCCATTGAACATTACTTTAATTTTTTTAATATTTTCCTCAATTCTACTTTTTTAATTCAATCTGAAAACTCTTGCAACATTTCCTGAAGCTCTAAAGTATTATTTGCAAACAACTACATCTCCTGAAAAATCTAGATGATTTAAATAATTTTCATTTACTTTTACTTCTTTAGCTTCCCATTTTAATCCATAAAATATTTCTTGCAAAACTGCTGCAAAAAGTTTTGGAAATATGGAATTATTCTGTTCTACATTCTTCTCAATGTTAATTTTTATAGTATCATTATGCAATATAATTGTTGCTGTTGTAATTTTATATTATTCTTCAGAATATGACAATATTCTGGGTCTATATCTTGGTGATTCAATGCTTTATTTACTGAAGAAGTCATTGTAGAATCAAATGCCTTTTCATAATCTACAAATTTAAAACACAATGACAACTCATATTCATTAGTTCTTTCTATAACTTCTCTCAATACTTGGATATAATCCACCATACTTAAACTACATTTAAATCCATCTTGTTGTTTTGGGTGTTTAAAATCCAAAGTTCACTGTACATGAGTTGTAATTATTTTGGTAAAAAAAATTGTGTAGAACCTATAAAAGACTGATAAGTCTATAACTTTTAATATCTTCTTTGTCATCTTTTTTAAATATTAATATTGGCACATCTTTATCCTTTAGACATTTGGTACATAACTTTGCCAAAAACTTTTCGGTTTCTTCACTTTTCTCTTTTAAGATGTCAATTGTAATTCTATCATTACCTAGAGCTTTCCATTTCTTCATAAATTTAATTGCATATCTCACTTCTTTATTCAAAATCCTGGACAAGTCAGAAGTTATAAAAGTTGTAGGAAATACTTTTCCTTGTTCTTTATTGTTATACATTTTTTGATAGAACTCTTTTACATATTTCATGATTTGTTCTCTCTTTTTAGAAACAGTTTCACCTTTTTTATTGCAGAAATAAGTTTATTTTCAATACCAAAATATTGTTTTACATTTTTGAGCTTCTTATTCTCTTTTATAGTTTTCCTTTGTATTTAACAATTGTACTTACTTATATTACTATAAGTTAAACAAGGCAAAACTCTCTATACAGTAGTGCCACCCTGAGCCAAACAGATTAATCAATGGATGCCAGAAGGGTAGTGCATAAAATCCCTATCTAGTGCCTACTCATCCAATATCCCCAGACTAGTTTCTTCCTTGTGGCCTTCGTCACGAGATAGGGATTTTATGCACTAGCCTTCTGGCATCCATTGATTACTCTGGCACAGGGTGGCACTACTGAATAGAGAGTTTTGTCTTGTTTAATAACAATTATGTGCTAGTATGAGATGATGATCATGTGATGTTTAGTGGTTTATTACTATAAGTTCTTTTTCACAGCATTTTTATAAAATTTGAGATTTTCAATACTTTTTAATGCATCAACTTTATCTATTTTCATATACCTTTGTTTCTTCATAAATTGTCATCTCAATAGAAATTTTATGAACAACTGCTGATTTTTTGTACCAACTATCTTTGTTATACTGTATTTATCTTCCTATTAATTTTAATCAAATATCATGCAAATCTGAATCATTCAAAATCGTAAAATTTGAAAACTATTTGCAAGTTCTAATTTCAATTCATTGGAATGTTTCTGAAGATTCAGAATATCAACTGTGAATATATTTTTTTTAATAATTTTTGTTTTTCTAGTTTTGCATTAACATGTATCTTATTTCTCGCTAATAGATTATCATTTTTTTGTATTGAATTTATTAACATTACAATCTTGAAATACACATTTTCTGTTAATCAAAGTATAATCTAATTCTATTATAGCTTCATTACCCATTTGTATTTAACTTCTTTTTTTTTTCAAAAAAAAGAATTCATAATATAAAGTTTTTTTTTCTGCAAACTTCACAAGTTTATATTCTCTCTCATTTTATCACCATAACTAAATTTACCTACAGAATTTTTATCTTTCAGTTGTGTACTAATTATAAGATTGAAATTTCTCATGACAATTTTTAGAAATATTTTTTTATCTGATCAAAAGTGTTTTGTATGTCCATATAAAAATCCTCTTCTTCATCATGAGGACTTATTGAGGCATAAACGTGAATTATCTGTATTCGATATTTGATATTAAGTTGAATAATTAATTTTGTCATTCTGTCCGATACATCATTAGTCTCCATAATGTTATTCTTTCATTTTTTTGTTTACTTCCAAAGTTTGTTTCTTTGTAAACATCATTAGTCTCCATAATGTTATTCTTTCATTTTTTTGTTTACTTCCAAAGTTTGTTTCTTTCTAATACACTATATCTTCACTTTTTAAATCAATTATCTCTTCATTTATTTTTCTAACTTCATAAAGTCCAATAATGTCCCATTTAATATTAAACGGTTTTTGTTTCAATTCTTGCAATCTTTCTTCACTGGAAAGTGATTTTCAGTTGTAAATACATAAATAAAAGATGGCCATGAAATGACAGCCTGAATCTGCAACCAGGAGATGATTAGCAACTTTGACCTTCAATTTGCTATTGCTGCATTGATAGTGACTTTACAACCTCCTGGGATTAAGGGCCACATTTTATTTTTGTTTGTCATGATTGTAAATATCTATTAGTAAAAAAATAAAAAAATTCATTCACACACACATTCATTTTCCCTTCAAGAAAACTCAATGATTATGAGCTATCAGGCAACTGAGAAAAAAGCAATGTTGTTTCTTGATCTTAAACTCAGAGATAAAAAGCCAGCCAACTCACCTCACTCACTAATGTGTGTTAGTGGGTAATCCAGTCATGTTCATATACTAGAATAGTGACAATAATAACAACTATAATGATAAGAGTGTATGGACTGAACATTAGGAATTTGGCCTTTTCACTTCCTTTAAAGTATCCAAGAGGAATTTAAGATCTCCTTTCATTTAACAGCAAATTTCTTTTTGTAGTCCTAAAAGTAATATTTTCTAAAAAAAAATTCAAAAGTTATCCATAAAATGGGCAAAAAATTGTGTGTATGAGGAAGATTGGGCTATATTTGTGAAGCTGATAAACAAACTTTCAAATTTATATATATAAAATACATATTTTGCGGGTTCATCCATGTTAAAAACTTTTAATATGAATATACTGATGTTTCGACTTGGTCACACAAGTCATCCACAGAGTTATAAAAGGTAGAAAGATGGTTGTAGAGATGTTACAATCACTGATTTAAATAAAACTCATGGTGTCTATCAATCTCATGTAAAATTTGTAAAGCTTCTTACATAGGTATGAGTAATCATTGCATCAGTGTTAGGAGAGATGAGCATGCTAATGCAGTTAAACAACACTCATCATCATCAGCACTCTCACTCCATACTATAGATTCAGGTCATAAAATTGATTTTTCTAGTACCAGAATCATATCCAGATGTGATAATCTCTACCAGTGCAAAATTAGAGAAGCCATTGAGATATTTAAAAGGTCAGATTGTATCAATAAGCGAGATGATACATGCAAACTTCCTCCTATTTGGAAAGATTTTTTTAAAAAAACATTCCTAAATTTAACATTTTTGCTATTAGTGGAATTTTAACGTTTTATTCAAATCAGTGATTGTAGCGCCTCTACAACCATCTTTCTACCTTTTATAACTCTGTGGATGACTTGTGTGACCAAGTCGAAATATCAGTATATTAATATTAAAAGTTTTTAACACGGATGAACCTGCAAAATATGTATTTTATATATTTTACCCATGCAAATCTTCGTTTTAACATATATATATATATATATATAAGACTAATATGCAAATCTTCGTTTTAACATATATATATATATATATATAAGACTAATAAAAATAAATGTCAATTTAAAATATTGCAATAGATAATTTTTAATATTATTTGTTGAACAATTCATAAAAGATTGTTATTTTTTTGTGCACAGTATTTTACTTTTAGAAGTTAGTAATTTAGAAAAAATACATCTGGTGATTGATCATCTACACATCTAAACTTGATATACATGTTAAAGGAATTATGAATAACAGTAAGTCTCAGCAATAGATATTATGTTATAATTCAAATATTTCAATAAGGATTAAAGGATTTGCTATTACAACTGTGAGAAATACTAGAACTTTAAAACAAATATTTAAGATTATTTAAATTAAAGAAGTATTGTTATGTAAAAATTATTGGTAATACTTATCATGTATACTTATATATCCCCATGTAAGATTTTAATGAGATATTCCAATGTTTTGACCTGATCACACAAGCCCTCAAATGGGCAATGCATATTATATAATTATAGAAGTGTTGTAGAATAACTATATAGTATTTATTTTCCAGTTGAGGATTTGTCTGATCAAGTTGTAACATTGAAATATCTCATTAAAATCTTACATGGAAAACTCACAAAATATATATTTTATATATGTTTATAAATTTGAAAAGTTTGTTGTTTGTTTATTACATAATAACTCAACAAATATTGCTCCAATTTTGATTAATCTTACACTATTTTCTTTTCCTTTTTTTGGTAAAGGCTATGGGTTTTTACTTCATGGTATTTACTTGTTATTTTGAAATTTGATAACTGTTTAATAATGTGAGAGAAACCATGATAATGGGTAGTTATAATATAAACAAAATAAAAAATAATAATGTAGTTATTAATAATAAATTGATGAAACATATTTACACACTCACCTATAACTCACTTTGCACTTGTCTTTTATACAAGTATTCACAATAGTGATCAGCATCAATTTGGACTATCATAAAAAAAAAATTTAAACAAATTTTTGATGGCCATTTTGTAAGACTGATATATCGTCCAAAAGCAAAATATCAATTTTTCTATACAGAAACTGTACAGTACCGAGTTTATTTATAACACCAATACTGTATATAATATTAGTGCTCATTGAAGTATTTTAATTATAAATTTAAAATGCAGTTAATGAATGTACATAGAGTATTTTATTTAATTTTCATTCAGCATCTTTACAAGACAGTCAGTTATTAATTAATACCATATCCATAATAAAGATTTTCATCGTTAATGATTACAAAGCCCCCCACCCACCCAAATGTGATTCATTCAATATAATAAATTAAAGTCATAATTTAATGACATGCAACAACCATAGACATTAACACTATTAAATTTTAAAATGGGTACATTAGTTTAAAAACTGTATACAGTATTTACTGGTTTATATGGATTAAAATTTTTACTGACAGTACTTTTATATATATATGTCATAGCATTGACCGGGAAGTGAACCCGTACCGGCTGCTTAGAAGGCAGCTATGCTAGCCGCTCGGCCACCAATACTTGACTAATAGTACTTTGCTTGCAGTAAATATAACAATCATTTTTATTGTAATTTAGTTATCATAATTGTTATTCTGAAAAAGAAAATAATTTCATAATTATGAAATTTGTATTACTAAATCTAAATTAAAAATAACAATCTATCTCATAACATATAAAAATATAGAAGTGAAAGAAAAAAAATGAACATTTTATTTAGCATAAATTCTCTTAACGTAAATGTATTTTTGGTTTAAAAAAACATATGCAAAAATTGCATGCAAATAAATGGAAAAAGATTCATACTTTTAATATTTATTTAAATAGTTTGACTGCACTAATTAAAAAAATTTTAAGTCATTTCAAAGATCATCTTCCGCATTAAATAAAATGTGATCTCTCCATGCAACAAAAAAAAAATGTCACAGCTAATGTATTTTTATATAAATTGATCTTTATCTAGATGTATATAGTACATATTTAAAAAAAATCAAATATTGATTAAAAAATGCAAACACAATGTGTTACATACATTTTTTTTAATATGTCTGAATAGAATATATATATATATTGTAACCGTAAATTCTCGTAATATAAGTGCCATAAGAATTGTAACTTCGATCACTAATCAATTCCCGCTGTACATTGTCAGCTATTAAGAGCTGTATCCAAAAGCATATCATGCTATCTATTTTATGCACCAAAGACCACAACTACAGACCAACTAATGATCTAACATAAAGTTTTTACAATTTATTTGATCGCAGCCAGGGTATACCGCAAAGACCTATCATAGTATTATTATAAAACACATTAAACAAATTATAAGTGCAATGTTATTACTTTTAAACCTTAATTTGCGATTTTTATGGTATGCGACACTATGGCCGACCATGTACAAGATGGTGTAATTTGTGGAACTACATAAGATTATGAAATTTTAAACCATCTATATGATTTTTAATACGAATGCTAGTCCAGGTAAAGCTTTGCAATAAATAAACATAAATACTTGGGTTCTGATTTTATAGTTTATCATATTACTGAGACTCTTATTATACTGACAAATGACAATTTAAAAACGTTAAGTAAATATATTTAATCATATCATTACTTGGTAAATCTGTTCACAAGTTTAATAATTAATTTGTATTTTATACTAGAATCAACTACGCAAAGCCACAATGATGGAAAAGGTAAATGGGATTTTATTGTACCTTACTCATCATAAACTACCAAAGACGAAAAGCATCTAAATGTTTTCTCAAAAAATATTTATAAACTCTTATATCATGTAGACAATAATATGTACTTCAATGTATGCTCTTCAATGTATGCTCTATCCAAAGTTTATGATTTCTGATGTTATGAATGACACATAGCAACGGCACAGTAAGTTTAATTATAAATCAACGTTTATTTACAAATTTATGAACAATAAGTAATTAATTTCAATATTCTAAATAAAACATAAATAAACAAATAAAATAAATAAATGATAATTCCATTGACTTTCTTCAATAACATCTCATAGGTACAGTTTTAAAATCTAATCATACCTTATTTCAATCTAATATAATGAATATTGATGAGATTATACGAAATACAGCATCAAACTCATGAAATATTTAACGTCATTTCCAGATTCAATAAATCCCTACTGTACACCTATAATAATATAATAAATAATATGATGTCTGTATGATTTAGCTATAATGTAATCATTAATTAAAATGACAATTTAAACTTACGTTCCGGTAAATAATAATCAACCAACAGTTAATTATTATGAAGTACTTGAATAGAATGTCCTGCTACCATTTAATAATCTAACCGATAAATTATGCTTACAAATGAAGAAGATGGTTTAGCAGATTAACTAAAATACTTTGCCCAACTTATATCTGTGAAGCAAAACATATTCCTGTGGATGCATTCATCTACACGTAGGAATTAAATAATACTAAACGTTTTGTGTATTTAAACACCATCATAAAGTAATATGTATAATCACACAATTCCGCGGATTAACCACCGGCGCAGGAATGTGTGTAAAATACAAAAATGGCAATTAAAATAATCTGCGGATTAACCACCAGCACAGATTAAAGCCCTTTAACATTCTAAAACAACATTATTATTTACTTCACATTAAAGTGCAAAATCATCCTCCTCAGTTCTTCTGACTATACAGAAAACACTAACACTTTAGCAAATGTGGGTTCTTGCATAATAAAATGTTACGCTAATCAGGACAACTAATGTACTACTTATCTTGCTTAAAATAAACATGTGTAATATAATATAAGTAATATTGGCATAGGAATATAAATCTGGAAAGACTCACAAAATATCTCATAAAGATTGATATATCTCATGAATTCATTAAGTACTGTTTAAGCTTTTTCGCGAGCGCTATTCTCTTGAATAAATATTTTATTCAACCCCTATTAATTTAAATTTAATAAATATAACTTTTGAACTTCACATGCAAGTTCATATAACGATAAAATTAAACAATACATTATTCATCAAATACATAAAATTTAATGGTGTGTGTGTGATAAAACTAACTGTATAGCATTTTATAGTTCACTACATGAATTATAGCAGATGTGTGTATCACAAATTGGATTGTATAGCATTTTATAACTTCTAATGTGATCCGTGGAATCCATGTACGATGTGTAGAATAATAGGTATACGAGGTAATAGCTATAACTATAGTTAAATTCCATACATGCAATTCTATCCATTTGTATTTGTTATTATAATCACAATTAGATTAACGATTTTGCGTGGCTCCCTAAACACGAAACAATTTTAAAATAGGATACGCAGAATTTAAATGAAAATGTTTTTCATAAAGTTATTAATCTCTACATCTTTCTATCAAAAGTGTTCCAAGTTTATCACATCCATGCAAGTATTTATTTATCCACGCGTTAATCCAGGAATACTAATTACAGCAATTAATTTATTCATTTCAAACCGACGATACAATTATAAAATAGCTTTGATTAATTATTTGAAGAATGTTTATTATCCAAATGTTAAACAAATTAACTAGCAAATATTATTGGCATTGTAAAGTTAAATATCAATCAATATTATATTTTATTAGAATTAAAAACGGAAATATTAAAATATTTTGATAACTTTAACGTTTTACTTTAACTTAAAATTCTTCTTTTTTAAAAAACAAATTTTCATATTCATAAAACTTCTGTAATTAAAATACTTATTTAATTTTTCCAAATTGTAGAATAATAAATATTTCAAAACTTACCAAAATCTTGTATTTAATTCTTTCAAACTTAAACTGGGAAGCTCCGACATTTTAAAAATGTAATATTGGAAAATTTATTACTGGTGATTCGATCCACTTGGCCAGCCGACTTGAACAGACTTTTAAATTTAGCAATTCATTTTATAATTAATTACCACTATGTTATATTTACGTTTATAGCAAATTTTGTGGTAATCCGTTTACTTATTAACTATTTTAAAATTAAGCTTATCAAATTTACACCATTTGCCTTTACCATTTTCTTTCTTTCTCTCCCTCCAAAAGCAAACTAACAGACGATCTGCTCTTTTAAATTCGCGCTCTTTTCTTTTATTACATTGAGACGCATACGTAATTACTGTATTTATTTTTAATAATTAATTTTAACTGAATAAATGGTTCTGTAAATTTAATAGAAATAATAATTTAAGATCATTTTAAATAAATAAAAATAATATTATTATTTTTAATAATATTTTACCAAATTTTAAGGTGTTGTCAGATTTTTAAAAAAGTTAAACATTTTGATATACGTTAGTATATGGGAAGAAGCAAATTTAAATTTATCAAAATAATATAAGAGAGTAATCTGTTCAAAGTGCAGCTCAAGCCAATCAAATCACCAAAAGAAGAAAGAAAAATTTTTATACTAGTTACATCAGTTAATATATTTTATACTAAAATATATGGTTACAATATATATATATATATATATATATATATATATATATATATATATATATATATATATATATATATATATATATATAAAGAAGCTGCTCACATGACAATGGCAAAAAATCCCATAAGCCAACCTAGTGTGACTATACATAATGTATGGAAATCACTAATCAACTTTGCTCTGAGGAAAAAGTGGAGAAATCAGGAGGAACCTCATAGATAAGTATATGAAATTACTACATACTGTTGCCTTTGGCAGGATGGCTCAGTTGGTTAGAGCATTACCTTAAATTTCAATAATCAAGAATCTAAGGACCCAGGTTCGAATCCCATGCTAGTACTGTCACTGGTCAGGCCAGCAACACCTGAAGAAGAGGGGAGAAAAATACCTCTCGAAACGTGCATATACTAACCTGTTTGCTGTGATATTACTAACAGTTAGTGCATATACTAACCTGTTTGCTGTGATATTATTAACATTTGTTTGCTGTGATATTACTAACAGTTGGTGCATATACTAACCTGTTTGCTGTGATATTACTAACAGTTGAATGCATTTGGAATATTTAACTAAAAATTAAACTTTTCTAAAGACATTCAACACACATATTAGATGATGGAAATAGTCCAATATAAAAATACAGCTAGAACACCATCATCACAAACCTTCAGAATTTATCTATATATAATATATATATATATATATTAAATTAACTATGATTAGCTTTGACAATGTATTATGCTAATTTTGCTACTCTTATGCTAATGATAAATAACAAATCCTTATGATCATTTAAATAAGTTATTAAATATTTTTATTCTAAATAATTTCATGTAAATAATATAATGTAGTAGTACAAATTTGAAAAAAAAAATAAAACTAAGGGTATTTTTTTTTTTAGTGCAACAAGAAATAGTTGCATGGAAGAATACAAAAAAATTGTTAACAGTTAGTTTTCTTTTACTATCTTGTCCATTTTGCCTTTTGGACAGATAAAAGATGCATTTTTATTTTCTAGCGATTCTGTTTAAAAGTTATATGATAACAAAAAAAAAAAAAACAAGAAAATCTTTCAACTTGCAAACAGAAATTGATATCTTATGTTGATTGGAAAGAGGAGAAGGGAATCATGATATCCGTTTTTCTATCAGTTTATTTATATTATTGTCACCACTATTTTTAGAAACAATGTTAAAATAAACAAGATGCTTAAACCATCATTAGTCTATCAAAAATTACCAAAATTATGAAATCGCATCATTTCATATAAAAATAAATTCAAGAAGCATTTCAACAATTTATTCTAAGCTTTTTCTCTAAAAATTCTCAGCCATCATTTGGTGTATTCTTTCCAGAAAAAAAAACAGTAGTATCAAACGATTTAAAAGATAATAATGGATCTTAGAATAAGTAATTCATGTTTTAGGAAATTAGATAATTATCATTGATGAATGTATCACGGAAAGAACAACTTTATTTTGAAATGCATGTTAAGAGATTTTTTAATTACTATTTATACTAGGTTAAGTTGTTTGTTCACAGCTTATAATGTACATTTTAGCTGGAATACAAAGGCATTTTTCCCATATGAAACCATTGTAATTATATGTTTTGGGAGACCAATTGCCCTCATTATGTGGGATAGTATATTAATTGTGTGTGTGTTCATTCATTCAAATTTACTATAAAATAAAAGTAATAAAAAGTTGTATTTTATTTTTAAAATAGTGTAATGTCAGACTTTCATTGTACATATCCTTTTTTTAATAATTTTCTTCTCTCCCTTTGGAAAGATAGTAGCAGTCTTATTGTCACCAGACAATAGTCTTTTTAGTTGTCATGATTATCTTCAGAATCCCTTTTTACTATTGTTAAATCAATATTATTTTATCACTTCAGAAAAATACTTTATGCACTTTTTTTTAATTTGTAAAACATGTTACATGAAATAGTGCATCATACAAAGATTCAGAAATAGCATTAATAAATGTGATCACTTATGACATTCCTAGATGGAAAAATGGTTGTTACCATATTGTAAAACTTGTAAATTTACAAGTTTTAATATTTTATTTTTTGTTCATTTATATATATTGGATAGTTTCTAATTGAAGTGGTGTGTTTTGATACAACACATTTTTAAAAGTCATGTGGATAATTAAGTAGTAATATTTTGTTATTATTGATAATACTTTATCATTTTTTGCCATCAAACTTAATACAAATTGCTTTAGTGTTTTTATATTTAGTGTTGTATCATAAATATTAGTGATTCTCTTATATTAGTAAAATACTTCCTTGTGGATATATATTATAATTCAATGACTGTCTTCAAATCAATATCATCATCATCATCAAACATTATTAATCCACTGCAGGTTGAAGGTCTCTCCAAGGTCAAACTATCTTTTCCAATATTTACTTTCTCTTCTTCACAACGTTCCTGCACACTTTCTTATTTCATCCATTCATTTCACATGTTGTCTCTTTCTGGGTCATTTACAACCTCTTGGAATCCATTTTAAGATTTCAATTGTCCATCTGTTAGTATCTCTTCTTTCAATATATCCAGCCCAATTTTCAATATCTTCTTGTTACTTCCAACATGCATCTCTCCATAATTCTTTGAGTGGTATGAAGTCTCTGTATTGCTCTTCTATTAAGTGTCCAAGTCTTGGGTCCATAAGTAAGAACTGGTAAAACACATTTATTAAAAGCCTTTCTTTTCAAACTCATAGGCATATCAAGTTATTTCTACCAAAAGCACTCCAAACAAGTTTAATTGTATGATTAATGTCATCCATTATGTTTCTATCTGTATTAATCATCTGACCAAGGTATTTGTAGCTGTTAACTTCTTCTAACTAATCACAATCAATCTTTATTTTCATATTTTGAGAAAATCCATTGAACATTATTTTAATTGTTTTAACATTTATCTTTAATCCTACTTTCTTACTTTCATCTGATAACTCCTGCAACATTTTCTGCAGCTCTAAAGCATTATTTACAAAAACAATTACATCATCTGCAAAATCTAAATGACTTAAATATTTCTCATTTACTTTCACTCCTTTAGATTCCATTTTAATCCACAAAATACTTCTTGTAACACTGCTGAAAAGGTTTTGGAGATATGGTGTCATCCTGTCTTACACCCTTCTCATTGTTGACATTCCTAGTAACATTATATTAATCTAGTTGTTGCTGTAGCATTTATATATATATTCTTTAAAATATAACAATATTCTGGATCTATACCTTGATGATCCAATGCTTTAATCACTGAAGAAATGTTTATACAATCAAATGCTTTTTCATAATCTTCAAGACCAAAGCATAATGGCAATTCATATTCATTTGTCCTTTTTATAACTTCTCTCAATATCTGGATATGATCTACTATACTAAAACCACTTTTAAATGCAGCTTGTTCTCTTTGTTGGTGGAAATCCAATGTTTTCTGTAGACAAGTTGTAATTATCTTGGTAAAAATTTTGTGTAAAAGTGATAGAAGGCTTATAGGTCTGTAATTTTTAATATCTTCTTTTTCATCTTTTTTAAATATTAGTATTAATACTGCATTCTTCCAATCAGCTGATACATCTTTATCATTTAGACATTTGGTATATAACTTTGCTAAAAAAAATTATATTTCTTCACCTGATTCTTTTAATAAATCATAATATAATTCCATCATTACCTGGTACTTTTCTTTTCTTCATAAATTTAATTGCATGTCTCACTTTTTCATTTAAAATTATGGGAAATTCGAAAGATATAATAGATATAGGAAGTACCCATTTCATTATCTCATCTCTTTTTTTAGTAATAGTTCCCTCTTTTTTCCTTATTGCAGATATAAATTTCCTACTAATACCAAAATGTTGTTTTGCACTCTTGAGACTGTTATTCTCTTCTACAGCTTTTCTTGCTAGTTTATAGTTATACTTTCTATATCATTTTCAACTCTTCTCTGCAGCATTTTACAGAATTTGAGTTATTCAATACTTTTTAAAGCATCATTTTTGTATATCTTAATATTCCTTCTTCTCTTCATAAATTCTCTAGTCTCAGTAGAAATTTTATTGGTCAATCGCTTCTTTTTTCTACCAGCTATCTTTGTTGCAGTTTATAAAAGTATATCAGTTATTTTTTTATTAATTTCATTCAAATCTGAATCATGTTCAAAATCTACTAATACTTGAAACTGATTTGTAAATTCTAATATAAATTCATTAGAATGTTTCTGAAGATTAGGAATATCAACTGTAAATATTGTTTTTCTTAATAATTTTTGTTTCTCTTGTTTTGCATCAACACATATCTTACATCTTACTAATTGATGATCACTTCCTGTGCTAAATTTATTAAGAACATTACAATCTTGAAATATGTATTTTCTGTTAGCCAAAATATAATAAAATTCTGCTATACCTCCATTTGGATGCTTCCATGTCCATTTTCTTTTAACATTTTTCTCAAAAAAAGAATTCATAATATAAAATTTTTTTTTTCTGCAAACTCCACAAGTCTATGATCTCTTCTTTTTTATTATCATAACCTAAATTACCTACAGCACTTTCATCTTTCATTTGTTTACCAATTCTAGCATTAATGTCTCTTATAACAATTTTAAAATGTTGTTTACTCTGATCCAAAACCTTTTGTACATCCATATAAAAATCTTCTACTTCTTCATAACTATGAGAACTTGTTGAGGCATAAACCTGAATCATCCGCATTTGTTATCTGCTATTAAGTTGTATAACTAATCTAGCCATTCTGTCCAATACACCATCAATCTCCACAATGTTGTTCTTCCACTTTTTTATTTATAATGAGTCCTACTCCACTTATATTTTCAATATTTGTGCCTTTATAGTAGAGTACATATCCACTTTAAATCAATTATCTCTTCACCTTTTCTTCTAAATTCACAAAGTTCCAATAATGTCCCATTTAATATGACAGTTCTTCTTCTAATTTTTGCAGTCTTCCTTCACTTGAAAGTGATCTGCAGTTGTAAGTTCCTAAATAAATAATCATCATCAAATGGCAGCCTGCGTCCACAATCAGGGGATTTTTAGCACCATCTGCCTTTGTCCACCAACCACTGTTTTGGTTGGTGTCTTTACAATCTCCTGGGAATAAGGACCATGATTTATTTTTGTCTGTCATGATTGTATATATCTATTGGAAAAAAATATTTATCATTTACACATACATTCATTTTGCCTTATCAGGCAACTGAGAAGAAAGATCATGATGTTTCTTGATCTTAAACTCAGAGGTAAAATGCCAATAAACTCACAATGCTGGCTAATGCATGTTGGTGAGTAGCCAATCCATGTATGTATACTATATGAATAATCACATACTAATAACAGCTGCAATGACAAGACTGTATGGAGTGAACATTAGGGATTTGCCCTGCTATGTTCCTTTAAGGCCTCCAAGAGAATCAAACGGTCTCCTTTCAGTTAATAGCAAACTCTTTTCTGCAGCCTCAAATCATTATATGTAATCTTATAGTTCAACATTTATAAATACAGTTAATATATATATATATATATATATATATATGCGTGTGTGTGTGTGTGTGTAAAGTATAACTTTAAAATTTTATCCACTTAAAAGTCTTTGTCATAATGAATGGTTGGTTAGTGGAAAATTATTCAGTAACTAAATGACAGGTGATAAGATCAGATCTCCAGTTTTGGTTTAACTCTTTTGTGCTGAAACCTTTTAAACTAAATCTAGAAGAATTACTTTATAATGCTCTGGGTAATAAATAAATAATTATTTACAGGAAAGCACACTACAAATGTATATTTATTTCTAATCATCCTAATATTTTAGGGTTTTAGTGTTCAAATATAATAATATTTTTACAAATTTTAATTCTTTAACAATATAAATTGGTATTCTTGATATGATTAAATAGCAAAAAGTATTTTGTTGTATTTAATTTGTATCTGGCATACTAAATATTCAGATAAAGATGGTGTTAGTGTATAAAAATGTATAACTTTATTTTCATGCAGTGTATTTATAAATAACAATAATAATTAGAAAATTGTGGATTATATTCATTTATAAAATTAGTAGATGAGATTAATTAATTTATAACCAAGACTCATATAATTAACAAAATATATTTATAATTCTACTTTTTGTCTCAAATATAGAATTGTAATTCAGAATAATCACTTTAGAAGCAAAACAATAAGAAAAGCTTGAACTGGAATGTTTATACACTAAGCATAGTATTTGAGCATGCTTTTAATTTATTTAAAATAATATCTGAAATACAGCCATTCTTATACCTGGAACAATTGTAAATATAGGGGATTTGAACTCAGACGTTCTAGCAACCTTCAACTGATACACATGACTACACATATGTAGAAAAGATGAACAATCACCAATATATCTACTTTGTGCTGAACCTGCACTCATCAGTTGGACATGCTTCAATCTACTCCAACCTCCAAATCTTCAGCTGGCCATACCATTGAAAATCTGATGATAGAATGCCCAAATCCTATGCTGATTCCAATATTATTTTTATGCCCATGTTGACCTCAAGTCACTCTGATGCCTTATGTATAGGGCAGTATCCATTTAAATACATAGAAGAGGGATGGGCAGAATGCATGCTTAATGTGTTAAAATTTGAAATACAGTAAATCTCACACCTGGAACTTAATTGTAAATATAAGGGATTTGAACTCAGACTTCTGCCCATCCTTCTGGGATTTTAACTGGATACCGAGTATCCTATATATGAGGGGTCACAGTGACTTGTGGTCAAGACGGGCATAACAATGTTGGCATCAGCATCGGATTTTGTGCATTCTATCATCAGATTTTCAATGGTATAGATGGCTGAAGAGTTGCAGGTTGGTGTAGATAGAAGCCTGTCCATTAAAGTATAAAAATTTGCTATCTTCGCATAAAAACTAAACACTGATTATATATATGTGTGTGTGTGGGAGATGATTAGTTTGACCAACTCATGAGTGCTGGTTCAGCACAAAATACCAATATTGGTGATTGTTTATCTTTTCTACATGTGTCTGGTTATGTGTATCAATAGTATGAGATAATGTGGATAGTTGAAGGTTGCTTGAAAGTCTAAGTTCAAATCCCCTATATTTACAATTAAGTTCCAGGTATAAGAATGTGTGTATTTCAAATCTTACACATTAAGCCTGCATTCTGTTCATCCCTCTTCTATGTAATTAAATGGATATTGCCCTATACATGAGGGGGGAGTGTGACTTGAGGTCAACATGGGCATAACAACAATATTGGAATCAGCATGGCATTTGGGCATTCTATCATCAGATTTTCAATGGTATGGTTGGCTGAAGATTTGGAAGTTGGAGTATATTGACGCCTTCCATTAAAGTATAAAGATTTGTTATCTTAATATAAAAACTGAACACTGATTATATATACATATGTGTGGGAGTTGATAATCTGGACCAACTGATGAGTGCTGGTTCACACAAAATACATATATTGGTGATTGTTTATCTTTTCTACATGTAAGTGGTCATGTGTACCAGTAGTATGAGATAGTGTGGATAGTTTAAGATTGCTTGAAAGTCTGAGTTCAAACTTCCTATATTTACTAAAATAATATCATAATCATAACTATACAGCCAAAAAGTAGAGGTTAATAATGTAATTTTAAGAGTATGTAATTGATATGTAAAGGATTGGTTTTAAACAAACTACTTTTTTTGTTAATGATATTTAGATTGTTGGTGATATGCCAGGCTTCTTTTACCTTGCATTTTGCATTATTGCATTCCAAAATACCACACTAGCTGTTGCAGGTTTAAAGTTATAGCTGAGACTGCTAAGAACAATTCTGAACATTAATCCATATTTTTAGACCTCAGAAACTAATTTGGTCATACCTTTCAATCTACAACAGCCAGTGTGGTATGTTTGGAATACAATGATGCAAAATGCAAATTAAAAGAAGCCTAGCATATTGCCAACAATTCAAATGCCATCATCAAAAAAGAATCCTGTTTTCCCCTCTAAAAAGTTGTTTATTTAAACCGACTCATTTACATATATATATATATACATTTACATACTAAACCGACTCATTTACATATATATATATATACATTTACATACTCTTTAAATTGCATTATCCACCTCTAGTTTGAGGGTGTATTGCTATGATTATAATATCATTTTAGAGATAATAAAAACATGTTCAGGATACTATACTTACCATATAAACATTCCAGTTTAAGCTGTTCTTATTTTTTTGCTTCCTAAGTGATTATTCTGTAACAAAATAATATTTAAATGAGCACAATAATAATTACAAGTTCTCCATAATATATATATATATATTGTAATGGGCACATATGTACGTTACATTGTTTTTTTATTATTAAACATGAAAAAAATAAAAGTTCGCAAATAAAAACTTCTTTTTTAAGAATTAAAAATTGAAAATTAAAAAATCTATCTTAAACTCGTATATATATATAAAATCGCACAGATGAAAGAAAATTATTAAAATAAAACTTTATTAAAAATAGAAAAAGTATTTTAAAAGCAAAAACTTAAAAAGATTTAATTGAAGATAAAACTATATCTTCAAGAATGTAGATAAATTAATTAATGTTATTGAAAAATGGAAATGATTATTTTAATTAGTCAAAGTGAACTAGCCCTTGGGCATTTTAAATGTATAAGCATTGGTCAGATAGGAAAACAATAGAAACTAATGGCGAATGAAAGAGATCCATCAGGGAATCGGACTTCAATGGAAGGATCATCATCATTGATGATGTAATGTCCATTAGATCCTAAAGTTACATATAAAAGAAAAAGTTTGATAATAAAATTTTTAGTGAGTGAAGAAAATTTAAGAGAAGACTGAGATGCGTTAAGTCAGAGAGTCGGAGGTGAAGGGATTGAAAGACGCACTTTCAATTTCTTCAGTTGTTATAAAAAAAAAGAAAATGAAACATCGCTTTTCCTATATTGAGGACCACAGGATTATCGAGGGATTTTAACGCTGGATTCCAAACGGCAAGCAACGGATAACTAATGAACATTTCTAAAACCATAAGCATGTTATGAACTTAAATGAATATTAATTTGAAAACACTAAGAACTTTAAAATATAAACTTTCCCAGTATTTAAAAAAAAAAATAGAAATAGAATCCTATCTGACCAAACTAAATTCCTTATTAATTCTTTTTATTGATTTTTTTTTTTTTAATCATTTCCATTTATTTATTTATTTATTTGGTTCTTCTAAGTTTTATTTATGATTTTTGTTTTTCGCTAATTTAATATTATATAAATGTTAAACTTAAGTCGGGCGTGAATGGCTATATAGATTTGTAAAGTTATATTAGGGAGGGTAATCTTAGGTTATTTGTTTCGTAGTTAAATTGGGTCAATGGATTGGATATATTAGTGTAATTAGTAGATATAGTACAAGATTCGCTACGGGCAGAATCGCTTTATACGCCACACACTTCCTTTTTGGCCTATGGAATGCGATTCGTAAGTCAGTAAAATGACCACAGTTCTTTCCTATGGAGTTTTTTTTATTGCTCTTCTTGTCAGATAGATGTAGTATTCCTATCTGATGAGAGGCAATTTCTTCTCTTAACCTTTTGTGCTGCTGTATTCGTATTACATTGAATGCATCGATATATCAGATGAATTGACGTTGGTTTGACTGCGAACTTTTGGTCTAAGATTAAATAAGGATAGAATATTTTCTTTCAAATGCAAATCTATGTAGTCTATTCATACTCGACACTCTAAATAAAAATGCATTAAATTTAAGTTGGGTATGGACGTTGCATGGATTCGTTATCGGTTAATTATGTTTTTAGTTTTTATATTTGATCAAAATATATAGACATTTGGTAAATAATGATACCTTACAGTGAGTATCTAAAATGTATTTATTTGGATGTCTTTTAAGTTATTGGTGTCAATGCAGTATCTTATGATGAATGCCATTGGGTTTCTTGTATTCCCTCTGCAATTGACGGTATCAATGACTTTGTATTTTGATCGTTTATGTTTATTTTGAAAATGTTTTTAACCCTGTAATCTATGTAACCAATCTATACTCTACATTTTAAAACAAACATTTATAAACTCATCTGTGCGAACTTATAAAAATTAAAATGTAAATTCAAATCTAAAATCAAAGTTAAAAATGTAAGTTAAATTTTAAAATGTAAAACATACTAAAATAATTTTAAATATTATATATGTGCATAAATAAATGTTTGTGTGTATAATTACTGGCAGTGGCTTATTTTATTCTTTTTTATATATCTTAGACAAGAATTTATTTTAAAATATAAATCTCTGCTATTCCACTGAGCTAGTGACAATGGGCTAACGACCGGAATCAAAATTTATAAAATAAAAAAAAATAAAATTTTTTTTGACTTACGTATCTGCCTACTTTATAAATTTTCTAGGTTCAAATGCCTAGTGGCGCCCTGTAGTGTAGATACGTTAGTCTACTTATTCTCCGGATCATTACAATATATATATATTATGTCTTATATAATAAAATGATTTATTAATTTATTCCTAAATATGTGGTGTATCTTAAAGTGATAAAAAACACTACACTTTGTAGAAGAAAGTTGTTAAGAAGTTGTTAAGGATTACTTAAAAAATTTAATTATAAATAATTACTAAGATAAAGAATATTTTATTGCATCTTCATTTTAAAAAAGATATGTTTTCTATTAGTATCTGACTTATAAACTTAGCTAGTTCATAAACTAGCAAAATGTTAATTCACATTTATAATATTACTATTAAAGTATGCTTTAATTAACTTAATCCCAAGAGATACTGATGGCATTCCATAAGAGGCTTATCAAGTTCACCTTATCAATAAAATGGGAATATATTTTATCAATAGCTTCCACTCTTCTTAACAATAATGTTTGTACTAATATCAGTGCTAAAAGTATAATTGAATACAATAGATGTCTGATAACTTTTTGAGAATACCTAGGTGGGAAAACAAGAAGGGTAATATCATTAAAATATATCAATTATATGTTTTAGATAGCTTTATTTAAAGAACTATTAAATTAACAGATAAATAAAACATATGAATGTCGGATATTGGGACTTAATCATAAATAGTTATATTTCAATGTCCTTAACTGATTTCCAGGTAATGATGGAATTATAATTGGTGTATTAAAAGAAGCAGGTGAAGAAATATAAAAAAATTTAACAAAGTTATATACCAAATGTCTAAATGATAATGATGTACCGGATGATTGGAATAATGCAGTAATAATATTAATATTTAAAAAAGGTGATAAAGAAAATATTAGAAATTACAGACCTATCAGCCTTTTATCTGTTTTATACAAAATTTTTACCAAGATAATTAAAACTCATCTACAGAGAATATTGGATTTCCACCAACCAAGAGAACAAACTGGATTTAAAAGTGGTTTTAGTACTGTAGATCATATCCAGGTATTGAGAGAAGTTATAGAAGGGGCAAATAAATATGAGTTGCCATTATGTTTTGGATTTGTAGATTATGAAAAGGCATTTGATTCTATAAACATTTCTTCAGTGATTAAAGCATTGGATCATCAAGGTATAGATCCAGGATATTGTCATATTTTAAAGAATATTTATAAAAATGCAATGGCAACAATTAGATTACATAATGATATTGGAAAAGTCTACATTGAGAAGGATGTAAGATAATGTGACTCCATATCTCCTAAAACTTTTTGCAGCAGTGCTACAAGAAGCATTTTGTGGATTAAAATGGGAAAGTAAAGGAGTGAAAGTAAATGTAGATTATTTAAGTCATTTAGAATTTGAAGATGATGTAGTTGTTTTTGCAAATAATGCTTCAGAGCTGTAGGAGATGTTGCAGGAGTTATCAGATGAAAGTAGGATTAAAGATAAATGTTAATAAGACTAAAGTAATGTTTAATCAATTTGCTCAAAATATGAAAATAAAGATTTATTATGATGAATTAGAAGAAGTTAACATTTACAAATACCTTCGTCAGATTATTAATACAGATGGAAACATAATGGATGAAATTAATCATAGAATTAAACTTGGTTGGAGTCTTGAGGTAGAAATAACTTGATACTAAAAGGAAATATGCCTATGTGTTTGAAAAGGAAGGTTTTTAACAAATGTGTTTTACCAGTTCTTACCCATGGATCTGAGACTTGGACACTTAATAGAAGAGCAATACGGAGACTTCAGACCACTCCAAGAAGTATGGAGAGATGCATGTTGGAAGTAACAAGAAGAGATCGAAAATGCAATGTATGTGTAAGAGAACAAATAGATGTTACTGACCTCATGGAAAAAGTTAAAAGATTGAAGTGGAGTTGGGCTGGACATATTGCTAGAAGATATGATAATAGATGGACAATTGAAATTCTTAAACTGGATTCCAAGAGATTGTAAGAGACCCAGAAAGAGGCCACGTGTGATGTGGATGGATGAAATAAGAAAGTGTGTAGGGGTAATATGGAGTAGAGAAATTAAAGATCGGAGAAGATGGATTGAATTTGGAGAGACCTTCATCCTGCAGTGGATTGATAATGTTTGATGATGATGATGATGATGATGAACCAATTTCATAATTACAAAATGTAGATAACACACATGTATACTAAAAGTAATCCTAAATTAAATATATGACCTATATTTTTTATTATAGTTCCTTCTCTTGAGAACTTTCACTGACTAAGATAAATATATATTTTATAACACTAAAAGTCATTTGATAAATATAATATATTTTTTATAATTAAAATAAATTCAAAGTCGTTTTTAAAATGTTCAGAATATTTATTATGGCACATCTCTTTCAAATTTGTTGAAACTGATAAATCGTTTGACGTTTGGATTATAAATTCCAATAGATAGGAGAAACAAAATTTAATCCATATAATCAATAATTAGTAATGAAGTTTGAACTTTGAAATAATATTTTATATAAATTGATTTAAGTTATTCCAAAATAATAAGTTATTTTATCTCCTAGGTGTGGAAACATAGTTATTAGTTAAGATTTCATTTTTAATGACAGTCCTCCACAGTAAAAGAGTTTGTCCAGAAGAAAATAAATTTACTAGTGAAAATTTATTTTTAAAGTGATGAATATCCAATGTGAGGAATTCAGGTGAAGATAAAATTCAATAATTAAAATCCATATTTAATGTTGATTATAAAATGTAAATGTTTATCCAAGTGAATATAAAATGCAGTAGTTTAAATTTGTATTTAAAATGATGAATATTCCATATATAAATGGTCTCCAGGTGAAGATAAAATTTACTATTTAGATTCATATTTAACAAATAATTATAAAATATATGATTGTACAAAAGAAGATAGAATTCATTGGTTAAATTTATATTTTAAAATGATGAATATTTAATAGCTATATAGTATCCAAGTGAAGATAAAATTAAGTAGTTATCTTTATATTGAATGAATAATTGTTCAATACATAGGTTTTGATTCAGGAAAACTTTACCCAGCAAACTTTTTGGAGATGATATAAGTAAATAATAGTAGCATCCTTTAAAGTTTAGATTTAAGTCCAAGTTTTATATTTTCATTTCTTTTAAAATGCCTTATAAGATTATAATGTAATTAAATGTTAAGTTCTTCTTTCATGAGTGTTTCAGAGAAAATTTGCCATTAAAACAAATGTTTATTAGATTTTCCTACTCCATGGTTGTTGAAGTGCAAAATGCTAATATGCTTAATTTTTAATTAAACAAATTACTGTGCAGTTGCAATCAGTTAATATGAAATATTAACCAATTTTAACAGGTAGTTCTATTTATAGGTTTGCATCATATTTTCAATGATCTCATCATCTTCATTCAAAATTTTAGTTTATATTGACTTTTTATGAGAAAATTTATTGTAACTATTAGAAAACATTAAATCAACAAATGATATTTTGAAATTTTAAAATGTTATAGTATCAATTCACAAAATGAAATATTTTTAATATTATGACATTATTTTCAAGTTATTATTACATCTAATATTTTATTACCAACAATTATAATAAATTTACTTAAATAATTTAAAGTTAAAATATATTCAAGACTTATAATCATACACACACATATATTTCAATATAAAGTATCACTTTTCTATAATTAGTCAGTGTAATTTTAAGTCATGATTGGGCAATAATAAAGTTATTACTACACTAATAGTATTCTTAAATAATTTATTTTTATTATTTTTAGTGTTATGTTCTTATATTTTATGTATAGTTCTTTTAAAATTAATATGATTTCTGTAAGAGACTCATAAGTAAATGTAAATCAGAATAAAGATAATTGATATATATATATATTCAAAAAGTGCTTTATTTGTAAATCAGAATAAAGATAATTGATATATATATATATTCAAAAAGTGCTTTATTTGTAAAATATGTATATCTTCGATAAGTTTAATAATTTATTTTATAAGGCAATATTATCAATAATTTAATATCACTTGAATAACATTATTCATAACCATAACAATAGTAATAATTTAATATTTGTGATATAGATAATCAATAGAATTTTTTAAGAACATCTTCTTATATCCATTAATTTGAAACATTGAATATCATTACACTATATGGCTGTATTTATCAATTATGCTTTCAGGATTTTAGGATTTTAGTATAAGCAACAGGCCATTTATATGGTAAAACTTGTTGATGGGTCTATGTATAGTTTCCAAAATTTATTTCTAGCATTTTAATATTATTTCAAATCTCCCTTCCCTCAAGAAAGTAAAAATTAATAAGCAATTTTATTATGCACTATCAGAATAATGATAAGAAATATCCAACAACTGAACTTTTGCTGCATAATTTTCTATTGTTTGTCTCAACTCACAGAAAAAACTGTCAAGAACCATTTTACATCTTTTATTATGAAAATATTATGTTAAAATACATAAATGATAAATTAAACATAGCCTAATGTATATGTAAACAAAAGGAATA
The DNA here is from genome assembly GCA_028023455.1 of Epiperipatus broadwayi. NCBI lineage: Eukaryota > Metazoa > Onychophora > Udeonychophora > Euonychophora > Peripatidae > Epiperipatus > Epiperipatus broadwayi. The sequence goes on along the minus strand of JAQFVV010006280.1, from coordinate 3,654,758 downwards.
AATCATTTTCCCAATGTTATGAAATAAAAGTTCTCTAAATGTTGAACAAAGCATCCAGAATAGAATGAATACATCTATTCTTGGGAATTCAAATGTTTATAAGAATATGTTTGTCAACTCTGTTGATAATTCAGAGTAAAATTAACTTATCAGCCTGGTGGAATATGTCACTTAAGAGTTATTAAACTCTTAATTAATTATACAAGGTGGAGACAACATATCTCTTTTAACATCTTGATTTTAATAATTAAGTAAGATTTAATATGGAAACATTAATCCTTGTTGTTTACCTATACATTGAACTATGTTTAATTTAAATTTACATATTATATCTTATTTAATTATTAGAATCAAGGTGTTAAAATAGATATGCTGTTCCAATCATGTATAATTGATTACAAGTTTAACTATTGTAAGGGCTGTATTCCATCTGGCTAAAAAATAATTTCACTCTGAATTATCAACAATATTGACAAAGGTATGTTTATTAATATTAGAACTCCTAAGAATATATGATTAATTCTATTCTTGACCCTGTGTTCAATGTTTAAAGTTATTTTAATTCGTAACCTGGGAAGAGTAATATTTTATGCAATGAGCTCTCTTTTCCTAACACATTGGATAACTAGATTAGTGGTATAATTTAATCTAGTAATAACACTATCTTATAGTTTGTCAATTAAATTTATTTGACCACTTTAATATTTAAATCAGTGTTGTAAAAGCATGTAATTGTTAAGGTTGAAGAATATATCTATTAATCATAATGTTTATGTATAATATTTAATAAGACTGCACTGCAAAGTCTAAGCAGGTGAAATTTGGTATAAATCATGGTTTGACTTTTACATTACACTGATATGTCACCAGATGGTTTTATTGATGAGTAATATTTGTAACTAATGAAATAATCATCATGGAAGAGCTAATTGGTTACTATTTTAATGTGACATTAATGTCAGTAAGAGTTTGTTATATGTGAAATTATTAGCCAGTATGATTTAAACATTGGTTGATGAATATTTTTTATTTATATATTTGCTCCATGTTTTGGTTTTACCAATGCATACTTCATCTCAAATCTACTACATTACAAATGCAGAAAGGTTTTTATCCTCTTTCACTTTTCAAGCATTTTTGAACAACTTTTTTTTTATGTAAGTTTAAACAAAATAATTAGATAAACAATTTATTTTTTTTGTGTGTCATATCCTTATATATATATATATATATATATATATATATATATATATATATATATATATATATATATATATAAACATTCATGTTTGTGCATTAAATTCTATTTTTAGAAATAAATCAAGCTTATAAGAAATTAGTACATTTATTAATAATATTTATGTCACGTCTTTAATATAAACCTATTCTACAATTTTATTGTTTAGAACTGTCATAAAGTATAATTAAGTCATTGTCTATTATAATATTATTTTTTGTTTGTCTATTCTGAAAACTATCTTAATATATTATTAAATGCTAATTGTTCACCATAATTGATAATGGAAAATGTGGAATTACCATATAAATTTCTTACCCTAAATGAAAAATATGGTTGTTGTAGTAATAATAATAATAATAATAATAATAATAATAATAATAATAATAATAATAATAATAATAATAATAATAATAATAATAATAATAATAATAATAATAATAATAATAATAATAATAATAATAATAATAATAATAATAATAATAATAATAATAATAATAATAATAATAATAATAATAATAATAATAATAATAATAATAATAATAATAATAATAATAATAATAATAATAATAATAATAATAATAATAATAATAATAATAATAATAATAATAATAATAATAATAATAATAATAATAATAATAATAATAATAACAACAACAACAACAACAACAACAACAACAACAACAACAACAACATTGCCACATGCGAATGGTCCTGGCATTTTAAGATTGGAGGCTTAATACTTTAATTTTTTTTTTTTTATAAAACTGCAATTACCTTATTTTTTGCTAAAGATTATATGGAAAGTTTACAGCATCACATATGATCCTTACTCATTTAATTAATCAGTTTATTAGAAAATAATGTTTGGTGTATGATTTTTGAATAACAAATTAAGTCAGATTCTCACTTAAGTAAGTTAACTGCTAAATCATTACTGAACTCTTAAAAAACTGTTTTGTTTTGTTTTTGCATAATGCTCACTCTTAGTTGTCTTATTTTCTTAAACCCCATACAGATACTATCTATATCTACAGCTCTGAAAAATCTGTCTTCAAATATTTTATTTTATTCACTCCTTATGTAAAATGTAGATGTTGCATATCCTGAAGATACACTATCTAATACTATGCCAGAAAAGTTATTTTATATATAGGATAATTGGAATATTTCCTTGGACTTTTAAATGTAAATATTAATAAATTGATTGCTTATTTATGTGTATTTTTAATTAAGTTTCAACTATGGTGCACCTGGCAAGTAATCAGTTAATCTTGGTGTTTTACATTGAAATCATGTTATTTAATAATAATATTTCTTTGACTCACTTTGAAACCTAACATGAAACGATTTTATTTTATTAACCAGGTTTGTAATGATTATAGATCAGATCCTTACTAGTTCGCATAATTTCAGTTTATAGTGTCAATTTTTAATTGTTTATTTGTCTTGTTGTATTTTAGAGCTGAAATTTGTCTTTAAAAATATGTAAAAAAAGTTACGACAAATTATCTTTATTTAGAAATATACTCATATTATATGTGTGTGTGAGCGTTTTTTGTATGTGTTGTATAAACTATAATTTTAAATTTGTATTTAGTTAACTTTTAGTTTATTTTTTATTTGAAATATTATTTTGGATGACAGCAGTATTTTCAAAGTTGCCATTCTCTAAAAACCAGTTATTATTTATTGGATTAAATATATATATATAAAAGTTTACTGAAATTTTGAATTTAGATATAACAGAAATAAATTATTATTTGTATCTTAATGTGTGTAAACCAATCACATCTCAGATTTATAGCATTATGCTTTTTATATTAAAATTTATCATATTTTAACTAATCACCAGTATAAAAAATATCTAACAACTCTCCTCACTATTAAGCTATTATAATTTGACTACTGACTTGAAACACTGAATCAACATACCAGGAATGATAGTCCAATTTTTTATTTATGTATTGAAATTATAATAAACTTTTTTTAATTGTAAAACTTGAATATATTTTTTTTTACTTTTATGTGTATATGGTGTTATTACCATGGATCATTAACCCACATTACAACATCCAGAGGAAAAGTACCCATCATAGTATAAGAAATATATTTGTAATAATTAACTTTTTTTGAATAAATGTGCACCAATCAGATGTCCAATGTATAGCAGCTCAAACTTTATGTTAGAATTTGTTACCCTATGACTATTAATATAAAAATATGATATATCTTTTCTTACTATATATGTATTTCAAGAAGAATCTTTGCTTGTCATGGGAGCTAGAGGCTTGAAACTCCCAAATCTATACAAATGATAGTCTGTACTTATATTTTTATACTCAGATTGCAAGTTTAATTTTAAAACTAGAATATATTTACAATTAATTGTACATATGTATGTTATTTAGTCTTTTAATGTAATATCAAGGCTACAATAATGTTTAATTAAACTGATGTTGGAGTTTTAAATTGTTAAATCTATAAATCAGTTTTATTTATATAATTGACCAAGAATATTGCATGAAAGTGGTGAAAACTTGCTTTTTATTTTTGGATTGAATTTCTCAGTGTTGTATTTAATTATTTATGCATATTTTAGAATCAGAGGTAATTGCAATATATATATATATATATGTGTGTGTGTGTGTGTGTGTCTGTCTGTTGAATTAGATACTTTTATGGATTTTTAATTTGATAAATAATATAATATAAAGAGATTGTATCCATGTAAACAAACATAACCTTACCTGTTATTGTTGACAGAAAACCAGTTACCAATTAACAATGCTGTGATTAAACAAGTTTGCTCTATTGACCCATACAAACCCAAGCTGTTATATGACTTTAAGCCCAGAAACTATATGTGTATTGTACTTGAAGTAAAGAAGGCACTATAATAAAGAATGTAGAAAAGTAAAATATATTTATAATGTTTACAAAGTTCTTTCCTGATTTAAAAATTGATACTAGTATGTTTTATGTATATATTTGCATTTTACAAACTCTTATTTCAGAATATCTTTTCAAGACATTTTAAATGTTGCCTTCTTACAGATAGAATGTAAAAGTATAACTAAACAGATAAAAACTAAGCATTGTATAACTTTTATAATTTAAGTTAGTAAAATATATAGTTTTTTACTTGTTTTACAATAATTATAACTGTTTAAATAGGAGGTTTGAATGTACAGTATTTAGATTTTAATACTTCAATACCATATTAAGAATAAAGATTCTATTATGTATTTTTTTTTTTAAATCTGAAAACTTATTAAATAATTAGAAATATCACCTGGTATTTATTGGTTATGCAGAATTTAGAGAAATAGTAAAAGAAGATAGATGATACCAGTTTATAAGTCCAAAAAAAGTACAGAGAAGTCATATAAACAATTTCAGCTGAATATCAGAACTTTGAAAAGAAGAGGTATTTGTTGTTCAAGCAAGTGATAAAAGATTGTCACTTTTTTCACATTAAATTAATTCAATAGTGATACTTATTCAAGTAATTGTTAAGCAGCATATACATTTCTACTATTTTCTTAAAAATTATGTATTTAATTTTTTTGCATTTAATATGCAATTTAAACTTTTGAGTAACTGAATTATACTTGTACAATATTTACTAACTAAATTACATAATTTTTATTAAGAATGCCATTTTTATCAGCAGTATTAAATAATTGTTGGTTTTATTAAATAACATTTATATCAAAATATTAACATCCCCATGGTGCAGCAGTAGTCTATCTTCCAGACCATTTACCTAAATTTGAATGTGAGCCAGGTAAAATTGATGTTTTGTTTTTTGTTGGAATCAAACTTAGCATTTTTCTTTCAAATATTTGCCCTGTAGCTAACCCAATTAAACATCCATTATCAATTAGTAAATGGTCTAACTGATTTTAGCTAGAGAATAAAACAAGGGCAAAAATACCTTTACCATCTACCAATTGGAAATGGGTACTGGCCTCTCTTTAACTGTTTTTCTTTAAATGGCTATTGGAGTGATTTTTGATTTATAGTGAAATATTTAAAAGTGACTTTACCTTTTTTATAATCTGATACCCATCTACAAAGTTTCTGGAAAATACATTAAATAATGTAACAAATATTACAGTTTCCAAGTTAAAAATCTTTGTTCTATATCAGTGACAAATTAATGTGACTAATATGGACATTTATTTTAAAAAAAATAATGATGCATATGCATCTTGAAATTTCCAAATGCATACATCAGCACATGAAAAATATATTTTATTTTAACATTAGCCCAGTAGTTAAATGAATATGTGACTATCTTGTAGTCTATTTGCTGATCGCAAAACAGACCATGTTTATTCTATATATAAATAAAATCATTGTGGAACTGAAACACTTATCACTGAAATTTTCCTTGATGTTATAGATACTTTAATAATTTCAGCAGTATTATGATGTATCTGACAAAAAAGCAACTTCTTCCTACTACAGCAAGAGTTGTTGCTGAATTTAGAACCTTATTTATACAAGTCTTTACATAGTTGTAGTTTGAACCTTACAGAATATTCTTTAATGATTTTAAACAACATATTAGGGATTTTGAAAAGTATATTTTGGCTCAAAAGTTACTAGCAAAATATTAGTAGAGAAATTGAAATTGGTACATACTGCAGAATTATATGGTCATTAATAAAGTTACAAATTGACACATTCTTGTATCTCCAAACAATCATTGTGGGTTTTACATTCAAAACATTTATAATCAAGCTTTTGTTTAAACCCACATGCATCAGTAATTAATACTAGAATGTGAAAAGAATTAAGGCAATGATTGGCTTAAATCATATATTGTAAAATAAATCATCATTAATACTTTTGTCCTCAGTATCAGACGAAAATATTTATTGATTGTCTTCTCAATTTATCTTGATATCAATGAAGAAGTCATTTTATAAATTGTTTATCATTGTTATTATTCTATAAATAACTTATTCTATATGTCAAATTAGTTTTCTATTAATAATTTTGAATGATTGGATAATTGTAAAATGATTTTTTGTTGTTTTCATTCAATATGTAATTAAGTTTTATAATAAATAAAGTAACTATTCTTGAAAATTTATCGTTCAACAAAAAATGGCAATCAAATAAATTCTAAATTGAACAATATATCTACTATATCTATCTATTGCTTTTTCTTCCCACCCCCAATATTATTTTAAAAACAGAGGGGATATTTTACCATTGTGATATAACTGTTTCACTAAATTAGTTACTTATAGAAATGTTATTCTGTGAGTGATATGGTATAGAAGTTTAAGCTTGAGTTTCCTGTTAATGTAACATAAAGACTTTGTAAATTCTCAATTAAGAATTATCCACAGTTTTCTGAATATAAAATAATGAGATTTTAAAATTAATCATTAATTCTTCAACTTTCTGCCTATCACATCAAATCTACAATTGTAAGGTTAGATGTTCTAGAGATTGGTCATATAAAGCAAGCCTTTTTTTTACTGCACTAACATTTCCCATATTATTATTGATATTATTGGATTAAATGGAAAAAAAATTGAAATTAAATTAATTGTGGTAAACATCAAGTGAATTCTAAACTTAAATTTGCTTTTAAATGATATAAACAAGAAACTAAAAAGAAAGCAATATTGGATTACAAAGTGTTAATTACAATTGTGTGTATTGAATATTATTAGGATTACTATTAGATGAATGAAACATATATATAATATATAGGAGCAATATAATGAATTTTTAATAAAAAATATTCTTTTTTTGTTTGTTTTTTTTTTAAAAAACTTGCTTGATATCACTAGTTAATTAATAGTAGTAGACTTGCAAAATATTCAGGTATGGTAGTAGATTTCTTAGGCCTTTTACATGAAGAAATGTCAATTGTTAAAATTACTTTTTCATTTTAATGAACTTATATTATCCCATTTCTTATCAGGTATTTATTTATTTTGTAGATAAACCACTAAACCATCACATGACTACCATTACTTACTCAACCTATTACAACAGAAGCAATTTTCTCCATATAGTGGTGTCACCCATTGCAAATCATAGTAATCGGTGAAGATTTGGCTTGAAAATGTCTATCTATGCCTTCTCATCCAATATTTTCAGAATAATTTTTAGCTAAGGCATTCCTCAGTGAGGTGCTTTGTTATCAGTTCATTGCACCTAGATCTTTGGATTTAATGTAACTTTCCAGTGGCTACCTTTTACATTTTAGTTAACTATAAAACACAACTAGGGGAGAATAGCTATCGTTTTAATAAATTGTGCAAGAACAAGAAATGATGATCAGGTGATGTTTTAGTGATTTAATATCAATCCTTGCCAAATGATGGTGATGTCTATGGTTATTAAAAAGGCACTAAATTTTATAGATACTGTACTATTTTTAAATTTGTATGACTATACAAGTGAATAGGCTTGGATTGAAAACTATTATTAGGTTTTCATTTTGGGTCCATTCAAAAATATAGATGCAATACTCTCAGATCCAAGATTTGTCACTGATGAAGGCCTCAAGTTAGAAAATAGTCTGGAGATATTGAATGAGTAGATATAGATAGGGATATTGATGTGCAAATCTTCTAGCATCAATTGATTACTATGGCTTATGCTGTGTGGTACTACTGTATGTGAAATTTTCTACTATTATTTTATACTTAGTGACTAGGTTATTTTGTTTTATTGTTTATTTGTGAAAGTTGCAAAAAAATTAAGTATTAATTTATCAGTATTGTCTCCTTGATTTCTCTTTTTTTTTTAATCTCAATGCTCAATATTTTGTTGGTATGCAAGTCTTCTCAGCTCATAATTTTATTTCATACTCTGTTTCTAGTGTCCTCCCATAGGGACTAGTCTAAAGGAGTTGTAGAGGTTGAATGTATGTTGTATTCATTGCCGCATTTGGTTGATTATCCTGACTTACATGATGCTTGGGACTTATAAATGGTTGCAAGTTTTTTTAGGTTTGCTTATACTTTATATATTTTGTTTAAGGCTATTTCAACTGTTCCTTAAAAATATCTCCCTAACATGGATTTTGGTAAAGAAATATCCCTGATGGGATAAAGATGATGGGATCAATAAAAACATGGTGAACCATTGGATAAAACAGTTTTTGACATCTTTAATCTAGTTCCTTGTGTGTTAAATATGTTAAGTTAGTAGTATTCAGTGAAAGCTTACATAATTTAGAATAAATTTCTAAGTAAGTGGCCATAAATTACTAACACAAAGAATCCAAGAAAGTTATATATAAGTTAGTATGTACTCTTATGTAAACAAACCAGATTTGATAATACTTGCCATTAATCTGGTATTATCAAGAAAATATGTACTACATATTATATTTTTGATTATATCATCATCATCGTCCTTGTCAACCATTATCAAATCACTGCAGAATGAAGGTCTCTCCAAGTTCAATCCATCTCCTCTGATCTCTTTCTTTTCTCCACATCACCCTGCACACTTTTTTATTTCATCCATCCATCTCACATGTGATCGCTTTCTGAGTCTTTTACAATCTCTTGGAATCCAGGTAAAAGATTTTAGTTGTCCATCTATTATTATCTCTTCTAGCAATATGTCCAGCCCAACTCCAGTGTTTTAATTCTTTCAATAATGTCAGTAACATCTGTTTGTTCTTTTACCCATATGCTGTGTTTTTGATGTCTTCCTTGTTATTCCTAACATGCATCTCTCCATATTTCTTTGAGTGTTTTTGGAGTCTCTGTATTACTCTTTTATTAAGTTTACAAGTCTTAGATCCATAAGTAAGAACTTGTAAAGCACATTTATTAAAAACTTTCCTTTTCAAACACAAAGACATATTTCCTTTTAATATTATTTTTTTTTAATATTGTTATTTTGATTATGTACATTTATATAAATGCTGGAGATATAATATCATTTTTTCAATTACTATAATATCAGAAATGTAATTTCTGGTTATATATTTCTGTTTATTAGGAGATACTAGATGTGAAATTTATGTTTTTTTGCGAGATCTATTATTTTTCATATTTGTATTTTTTAATTGATTATTCTTGGTGAATCCATTTATGGAGTATTGAAATGTTACATATTTTACTAAAAGACATGTTCCAGAGATAATGTCCTAGAAGCACTTATGATTTTAGAAGAAGGTAGTGTCAAAGATCACCAAGGTCTTCATACATGATTTGGTCAGTGGAAAATATATGGAATGTGTTATATACAATAGAAAAATATACTGTGGAAATAGAATTATTTGATAATAAATCTTGAAAAATTAAAAGTATAATAAGAAAGCCATTGGTGCAATATATATATATAAATTCTAATATTTTCACGGATAAAAGATGTCATATTATTATTACTATTTGCGGGATATTCCGTGTAGTGAAAAAGCAAAATGCTGACGTTTCAGTACAATATCAAGTACCTTCCTCAGAGCATCCTCTTTCTCAAATCATAAGAATGCACGTGAGATTTAAAACCGTTTTTATCGTTTTCTTTCTCCTCATATTTAAATTCTATTGGTTGAGAAGTTTTAAAATTTATTTTCTCTTCCAATAGCTTCTTCCAAATGTTGTTAATCTTCTTTAATTCACACCTTTCATTTATGCTCTTGGGCCTTTTAAAAATCTCTATAGCTTCTCTTAGCAATCTCTGGTCATATTGTTCAATTTTTGCTAAAATATTTGTTTTTTCAAAATTGATATCATGATTTGTTAATTTTATATGAGAATAAATATCTGATGAATTGGATTTTTCTCTCACTGCCAGAATGTGTTCTTCCTTTCTAATATTTATTCTATGATTAGTCTGTCCTATATATGTATGTGGACAGACCCTACATGGAATTTCATATACACCATGACATTCCAAAGCAATTTTATCTTTAGGAAGTGGAAATATTTCACTAATTTTTTTATAAGTAGTGTAAATTGTGTGAATATTATTATTTTTTAAAATGTTACCAATTCTATCAGTTACTCCTTTTATATATGGCAAAATTGTCTTAATTTTTGATGTATCAAAATCTTTTTTCTTTTGATATGTATAAGCCCTATTAATAATGTTGTAATTAAAACCGTTATGAAGAAGCATTTTATTAGTAGCAAAAAGGTCCCGGTGAAAATGGCTATCATCAGAAAGTCTCTTTGTTCTATCCAATAATGTCTTTGCTACTGAAAATAGTTGTGCAGGATGGTGATGAGAGGAAAAATGCAGATATCTCCCAGTGTGTGTTGGTTTTTTATATATACCATGGGATAAAGAACCATCTTCCCTTCTTTCAATCAAAACATCTAAAAAAGGTAATTGATTATTATTTTCTATCTCCATGGTAAATTTAATATTGTTATGAAAAGAGTTTAAAAAATTAAAAAAGTCATCAAGAGCATGCTTGCCATGAGGCCAAATAACAAAGGTATCATCAACATACCTCAGCCATATAGATGGTTTTTTAACTGCTAAAGTCAAAATTTTATTTTCCAAATCCTCCATAAAAATAGAAGCTAATGCTGGAGAAATTGGTGAACCCATAGCTAGACCTGATGTTTGTTTATACATCTGCCCATCAAAAACAAAAAATGCATTCGATAAGCAGTGTTCAATCAAAACCCCAGCAAAATTAGGCAACTGAATATTTTTTAAAACTTGAATTGCTTCATTTACAGATACACTAGTAAAAAGTGAAACAATGTCAAAACTTACCAAAATATCATACATATATAGGACAGACTAATCGTAGAATAAATATTAGAAAGGAAGAACACATTCTGGCAGTGAGAGAAAAATCCAATTCATCAGCTATTTATTCTCATATAAAATTAACAAATCATGATATCAATTTTGAAAAAACAAATATTGTAGCAAAAATTGAACAATATGACCAGAGATTGCTAAGAGAAGCCATAGAGATTTTTAAAAGGCCCAAGAGCATAAATGAAAGGTGTGAATTAAAGAAGATTAACAACATTTGGAAGAAGCTATTGGAAGAGAAAATAAATTTTAAAACTTCTCAACCAATAGAATTTAAATATGAGGAGAAAGAAAACGATAAAAACGGTTTTAAATCTCACGTGCATTCTTATGATTTGAGAAAGAGGATGCTCTGAGGAAGGTACTTGATATTGTACTGAAATGTCAGCATTTTGCTTTTTCACTACAAGGAATATCCTGCAAATAGTAATAATATGACATATATATATATATATATATATATATATATATATATATATATATATATATATATATATATATATATATATATATATATATATAAGTGAGAAATGCAGACTCTTTTAGAAAATATAAAGTTCTCAGAGAAAGTGGTGATTGATGATGAGAAGAGAGTTATCTTCCTTTTTAATGTTACCAAAAATATTTTTTTTACATTTTAACATTAAAATTATTAAATCATTATAAAAATATATATTAATAGACGACATTTTAAAATGTGAGAATTACTAAAATAAATAATAAACGAATTTTATGATATATATATATATCCTTTAGATAAATGAACCAAAAAAGGAAAATTCAGAAAAGAGTACAAAAATTTATAGAAAAAAAAGCAGGAGGTATGAAGAAAAAGCAGAAAAGAAAGCATCAAGTAATAAAAATGTAATAGTAGTAAGCCAGAATAAATATATGCACTATTTAAATCAAAAGAGATTTATGATAATTGACTACTATCTATACATATTTTAGAATCATCTATTTTTAAATAGCAAAAAATTATTGAGAAATTAAATGATAAACCTATAAATATTATTATAATATATAAAAACAATGTGCAACACCATAGAACAATTTATTATCCTGTAGAAAAAACAACAACTATTTAATGGAAGTGAAAGTTATAGTTAAAAGGCTGAAGTAGGTTTAGTAATTGACACAATTACATGAGATTTAAACTAAAAGAGTTAAAGCAAAAGCTGTGGCTGAGTTTAAATTAAAAGTTGAGTAAAAGAACCAAAATTGAAGAAGAATTAGTAAAAAGAAAGATAGATTTTAATGATCTTATATAATAAAATAATGTCTATATTAGAATTTAAGTTTATTCTGAAATTATTTTAGAGAGTGATGAAAGGATATAAATGACATGGAGGTAATGGAAATGAATATGGAAAAGTAAGAAAATCTGAAAATGCAGTTGAAAAATATAAAATTAAGTGAGTAATTGTTTGAAGGATATCATTTGGATATTAAAGACAATTGTGTAATAATTGAGGAACACAGGAATCAACAAACAGTCAAAACCAAAATAAGAGATATGTCATATGATCTGGAGAAAATACCAGTTGGTGAGAAAGTTTGAGAGACAAAAATTATCAACAGAAGGATGAAGATATAAATTATTAATTTAAAAACTATAGCAAAAGTTGTTTCAAAGGCAATAAAAAAGAAAAAGATATACAACATATGGTGAATTCAAATAATAGTTAATTAAGAAGTAAGAAATTTAAGTACCTATTCAAAAAACTTAAATGACAATAAAGGGTTTTTTTTTGGAAAATAAAGAAATAAATATGAATGAATATACAAAATATTTAAAGAAAATGAAATAAAAAATTGTCCATATGTTTAAAAAAGTAAAATAATATTGGGATATCTAAACAATAATATAATTAAAAAAAAGAGAGAGATAAGGAAGAAAGTTAAATAGTTATAAAACTGTGTTTTGTGAAGAGCATATGATAGGCTAGACAGTTATATTGGACTATTTCCATCATCTTAATCTAAGGACTCAGGCTTGAATCCCATTGTACTACTGTCACTGGTTAGGCTAGGAACACCTGAAGAGGAGGGGAGAATCATATCTCTTGAAACAATGTGCATATACTAACCTGTTTGATGTGCTATTACTAACAGTTGAATGTATTTGGAATATGTAAATAAAGTTTTTTTTTTCTAAAGACATTCAATATGCATATTAGATGATGCAAATAGTCCGGTATAAAAATACAACTAGAACAGCATCATCACAAACCTTCTAGAAAACATTAAATATGAGATTGTATACTATAGAATAGATCACAATCTGCTTAAAGCATAAGTAATATTAACAGAGACAGTAACACGCAAATTTGTAAATATCTACAAAACTGTTTTGGGTTGTTGTTTTTTTTTGTTTGTTTTTTTTTTTTTTGGATAGTGGTGTTAAAGTTACTTTTGAAATCATAAAAGGCAAGATCAAAATACTGTTACTATTAAATACAAGAATGAATAGTTAAAACTAAAATAGAAAATAAAAAGAGAGAAGTGAAAAAGAAGGAACAGTAGTGCATGGATATTTAGTATGTGCTATCAAGTAGAATTTTTTTTTAAGAAAGGGAAATTGAAACAATCATATCAAGATGCCTATTTTATTAGGTGAGAGAGAATGAAGAAAAAAAATGAAAATAGTAGATTATTAAATTAGTTTTTCTTGATGGATATTTTTTAAAACATTGTTATATATGTATCTAAATAATATTTTCTTAATGTATTAGATTAAATCTTTATTCTATTTAAAGAAAACAAGTGTTATAATGCATGTGAAATAAATGTAAAGACACACACATCAACAAATTTCATTTCTAATATATCAAATATAAAATATTTATAATAGATAAATATTAGTGGTTAATTAAATGTTAATTATCTCTGAGTTATGTTATATTTTATTTTAAAAAAAGTGATGTATAAAATTATTTGGTCTGAATTTTCAATAATATTCTATTCTTTATTTATGAATGTATGATGAAGAATGTCAAAATAAAAAACACAAATTTTGAATTCACTATTAAGATATTTTTTATCTTTCTATAACTTACTGATAGAAGAGTATGGTTCTTTTATTTGTGGCTTCAAATCATAATGTCCTGCTCAATTTTTGAAAAGAAAAGGAAGATCACTCTCCCATTACCTGATCCTTCAGGAAAATAAGCTATATTTCAAGATTTTGTGCTTCTCTCGTTATATTTTTTATGTTAATTTAATGATCAATTACTTTTACATTAAAAATCAAATAAATAATCACCCTATCCATAAACAATGGCAATTGAAGCATTGCTTTGTATCACCAATGGTCTGAAGAAAGATAACTTTTAATTTTAAATAAAAGAAAATATGTATTTGATTTTTAAAAAATATTCTTGTTATATGATAAGAAGATTATATTTTTGTTATATTTTGCTACCATTATACATTGTAAACATATAAAAAAATAAATTTTATTATCATTTTATTGATAGTTGTGAATTGATGCATTGATTATTGATATTTTATGTTCTAAAATAAGACTTTCAATTCTGACAATAATATTTTCAAAAATTGAATTTAAAATGTTTTAAATTTACTAGGCACATATACACTTCTAATGGTATATATAAACTTTAATGTAAATAATAATCTGTGAGTATGCCCATATTTGCTGATATTTTTTTACATTTATATTTCTAAGAAAGTATAAATAAATGTAAATACAATGGATGCACATATAAAAGGTTTGCTTCTTTTAATTTAGTGCATATCACACTGGTATGCATATATTTAAATGATGTAATAATAATCCCTACCATGAAACAGAAAATTTTAAATTAAGAGGAGATATATTTAATTATCTTTTTTTTTTATATAATAATCTGAGAGCAGATGTTTGTCATTTATATAAATAATGTAGAAATCCAGAATTCTATTACATGTTAAATATATTACTTCAGATATCGGGTATAATTCTGAGTTGGATATATTTGTAATATATTATAGTGTCATGAACTAGCCATATCTTGATTATTTTATATTTATCCAAATGTAAGGTTTATAGCTAGTGAATTTCTAAGATTCTTTTGAATTGTCATTGACTTATTTAGGGTGGCATAGAGATTCATTTTCTATTAAATCATTAGAATTTAACTATTATGGCCATAACAAATATTGCATAAAATAATGAAAATGATTTTTTATGTATAAATTTAAGTAAGATTAACGTTATTACTAACATCTAAAAGTTTTTTACTCAAGTTCATATGTAAATCACCTTTCAGAAAACATGTATCTGGGTATTTGTGAAAAACAAATGTCCATGATAAATGTCTATTCTATTAGTTTAAAATAATATTATCATCACAAGGGTTTTATAAATTGTGAGAATGAGAATGAATTGTAATGAATAGATTCTAGTCATATTTTATTTAAATAAATTCTTATTTTCTTAGTAAAAGACACAAGAGAAATATATAATTACAAAACAGTCTCATTTATGTTTTCTTTTGAGTCCTAAAGAAAACCAAATGAGAAGAGTTATGAGAAAGGGACTTTAATGTTCACAGCATATATTTATTTATTTTGTTGATGTTGATTATATTATTTTGATTGAAGTTGCAATAAAATTATATATTAATTTTTTTAATATTGTCTCCATAATTTTATGCTTAATATTTTGTTAGTCTAAATTATTTCAGCCCCTAATTTTATTGCATGCTTTATACATCTGGTGTGATTTCCATAAATTTTAGTATAATGGAGGAATGAGTTTTGATATTCATTTAGTACCATCCCTGGATGATTGTCCTAATTTTCATAGTGGTCTTAAATTAAAATAGTTATAAGTTTTGAGTTTGTCTGTACAGTTCATCTAATTTGTTGAAAGCTCATTTTTAATCATTCTCTTCTTTAATTGCTTCATATATATATATATATATATATAATTATCAAACATCCTCTTAGATATATTTAATATAAACATTCTTCATTATGTGTAACAATGTTGGACTATCAACTTTCACACAAGCATGTAAATGAATTAATGGTTAATCCTTCATATCTTTGTATATACAGAAACCAATAACTATCTAAGCATCATATAATATTTCATTTTCATTATGTCAATGTATAGAATTAAACTGATTTATCGCCTGGGTTATCAAAAATATCCTATTCATAAGTTGAATTATTGCTAGTGATGAGGTAGTTATTGTTGTCTCTCTATAGATTGATAATTATGACTGGCTATTACTTAGCTTCCATGCATGTGTGGCATCTGATTTTTTTTTTCAAATAATTAAGTATATGTTTATACATTTCTTGCTTATATTCATACAATTGAATGTGTGTTTAGTAATTACACATTATAATCGTATATGTAATATTTAGCTTTATAAAATTCAATTCATGGCATGTATTCAAATAAATAAATAAATATATGTATGGATATATATGTGTGTGTGTGTTGGTAGATGAGTATAAAAGTTGTGCTTTTTTTACTCTTGAATTAAAATTGTGCATTTCTAATTTAAGTATTTTATATTTTCATGTTTGTTTTATGTTGAAATGTGAGATGTAATTGACATTTAACTATGATATAGTTGTTATTGTTTTTCCCTGTTATTTGATATTGATGAGTAGTTTACATGCTTGTGTATGGTTTGATTAATCAATTTTAGTACTAGTTAATCAAATAAAATTCTGAGGTGTATGCTGTATCATTGTATATGATTTCAATTTTATGCTATCTAACAAAAATATAAATCAGCAGTTGTCAACCTGTGGGTCACAACCATACATCCACATATGAGTATCCGGTGTGATGTCATTATTGTGTCAACTTCATTACATACATCCCATACAACTACAGTGTATGTGACAGGGTTAACACCATGATGTACTTATGCAGACCAGTCACATATATGTAGAGAGCATATGTTGCTGGTAAATTTTAAATCATCAACTTCTGCAAAAAAAATATTTGTTACATGGAAACTTAATCTGAATGCTGATCAGTTTTTTTTATATTCAGTTGTGGTTGATATGAATACTGCCTCCTTATGATAATAGCAGGTATGTAAAAAAACAGACCAAGAATGGTAAATCATAGGAAACTTTTATTAACTGTATAGACTGAACTATGCCATGTATCATCTTTTGTATTATTAATATTATTGTTATATATTATTTTCATTAGCAAACCATCCTATGATAATGGATCGTGTAAAGAAGAATATTAAGAAAAGAAAATATAGTGAGGATTTTTTACAGTGTAGTTTTACCTCAACAATTACAGCAGGAAATGAGAAACCGCAATGTGTTATTTGTGTTTGAAGTTCTATCCACCAAACAAACTAAAATGTCATTTTGATAGCAAATATCTGGGCTCTGCTTGCAAGGATACCAACTATTTTTGAATCCAAGTTGATGGACTCAAGAAAGTCAGATTTGTTATTAGTAGCAAATAATTACAAACAAAACATAGCAACTGTTGAAACTTCATATTTGGTGGGACTTAGAATGGCCAGAGCTATGAAACCTCACATCATTGCTGAGGATTTACAATTGCCAGCAACCAAAGACATTATTTGTGTTATGATTGTAGACAAATTTGTTATTTAATTGAATGCAATTTCCTTATCTAATGACACTGTTTACAGAAGAGTAGATGATATGGCTGCTGATATTCTTCATGAGGTATTTCAGGAAATTAAATCTGTGCCACTTCCAATATTTAGTATCCAGTTTGATGAGTCTACAGATGTTGCAAATTGCTCACAATTACTGCTATATGTGGAGCATATTAATGATGGTGACTTTAAAGATGCATTTCTTTTTTGCAAACCTCTTGAAATAAAAACTCCTACACATGATGTATTTGACCCAGTTGATTCATTTCTGAAAGAACCTATGATCTCATGTGAAAAAGTTTGTGGTATTTGCACAGATGGTGCACCATCAATGCTAGGATGTCTATCTGGATTTCAATGTTTTGTGCTAAATGAGTCACCAAAAGTCATTACAATTCACTGTATGTTTCATTGGCAAATATTAGCAACAAAGACACTGCCACAAGAGTTACATGAACTAATGAAAAGGGTCATAAGTTGTGTCAATTTTATAAAAGCAAGTCCTTTAAATAATTGATTATTTTTGCAACTCTTCAACAAGTTGGTTGCTCCAAACAATGCTCTGCTATTTCACACTGAAGTAAGATGGTTGTCAAGAGGAAAGTCTTGAAATGTGTTTTTGAGCTTTGTGATGAACTTAAAACGTTTTTTAATTAGAAGGCAAGACCACAGTTCAAAGCACATTTTAGTGACAGAAATAAACTGCAGAAAATACCTTACTTGTTTGACATCTTTGCCATGAATGTGTTAAATTTATCACTGCAAAGACCAAATGCAAGATTCCTTGATTTGTCTGAAATGATCCAAACATTCCAAATGAATGTTCAGCTTTGGCAAAAAAAAAAAAAAATGAATGAAATTAAAATTTATATGTAGCCTATTTATATGTTTCTTAGAGGAACATGTCATTGAACCAGACAAAAAGATTACAATGATAATTTATGTGAAAGAACACTTGCTCATGCTTGCAATTGAAATTTATCATATTTTCCAAATCTACCTGAAACCTTGTTTGCTCTTGTAGAAACCCATTTACAATCAAAATTGAAGATGTTTCTGAGACAGCACAAGAGGAATTTATTGAATTTATTAATAACAAGGTGGTGAGAACTTATTTTTCTACAATATCACTTACAAAATTCTGGATCAAGTATTTGCAGTTATATCCTGCTCTGTCTGAAACACTGTTGCACTTCTATTTCTAACAATATATCTTTGTGAAACAGGTTTTTCCAGCTTGATGCTTATAAAGTCTAAATGCAGAGGTAGACTTGTTGGGAAAGATAATCTACATTGTCCTCTTGCAAAGACTGCCCCAAGAATTTCTGATTTGGTGAGAAAGAAGCAATCTCAATCTTCACACTGACCTTGGCTTTTTATGCATACTGTCACAAAAGACTATTACCATGCTTCAAAAAAAAATTTTCATTTATTTATAATTAGAAATAAATATTTCACAAATTTATAATTACATGTTTTTGTGATTTATCATTATGCTTTAATTATGTTCAATTTGTAATAATGTAAATACATTCTACATATCAGATATTTGCATTACAATTCATAATAATAGCAAAATTACAGTTATGAAGTAGCAACAAAAGTAATTTTAAGTTTGGGGGTAATCACAACATAAAGAACTGAATTAAAGGGTTGCAGCATGACATAAAGAAAAAAATAATAAAAACATTGACATTCTCACATTTATTAAATTTTAGAAATCTTTTATTTGATAGCTACCTTTTTTTTTCTTGCTAAATATAATGCTCACATTCAAATTTTCTTAACTATATATAACAATTTTTGTACATTCCATTAATAGAAATGCAACCACATTTAAATAAACAAAAATAAATATATTAAAATTTGTAATTTAATAAATTTTACTATATAGTGGCAGTCATTTTTCATCTTGGAATGCCACTTGTGATTATGTTTAAAACACAAAACATTAAATGTCATAAATTTTATAATACAGCAGTAAGTGTCAGTTTTATATTCTTTTAGAATTTGATATACAGTATTTTATATATTAAAATGTTTTGTAAGGATAATGCTAAAAGTTTTATGAAATCTCAGAATATTCATATAGTTAATATGGACTTACAAATATCAAGACAATTAGAGAAGGTTTAGTTTTTTATTAATGAGACTGCTATTACATTTCTCTAGAAAAAAATATTATTGAAAAAAAACAATGTCACTAGAGCATATCAGTGTAATGATTTTGTTTTTTTTTTTGTGTGTGAATGTGAATGAGTAAGCATACACATCTTAAATACACATGGAAATGTGCCCCTTCAATTTATTATTAATACCCACATTATTATTATTTTTTAATTTTTGTCTATACTATAATTGTGATTTACTTATCCATTCTATATATATATATATATATATATATATATATATATATATATATATATATATATATATATAATAAGTGTGTTACATATGTGTTTGTGTTAAAAAGTATTGTATATTTGCAATTCAATACACAATATGTATTAATATTGTAATCAGTGTATATCAATGAAATATGAGCTATTTGAATAAAATATTGCATATATTTTAGGTCCATTGTGTATGTATTTATAAATGTTGTTAAAATGAAGATCCTGTTTTCTCACATTATATTTGTGTCAGGTATAATTTAGCCTTGTCAGGTATTTTAAAGATTTAAACTCCTATTAAACATTCAAAATAATAGAGATTTTTATATAATTAACTTTCAAAATTAAAAACTCATTATAGTAGACAGATAAATTTGTAGTTCTATTATTAAATGCTTGCTTATGTTGAAGTTGAAAAGGTGTTTGTTTGTTTATTTAACTCACTGAAGGCAGTGTAATGATTTTTTTCCAAATTAATATTTTTTTTAACATTTTTAAATTGATGTTTAATCTATTCAAGCTCAATATAACTTGTTGAAATTTTGTACATTTGTTTAAAATGTCTATGAAAGTTATAGGCTATATTATTTTTTAAATATACATATATTACTATGTAAACATACTAAATATGATATATAAATAAGGAGTATACATTTTAACTTGTAGCAAAAACATATAGTGATATATAAATATTATATACACTTATCAACTATAAATGTCCAGTCAAACTATGATATAGTTTTACATTTTTATTTACTATGTCAGTATTAGATGAAATACACAGGCTTATATATACCTATGTCTATATATGTAATAGACAGGTATGAGCACAGACTTTCACATGACCCACCATTCTCCACACTATCTCACAACACTGATATACCTGAACACACATATGTCGAAAAGATAAATAATCATCAATATCGTATTTCATGCTAAAACAGCAATCATCAGTTGGTCCAGATTACCATCTCTACACATATATGCTACAAGTGCTCAGATATATATTAAGATAGCAAATCCTCCTACTTTAATGGACAGGCTTCAATGTACACCACACTCCGAACTCTTCAACTGTCCATCCAATTGAAAATCTGATGATGGAATGCTCAAAGGCCACCCTTAGGCCGAGATTATATTAAAAATTTCACTATTATAGAGTTTAAAAAAAATTATGTTAAATGTTTTTGACTGTGCACTAAAAAGAAAGAAATAATTGTTTCTTCAACCACAATTACAGTTTTAGATTTAACTTGAAATAAAAGCATCAGGTGGGGGATCCATAGACAGTCAACTCCTATTTTTTATAACAAGGGATTGACTTAATTAATTTCTGAAGAGACATACATACACTCATGCTTGTATTTCATATTAAAGCTGAAAATCCAATTCCAAGTTGAAGAAACAATTATTATAAAGCATTTAATATTAAAAAATATCTATTATTTTAAATTCTACATGAATTAACAATTATTATAAATCCTAAGTTTAGCAATTTGATTTAAAGATGTTTTGCAACACGGTGCAAATTTAGTAGGCGATCTCTGCCATTTTGAATTTCAAAAATAGCCAAAAACATCGTCTGACACATCTAAGTGGTAAAAAAACTACGCGAAAACAGAAAAAATTTAGAACTTGGGTCATGTGACTTGGAAAAACCTGCCAAAATGCACAGTTAAAAAAAACGCCAAAACACGAAAAATTAACATTTTCTCATTTTAAATTATAAATCAAATAATTTATATATAGAGAGAGCAAGATTACTATATTTGCCTAAAAAAGTACTTGGTAGCTTTTTGATGTGGCTGATATATGATATCTAAGGCACCCCCTCCCCCCTTATACAAATTAAAGTAATATATGTGCGATATATATATTTCACACAAATAAAATTATGAGTGCGTAAAGAAAACAAATAAATGAAATATGATAAATAAATAAATGGCTATTGGATTTATTTACCTTCATTATCAAAGGTGTGTGCTAAATGAATTGCTGTGTGCTAAATTTGCATACACTTTGCATTTCAAATTATAGCAACATTTTTACTTCGCAATTCATTTAGCCACAGCTTTGATAATGAAGGTATTCCTTCAAAAATACTAGCCATTTATTTATTTATCGTATTTCATTTATTTGTTTATTTTACGTATTCATAATTTTATTTGTGTGAAATATATATATATATATCGCATATATATTACTTTAATTTGAATAAGGAGAGAGGGGGTGCCTTATATATCACATATCAGCCACATCAAAATGCTACCAAGTACTTTTTTAAACAATGATAACTAGCATTTATTGATTAAGATTTAAATATAGTAATCTTGCTCTCTCTATATATAAATTATTTGATTTGTAATTTAAAATGAGAAAATGTTAATTTTTCATGTTTGGGCTTTTTTTTTTTTTAACTGTGCGTTTTGGCGGGTTTTTCCAAGTCACATGACCCAAGTTCTAAACTGTTTCTGTTTTTGCGTAGTTTTTTATCACTCAGATGTGTCAGACTATGTTTTTGGCTATTTTTGAAATTCAAAATGGCAGAGATCGCGTACTAAATTATGCTATTTTTAAAAGATAATTGTCATGTGCTTGAATAGGAAAGTTTTTGGGGTTTTTGGTTAGTTTGAATATGCCAACAAAAATACAGCACCCAAATGTTTGTTTGTTTGTTTTGCAAGAGATTTAAATTCACTTCAGTCATTATATATAGCTTCCTAGCTAATCATCTATAAATTGATGGGAGTTTATATTTTCTTTCCATATAATAATATGCAAACACCTTTGAAAACAGCACCTTTATGTATATATTAAGTATGTGAAATATTTTTTTTACTAAATATATTTTCTTTTTTTTTATTGAAAAATAATCCTGTTAAAACATTATTTATGTTTTATTTTAAAATGCTAAAAAAATTAAAAAATAAAAAGCAATTTCCATTAGCACATTTGAAATGGAAAATGATTTTTGATAATAATTGTGATAGATTTTAACTACTGAATATATTTTTATATTTTTTTAAAAAAAGTGTAAAAATATTATTTTTATTATATTTGAATATTGAGGTGAGGAGCAGAATCATTTTATTTCATCAATGATTATCATTAACGTCCCCACCTTTGATAAAGTAAATAATGAGAATCAGCTGTAACAAATAGATTTATATTTTAAGATTAAACAAATTATGTGATAGGAATTAAACTGTTTGTTGCAATATGCTTTGAATTATTCCACGTGTATATTAACCTAAATTGAACTTAGCAATGAATTAAAATTCTTGTTTGGTTCATGCTCTTCCTTACTGCCTTGTCTAATTTTTTGTAAACTAGTTTAAACAATCATAAATACGAAAATTATATTTAAATTCAGTATATGATATATTGCTTGTATGTGTACATATATACATAATGGCTGATAATAATATATAATATAACAAGCACTAGAATTAATTCTTAAATTTTCAAAATCCCAATACATAATAAACGTTCATTGATGGCTCATGTCGCCTCCAGTACCATTTATAAGAATCATTAAAATCACATGAAGTTAATGTTCCAACCAGGATTAAAGAAGCAAGCAAAATCAATGCTTTACATATTTTTAATGATATGGCTAATTGCTTAACAGGTTATGTGATCTTAATTATAAATAGAGCATTTAACAATTTTTTAGATGAGTCTTAACTTAATTTTTTACCTTTTTATCTAAAAGTTGATCCTGATAGTTCGGGTTATGAACCTGTCACTGTACAATTGTATTAATCTTACAATGAAGACCTTTATATGAAAAATAATAGCAATGACTACTTTAAAAAAAAAAAAAAATTAAAAAGCAATATTAGCACTTTTCCTTGTTTGATAAAAATTTTTAAAAAAATTAAATTTTATCATTAGCAATTTCAATTTTCAAATTCGAAGTAGGGTTAGAAAGTTGATTATTTTTAATATAGATAATGATGTATTTTTTGCATATATTTTGATGTAACTGATAATCAAGATTTGGTAATATTTTTTAGAATTTACTCTTTTATAAAGCAAAAGTCTTTTCTATTTTTTTTTTAATTTTGCATGTTTTTAACCAAGCAAGGTTAGATGAATATTTTTTTATTCTGTCAAACGTTAAAAAGTTTATGAAATTTAATCATTCTCAATAATCAGAAGTTTATTTCATGTAGATAATTTTTCATTAACTTTTTTTCTTACATTTTCCTCCAAATCTTTACATCCTCACACATAACTTTTGCTTTCAGTTGATTACTAATTAATTTTTTGTGAGTCTCTATAGTGCTTCAGCATTGTATTATATTTTTAAATAATAAAAAAGTATATTTATATGATTTTAATAGTATCTCATTTCACATTTTATTTATAAATATAGTACTTTTAAATGTAAAAAGTATCAGCAACACTCTGCAACCATCAAATGTGCACTATATTACAAACAATCCCCAATATACATAACTAATCCTATGAGTCAAATTTTAGCTTAAATTTTTCATGCACATATATTTTTATTAAACATGATATTGATTTAGAAGAGATGGTTGTTTATCTGAATTGTTATTATATACAGTTATTAATTAAATATGCAGATGATTGTAATAAAAAATGACAAATTAGAAACATTATTAATTATTTTTTATAATTTTGACCCTTCCATTAAATATACTGTAGAGAGTGATATTTTAGATTTTGTTAGGTGACATTATTGAATTTATTAGTTGAAATGGAATATAAAGTCAGATATTATAAATTTTAGTTGTATTGTAAAGAAGAAAATTTTATGACTAGATGATAGTTATCAGCCTATATTGTATAAAAAAACAGTTTTATACAGATTTTATACAAAGGTAATAAAAGATTGAATTATTTAAAAGAATTAAAACAAATGGAGTTTTGTAAAATTTGCTTCAGTGCTAAATATATTTATTTAGAAATGTGTTTTGAATAAAAATTATGAATGCAAAATAATTTTTCTTGTTAAGAAAGAACAAATAGATATGTTTTCAAAATATCTACATTTAAAGTCTTAAAGGGAAGTAGTAAAAATCTACAATTAAATTAAATAATACAAAAGAAAAAATTGATGGAATATTTATACCCAAGATTTGTTTGTAAAATCCTTTGTTTATATTGAAATTTTCATTTTGGTGAGACATTTTAAATTTAATGAAAGCATTAGATTTATAAAAATAGATTTTATAAAAATATCTTACTTCAGTTTTATGCATTCATGAATGTAATACAGACAATTAAGTTTGATATGGCTAGTGTATTTTTTTAGATATTGAAAAGAAAACTCTTTTCACTGTGTTTATTTTTAATATAAAGAGCTCCCTAAAGAGATACATTTATTATTTCTGTTTCAGTTGCTATTCATTTAAGTTATTTATCATAATATATAGCAAGAAAGCATATTTTGTAGCATTTTTTAATAAATATCTTTGCAAATTAAAAAAACAAGTGATAATTATCTTCAATGCTTACATGATCACCATTTCCTAGGTATATGGAAATTGTTAAAGCAGTAGTCATCACTTCATAAAGTGCTATCATTTAGTGCAAACTGGAGTAATCACTAAATGCTAGGAGTTTGTGCATAAAATTCTTGTCTAGTGCTCACTCATCCAATATCTTCTGAATAGTTTTTTTGCTTGTGGCATTCATCAGTGAGGGTCTTGGAACTGAGAGCACTGCACTTAGATCTTCATGGTTTTTAATTTAATAAACAATAGAAATAAAGAGATTATTTCCATGAAAACAGAGTTAATTTTACCTTTTAATGTTGCCAGGTAACAAATTATTTACCTTTTCATTGCATAAATTCCAGTGGGCTGATTGAGCTAAAAGTTCCAACTATCAGCAGGAAAAATATTGTCTTTTTAAAATTATATTGGCTTTAGTTTAGTTTCTAAAATATAAATGCAATTTGTCAGATTGTTAAATTAAATGAAAGTTGTTTTTTTAAATAAATTTCTATTTATAATTGACAAAAATAATCTATATTAGTCAACATCAAACATATTTTTGCAGCAGTACATCATTGATTTTTTTGTCACTTTGTCTTTTTTAAAAAGTAAATATTTTTCTTCTAAAATTCTACAACAATTAATATTTTACAAATATTTTGTGAAAGAATTAATAAATGTGTAAAAAAAGATATAAAATGTTTCATTTTTTCAAAATCAAATTGAAGAAATAGAACTACAAAATTATTGACAGGTACTCCCATGTGGAGAAAACAAGAAACTCCTAATGAGTTTCTTTGAAGACAGATACTTGTGTCATTGTAATAGAGGTAAATTTAAATATTGAATTATTAGTTTTAAAAAAAATCTGAAGATGGCAGTATTATTCAGTATAGTTTTTTCTCTATAAAATGAATAGAAAATCAGCAAAAAAACATTAAAAATAATGGATAAAGACTGAATTAAAGTTGCATATAAGAAGTCTTATTTTGTACTATTATATGGTTAATTGACTGTCCTGAAGCTAAACAAATGTTGTCTATTAATCTACACAATAGCTCTTTTGCTTTATCACTAAAAAAATGGATTTTTGGATTTAAATACATATAATAACTTGGGTTTGAGATAAATAGGACTCTTTAATTCACTAAAACTCACCACAAGAGAGCTGTTGTATAGGTTAATAGCGGAAACTTATTTAACTTCTGGATAGTCAATTAGTAATTGTTTTTGGCAATATTAAAATATAAATGTTGTATCCATTTACTTGAATATTTTATTTTTATTGCTTATTAAATTAAAAATTTATGAAAATATCTAGTTCAACATATACAATTCTCTGAAAGATTTTTTTTTTTGCAAAATAAGTTTTTTTTTTGTATTCTCATAACTATAAACATAGATTTCTGAGTTTAAATCTACATAATAACTTGAGTTTCAAATAAAAAGGGATTTTTTTTTACTTTATTAAAATCCAGCTATTGTCTGGGGTAATAGAAAATTGTTAGCCTCAGCATAATCAATTAATAATTTCTTTCATGGCAACTTCAAAAGGTTAAATTTATTTCTGTTTGCATGGATATAATTTCTTTATTCTTATTATTTATCAAGGAAAATTCTAGTCTTCTGCATTTTCATACCTATAAAAATACTTTTTGGGTTTTAATAATAACTTGAAAACAAAAGAGCTATTGCATAGGTTAGTAGAAAACTTATTTAGCTTCAGGAAAGTCAATTAGTAATTGTTTTTCTGGTATTGTTTATATACATATAATCTGTTTTTCTATTGTTTATTAAATAAAAAATCCATAAAAATATTTTGATTCATTATATACAACTTTTTGGAGAAGATATTTACAGAATGTCAAGGAAGCTATAAAAAATAGTTTTCTAGATTTAAATCCATATAACAACTTGAGTTTGAAGTTATTTTACCAAAACCCAAAACAAATGAGTTATTGCATAAGTTAATATAGATAATAGTCTCAGGATCATTAATAATTGATTTGCAGGCAACATCAAAAAAATAAAATATATCTCTATTTTCATGGATATAATTTTTTTTTATTGTTTATATATACTTGTTTGAAGACTTTTCTTACATTTTTTGTTTGTTTGTTTTTTATTGCTTTTCTTCTGAAAAATTACATGACTTTTTTATATATTTTTTTTATTTCTCTAGTCTAAAAATTATCTTTTAACATGGAATAGTTTGTCATTAACTAAGCATCAGATAAATCATATAAAAATAATTTATACTCAGACTAAAATCTCCATCTAGGATTAAATCAGAGGTTTGAGGCCTACAAAGCTTTTAAGCTACCATTAATCTATCAACTTGACACTTTAAGATATTTTAAAATATTTGTAAATGCATTTGAAACTATAATGATATTACTTAATTTTAAAAAAATTAAAAGCAAAATTTTTTAATATCTCATATTTTTTTACTTTAATTTTGTTTTGGCATATATAACTATTAGAAAGTAGTCACACTTAGACAATCCCACTATAAACAACAATCTCAAACTGTTGTCAAGGCAACCTTTTAACAATATATATTGGTTGCTATATTTACTGTGAATGTTTAGGTGGTTACTGGTTGGAAACTAATTATATATATGTGTGTATATATATATTGTGTTGTTTTTTTAATTTTTCATGCAATAATTAAAAATATTTTCTTTAAAATGTTTGGAAATACATTTGAAAAATATTGATGTAACTTATTTTCAAATTATAAAACATTTCACTCTTTTTCTATATTTGTTATAAATTAATATATATGTGCTCTACGCACAAATAATGAAGCTATTAATAAATTGTCATGAAATTATTAAAATTTTACCACCAAGCGCTTTTGGGACAGTCTACAGTCCCATATTCATGGCGAGTTATTCTGTTAATAACTGTAAAATTATGCAAATTTTATGCAAACTTATGTGCAGATGTTACGTGACCATTTACGAGATAAGGAATAGCAGGCCTCTCTTCTGTTGATTGCCGATGTGTCAGCCGCAATGAAGTAAGCTTCCCTAACTTTATGTTTGGTATCATTTGTTTCAGAGCAAACGACACTGGCTGTGGTAGGTAGAAAAGCATGTCCAGTGTTTCTCTCATGTTCGACATGTAATGCAACTTCTTTATTATACTTTTTTAATTAAGCTGATGATGCACATTTTAAAACATGATTTTTTTTTAGTTCACTATATTGTAATCTTTGAAAAAAATTCATTATAGTATATAATAAAAAATGTATTTGAATTAAGTGCATTTATTTATGCATTTATTCCAACGTGATTAATACTTATAAATTTGGAGTTTTTTACATCAATATATTCACAAGTTGCCATTTAGAAAGTTATGTGGCTTGGACCAGTTTAGAAGACTTAGATGGCTCTGATACATCTTTAATACCTAGCTTAATCATTCTTATGGCTTGTAATTGTTACTTTGAAATATAAGAATTAGGTCTTAATTATAATAAAACTATTAAGCATTAAGTGACTTCACCACATTATGCTATATTAGATAGCAATGACTTCTGTCTTCATTTCCATGAGTTACTAAGCAAGCCTGACAATATTCTTTATAGTATCACATAACTTTTCTCAGATTAACTCCATCAATCATAATGGAAGCAATGAGTTAAATTATAGAATACTATGAAAAAGTGTGGTTGCATTTTTTCTATTATTTATACTTTTACTCCATCCTTATGTAAGTGCCTAATTATAATAGAAAAGCATACCAGTTAATTAGAAAATCACAGTAGTCTAAAATAGCTATTTCTCAAAATTTATTCATAAACAGATGTTAGTTAATAATATTTTTATATGTTATATATTCTTAAAGTTCTCAATGTTAATTTTTATTTTTTATTTCATTTCATTTGTAAATCCCCTCCCCCAATATTTAATCTCTGTTTGTTATTTTTATTATTCACTCATTTTAAAAAGAAACCGATCAATTTTTTTTTATCATCACATTATTTATATTCCAAAACTTCATATTTTATTTTAAATTGTTGTGTAAATAGCTGTTCTATGTTTTCTCTTCTAATTTCACTTAAATTATATTTACAGTTCATGTTTTTTTTTTTTTTTTGCCTTATTTTCCTTTCATTTAAAAGCTCAACAGAATCGGATTGTACTGTTATCTACTATCCACTAATTTACACCATTATTATATATATGAGCGTTGGAGTAAATTAATGTCATCATTCTCATAATGTGACTTAGTAGTTAATCATTAGTAACCCAAAATTTGCTCTTTTAGATTTTCAATATGGAATGTATTTATTTAAATGCAGATGGAAATATATACATTTTAAGATTCTAGTCTATAATGTTGTTTTACGATAATGTCTTTGCCATTTATATTATTAATATTATTTGTAACAATTGTTTGTAAATTAATATTTTGGAATACTATTTTATCAAGTACTGTTATAATTGATGAACTGATCATAGATTGTAACTAAAATGTAAAAATGCATTCATTATATAAATAGTGAAAGAAGAGCATTCAATTACATGTTTAACAAAATAGATTGAATAAATAAATCAAATTATTGCATTGTCTTCTAATTATTAGTAATTTACATGGATAATTGTGAATGAAAAGAGCATTAATTATAGCATATTGTCTTTTCTTAATTAAGTATGTTTGCTTCACATTTTGAGATTGTTTTTGTTAACTTTAAATTGTTTTGTTTTTGATTTAATTTTATCAAAGAGCAATAATTAATTATAATTTTTTCACTACTAAATAATAATTAAATTATCTTATTTTTTGTGTATATGATTTTGTGTTATATATATAAATTTGTCATAAATGTCTATTCCAGTCAATTATTGAAAAGTTAAAAATAATGTAAACTCAGAATTGCAGTTTTAGAAACTTGACCTCTTCACCAGCTTTGCTTCACTTCAAAATGTGTTCTTTATAATTCAATCATAACTAAATTTTACATATGCACATCTATATTAAAATTAACATTTTCATGGGGGTGTGTGGTATAAATGGTTTTATATTTTTGTATTATGTGTGTTGCTTATTATTATAGCACTGAATTTCCAGTTGTATCTCATTCACTAGAATTTATGTGAACAATAGTTTGTGTTATTAGAGGTAATGTCAATGGAAAACAGAGTGAAAATACCATATTATATGGCTTTACTGTCAAATTAGTTTGTCTTAACTGGATAAAATGAAGGAAGTGATGAAAATTGCTTATTAACAAGTTTCATTTTTGATAATAAAAAAAATTATTTATCAATGTTTTAAATTATCAGCATTTTCTCACTCTCTTCTTCATAGTATGTAAGAACAATCATAGAAACAAAGTGAGATTCTAAAATGGTTTGACTGACAAAATTTCCATGCTACATAGAAATTTTTTTATTTCCCCCAGCACTTTTTTTTTAATTTTAAATTACATGAAATAGATGGCAAGTATATTATGAATCATATAATCTGCATTTTCATTTTTTGTTACTTTTATCCCTACAAATACCATCAGTAAGCACTATGTTGAACCAAATGAAACATCAATATTATGATAACAACATATCACATATATGGTCTATGTTAACACATTTTATATTGAGATCATCATGATGAAATGCTTATTATATTTTCTTACCCCTCCTACATCTGGTATTTGAATCTAATTAAAACTAGAATCTAATTGTAACCATCTACTAATGTTTCCTCCTGATATCTATCCCATAGTTATTTTAAATAGTTATACAAATATTAAATGGGAATCTCATTATGTGTATATACAAAGTGAAGTAAGTAAGGAAACCATTAAAAATTCCTATCAATGGCAGTTGATGGTAATGTATGTCTTTTTTTTTCATTGTTCATTGGGGGGGGGGATGCTCTCTGCTCTGACTTGAGTTGTTTGAGATTATATGTATATATTGTGTATTTATAGTTTGAATTTAAATCATTTAATTTGGAATTTAATAATATATTGGTTAATTTAAATTTCACATTTGTTTGTGAATGTTATAATATATACAGTCTTTACATATATATATATATATTGTGCCGGACGAAAGATTTTTTTTCGTATATCCTGACCATGAGGGCGCCACTAGTCCGAAAATCGGAACTAGACATTTATTTTAAGGGTGGGCAGGATATACGAACATGAATGTTCCGGACTAAACCCAGGGAGAGAAAAAGCTAATGAATGTGGTTCAGACAATTGAGAAAACACTGAGACAAACGTCAGCCAAAATACTTATAAGAACTTTTTAAATTTATTAAACATAATAACAAAATAAACATGGAACTTGATACATTTACTTAGCAGATCTTAACATTGAGTGTATGCGAGCAGAACTACGTTAAATACCCAGGCAGACAAGTTCATTTTTTATCTATAACACAATAATGGCTTATATCTTCTTGCTAGCGGTTCCCCCAACCAATTCCCTTTTCCCTATGGAGATTTAGTAAGATGGATGTTTGTGGAGAATAACGGGACAGCGCAGACGAGCTTTTCTTAGTCCAGAAAAGAAATGTTGGAACCAAGAATGTCATAATTCTGCAAAACGCTCATGGACAAGTACATTGAAACGAGCCAAGGTTAGTCTCACACAAGAAAGAAACATGAATTACGCAATCTGAATTATAGCAAATAAATCTCTACCAAAAATAAATAAATCATATATCCTAGAAATCACTAGCCAAAACCAAGTTTGATTCAGTTTAACGCCGAAGCAAACAAACAAAAATAAAAGAAAACTACTAAGGTCGGTCTGAGCATTTAACAAGGGTTAATCATAAAACTGAGAAATTATTAAGCATATAAAATATCACTCGCCCTACACTCTCGAACAAGCAACATTTTAAGATTGAAAATCTTGCTACTAAGATTGAAATGTAAAATAAACAAAAAATACATTAATATTTAAATTGATAACTTACATATCGTAAATATAATTTCTTTTTAAGATTAAGCTGAGATTTATGAGAGACTTAATTAGAGATTTAGCCCTGATTTTGATATGGAAAGGTAAGTTACCTTGAGATAATATTAATTTCTGTTGTTCACACAAAGCTCGGTTTATAGAGTCCTTCTACAACGGATGTCATTTACTACAGGTTCAGAAGTCTGGAGGCATTATTGGGATCCACTCTGGGCTTGACAGTTGGGTCATGATGGAAGTCACAATTTGGAGCTCCGGAGGTTCATCTTTGGAAAGGCTCAGCCCATCATGTTGTGGAGATTCTTCATGGCGTATAGTACAGGCATGGCGTCTGAATGACTGCTATTATCGCAGCAAATAGAGTTATTGTCGGTCAATGGAAATTCAACTTGGTGATTCCCGTGGCATCAATATCAAAAACAAAATTTAGTCACTTTCACAATGCACAATGCAACAGTTCAATAACAGCTAAAATCTGGATCGATCCTCAATAAGAAGCTGAGCAATAAAAACTGAATGAACAGAATAGTCTCTTTGAATCCTCCTCTCTAATCAAACAAAAAAAAAAAAATTACCCAGCTATTTATGTCCTTCCTTATCTCCCACACAATCTTAATTAGAAAAACAATATCTTACAGGGCTTAATCTTACAAAAATGATTATTATTTTTTTTATAAAAAAAAATACAAAACTAAATCTCAGCTTTAAAATACATCAACATTAAACTTTTTTTTTTAGTTTAAATAAAATACATATAAGAGCACTAATTAAACTTTGTTTGCTTTTAATTATTTTAAAAGAAAACAAGCGTCATAAAAAAAATATTTTATACTAAAATCAACTTAGAATTAAAAATATAAGATTTCAAAATAAATAAGTATGTGTGTTATTGCACATATAAAACTTGGTTGTTGTTTTTTTTAAATTTACATGATAGAACCCTTGAATCGGATAAAGTATCCAGTTTAATATATATGATCGAATCATTTTTTTTCTAGTCTTTGTTTAAGAAATTATAAATAAGTCGGAATGAAATTGATTTATGTTATCAGTATATGAATAGATGTAATTCTTTTATATTTTGCAGTTATAATTACATGAGGATATTATATATTTGAGTTATTGAATAGATCTGGGTTTAAATAAAGATACTAATAAGGGTAATAATCATTTAGTTCACCTTATTTGGAGTTTTAATTTAATCTCCAGTTATTTGTGATTTATTAAATTTTTTGTTTTCTTTATATATTTATGACAAGCTAGAGAGAGGTGGAACCATTTTTTTATATATAATCATTGCTAAGCTATTATAGGCAAATGACTTTCAACTGACTTCAGTTTGTTATATTATCTGAAATGGCTGAAATTTCAAATAAGTGATAGTCTTTATTTTTATATCACTTCAAGTCAGCTTATCATTTCAAATATTAATTTAGATATAATACTAATGATTTTATTAATATGTGAAATAGGTTTACTTTTCATCAATCATAAAATCATTTATGTGTTGATTAAAGTTATCAGTATTATATCTAAATTAATATTTGAAAATGATAAGCTGGCTTAATTGATGTAAAAACTAAGATCATCATTAATATGAAGATTCAAACTTTTTGGGTATCAAATGTTTGATTGATTTACAATATAACAAAGCAATGATCAAACAAAAGTGATCTCCTTTTATCTAACAAAGACAGGCATTGACTTACAGAAAGGAGATCTATTTACAGGTTTATTAAAAATGAATATATAGAATACACTTGTAAGATATCCTAGTAACAGATTTGGACTTTTGTTTCATGATATAAATTTATATTTATATTGTTAAGTATTTATACTGATAAAAATGAGTTTGATATCTTTTTTATTGAGTTATATTTTGCTTACAAAACAGATTGAGCTATCAGGAATATTGTGAGTTAACTTAACTGATTACACTTACATACACAGATATTAGTAACTTGATGAAATCTTTTTGTCTCATATAAGCAACCATTTTATAATAAAAATTTGACAATAAAGGTGAATATACCAAATATTAATAACATATTTATATCTAAAGTTATATCACTCATCTAATTCTTAACATTGTCAGAAATGTTCTTCTACCACAATATTGGTTAATATCTGGGTGTTATAACTACTCATTGACATTGCTTTATATACTTTTGATTCTCTAAGTACAAATCTCCATAAAGGGATGCTAATAAACTGGTTACATTTTCCAACAATAATGATCTGATTTATTTCTTTAGATTAACCATTAAAAAATATTGATATATAACCTTTACTCAGGATCTAACATGCTTCTAATTTTTTTTTTGTTCTTCAGGTAAAATTTTTCTACTCATGCACCTGACTCTAAACAGGACTCAATATGGGATTCTTCCCCCTCCACTCATGCACCTGACTCTAAACAGGACTCAATATGGGATTCTTCCCCCTCCACTCATGCACCTGACTCTAAACAGGACTCAATATGGGATTCTTCCCCCTCTCACCATGGCATCTTGGAGGGAGATGTTCTGACTAAATTAACCTCGATGCCTGAAAGGACCCATCCAGGGCTCCATGCAATTCCCTGTTTCCTTCTACTGCACCTTGTCTAAATTCTCAGTTCCAATCATGTACAACTTGGTTAATCACCTTTCTTCTGGTATCCATGAAATCAGTGATCTTTATCCTATAGCAATAGTGCCATTTCTAAGGCGCAACATAATTCTGTCCCCGCTGGAGAACCTGCGGCCCATCTCTATGACTCCACTGATGGTCAAGGTCATTGAATCTATCATCAAGCACAAAATTCGAAACCAAGATTTTTCCTCTTATTTCGCAATATCAATTTGCAAAAATGGGCAGCTCAACCACAAATGCTATCAATCTTTTTAAAATCATTAGTGACCACATCAGATCCCCCAGGCAATCTAGACCAGTGGTTGTGCAGCTCGACATTGCAGCTGCCTTTTATTCTATTTAACTCAATACCCTTTTAAACTTACTTGGTGAGCATGACATTTCTACTGGAATCATAAATATTATTAGAAACCTTTACAACATGAATTGTGCATCTCTCTTAATGGGAAGCTTTCTCCCCCATTCTACACCACATCCTCCATTCCATAAGGCTCTCCTCTGAGTGCCCTGTTTTTCATTACTTACCTCAACCCTCTGCTTCTTCAAATTGAGAGATCTCTTCCTGGCATTCATATCCCAATTTTAAATACATCAATTTATCACATCACCTATATGGATGACTTGGCAAGACTTATCAATACTTAAAGAATTCTCCGATCAATCTGGCCTCAAATTTAATATGGCCAAGTCATCTGCCTGGTATATATCTTCAGGTAAGACCATTCCGGGACCATTTGCAGCAAAGCCTCAGAACTTCTTGGGCTTCCCTATATTTGAATCCATGTCTGCCATGAGGAGATCTATCCAAGGATAGCTACTTCAATCCACACAGAGAATCACATCCTCTCTATCCAAAGTTTACATGTCCAGGTTCGCCAAGTCCTCCCTCATCAACATACTAATATTCCCTAGAATATCCTATTTCACCCCAGTAGTCAATTTTACCAAAGTCTTCATCAGGAAAATACACAAGATGTGCACTGATCTGATTACAGGGGGGGGGAGTGCAACCATAAGCTTCAGAAATCTACAGAAACACACAAAACTCAATGGATTATCCCTACATTCCATAGATACTTTCATATTCCAACGTTCCTACAATTCTTTCTACAGAATGTATCTGCAATATCCTAACTACTCACATTCCAGAGAGGTCACTCCCACAGATAAGCTGTCCCCTATTGGTACTGACTGGCTGGCAGCCCTCGCATGTCTTATCTCCAAACATACTATGCTTCCTATAAAATCATCCTCGATGAAAATCAAGTTCTGTGATGCATACTACATTCTTAATCCTGATGTTTTTGCAGGATCAACTATCCTCAGGCTTAACAACCATCTGCTAATCAAGAAATTTAAGCGATGGTTTTTTGAACCCAAATATTAACGCCTTGCCTACTAAACACTTTCTGGTGCATCACTGAGGATTCTCAAACATAGAGTCCATTTGCTCACTATGCCTCAGAGAGGATGAAACTTGTCTTCACCTCCTCTGCCACTGTGTTTCCCTTCATCCCTACATAGTCCTTATAGCCTCTATGTTAAATAACAATACGCCTGCCCTGTCGACTCTCATTGACAATATACTATGTGGATCCATCCCAGAGATACGAATAACAACATTTGTACTGTTTTCGCTATGGTACACATGGTGCTGGCTCACTTTAATCATGCACTAGAGCGTCCGCTTGAACTCTATATTAACAAAATGGAAAAAATTTGGAAAAGGGACCAGAATTTGGCCCCCTCTTACATCTATGACTCCATATGGAGGTTATTGATTTGGCCCCCAAACCTGATCCCTTTCACTCCTAAATAGAAATCTTCCCTGGAGAGTAATTTGAGGCTGAATGGATCCCTTTGTGATAACTTACCTTGCTCTGCATGATTATTTCCCAGATCCTGAGTTGTTATGAAAGTAACCTCCATTATGAAGGGTCAATTGGGTCATGTGAGCAAGGATAAAGGATTAGACCTATTGCTGAACTATATGAGACATGCAAGCATGGTCATCTATATCAACAGGATACTATTCCAGACTCGTTCCTTGCTGATATGCTTCATATTATTCCTTTTAGCTGGTGTCAAACAAGATATCAATAGTGAGCTTTCATCCCACTGATTATCATGTAATATATCCTATGTTTAACTATTATCATATATTGTAACTAAATTTCTGAATAAAATTCTATATTTTATATAAAAAAAAAATATTGACTAATGTAAATCAGTTTTATTTGTTTTGTGGCTAAGGGGGTCACATTTGTAGAAGAATTAATTTACCTTCCCTTATTATTTTTTAAATATTTATCCTTTTTTACTAAGTCATCTACAATTTAAAGCATTTTGTCCACAATCACATGTATAAGTATAGTATATTTCATTCAATTAGATTATGAATGGAATGGTGAAGAAATATAATTACTACTATTACATTCTAAATAACTCTTTAGTAGTAACAAATTTAAAATATGATAAAGAACTTTAAATTACAGATTCATGACACATATGTAAATACATAAATTACTTTTATAAGTTAAATAGCATGCATATCTGTGCATATCTCTGACTAGGCTTATTACCTTAATTATCGTCAATCTTATGTAAAGAAAAACAAACTAAAGAAAATCTTTTTAAACATATATGCACATTCTGAATAAATGTTTAAATCACTTGCTAATTTCAAATCATATTCTAATGAAATATGAAATTTATATAGTTAACTATTTTATACTAAAAATATATCAAAATAATGCTTAACAAAGTATAAAATATTAAAAATGAATGAAGAGTTTGCTATTTATTTCTTCTATTGTCAAAATTAATGTTATTATATTAAAAATATTTTAATCAACTACAATTATTGAAGATTTTAGTAAATATAATTTAAATCAAACACTTCTCACTAATTTTCTCTGTAGTATCTATTGCCATGCACAGTACTATTTTGAGAAATGTGTAAAGCAAGATTGTTTTTGTTGCTGGCTTAGCTTGGGTCCATTTTAAAGTTGATATCAGTTTCCCTTCATATTATTATTAGCACTTCTGCTACTTCACTGAGAACTTATATCCGAACCTCTTATATGATCTGAATCTATGATTATTAATCACTCTTTATTAACAAATGAGTTCCATTTTGGTTTTGGGTCATTTATATAGACACAATCCTCTCCCATAGCAATCTATTGCCCTAAAATATAAAGAAATACTATATGATTTTTTTTAAAAATATATGTTGTTTTAACTTGATTTTTGATCAGCTAATCTCTTGTTTATCCTGTTTTTTAACGAAAAAATTGGAAATGAAAAAATAATTTAATTTGATTTTTTTTTTCAATTTCAAATATAAACTTTACATGAATTTTTCTTTAAATTTATATCATTATACTTTTTTAAGATTGGAGCTTAAATTCTAAAGCTACCAGTTTTCACATTATATATATATATATATATATATATATATATATATATATATATATATATATATATTGTAATGGGATGGGGGGATAGGAAGTACAGAAAGGATTTGAACTGGGTGATGGAAAAAACATCATCACCACTGTCAATTTAAAATTAAATATTTTCAAAAAATATATTTAAGTAATGAGATATTTATAATATAATCTTCAATAACTTCTCTTCCTTTTTTCTTCTTTATTTTTGCTTTTCTAATATATAACATATAATAACCACATTCCACTCTTTTGACACTTTGAAGCAAAATATATTTATTTATTAATATTAATAAGGGAGACAATTTTAATAAAGAAGATAAATCCAAATATTAATAGAGAAAGTGATTTAAAAACTATCTTAGTATAAAAAATAAATAAAATAAACAGTGAAAACTAATAAGAATTAAAATAAGTAGTTTGTATAATAGATAATAGAGGGAGCTGTATATAGATTAAAAGAAATTAGAGTATATTATGGGATAGAAAATGGTGGAGTAGAGAGAGTTTAGTAGATATTAAGGTAAGATATAAAATAAAAATACATATAAGAATTAAAATAATTAAAATAATTTTATAAGGGATAAGTATATGGAAGAGGCAAGAATAAAATATGGGTAAAATGGAATTAAGGAATGGAATAAAATAATTAAAAATTAGGATAATAGGTGAAATTTTAAATGAAGTTAAATTTGTGAATAAAGTAATATGTAAAATAAGGTTAAATTATGAATATAGTAATATAATATTACATTGAAATTATAAAATTATTGTAAAAGAAAAAAAGGTGAATAAATATTAATATAATAAAAACTAAGAATAGAAATAAAGGGTAAAGTAGATTTTAAAGTTATATAATAGTAAGGTTTATGAATAAACTTATGGTAATAATTAAGTTGGTAAAATTGTAAAAATTTAATAGATATGTGTATGAAATATGGTTGTAGTAATATGTTTAAATTTTTGTAGATCTGACGAAGACTGCTAGGAACATTCAAAACTGTAATATTAATAAATAAATATATTTTGCTTCAAAGTGTCAAAAGAGTGGAATGTGGTTATTATATGTTATATAATGAGATATTTAATAATAAAATGAGATTAAATAATCTCCAAGATCATTGAGAGATCGGAAGCTAACTCAGAAGAACAACTAAAATATACATCAATCATATATCAACCAGCATTATAAAGTAAATATCAGTATAAGTAAATACTCAAGAGAAATAACCATCCATCATCATCATTTATGGAAATAAAATAAATCAGTACAATAAATCAACAGTCCATTTTGTGGCTGAATTTGAACAATAAAAATATGAATCAACAGTCAACCTTGTGACTGGATCAGAAAATGGGTCTTCTTTAGACCAGGCTAATTATTGAGCCTCTTGCCAGCTTAGTGCCCATTCATTAAAATACATAAGAATCAGAAATCAAAACAATAATGCTGGGACATTTAAAACATGCTGATCATCATCAATGCACAGGCCACTTGAACTGGCCAACTATAAACTTATTAAATAAGACAAAACTAAAATAAAATATAGTGCATGGGCTTTAAAGAGTATCATCTTTTGCGCCAACCAAGATAATGATTGATCATCTCTGGATGCCCCAAAGAACTAAATACACATCCCCATTTATCCGTGTCCGAATCTAGCTCAGAGAACACAAGATCTATTACTGTATGTGACCAAGAGATGATGAAAACAATTTTTAACAATTAAATACAAGTTTATTAATAACAAAAAATAAATAAATAAATGATTATGGTCTTATAAGGGTTCTGATTTTGAATGATACACAATAATAAAGTCATCATTCTATAATTTACAAGATTACTACAAAATTCAAGTTATTACATTAATTGCATTATTTCTTAATGGGTATTTATAAACGCATACATATATCTGTACACAGATGTGTGTTTCATAATACATGATGAAGACATTTCAATGAAACATAAAATATTATTACATTTGTGATTTGCATAATTACTATTCAAAATTTAAATTGTTACATTAATTTACAAAAAGTATAATAAAATATATTCAAGTTATTACTATGGTTTACATATATATGTGCACAGATGCATGATTTATAATATATAATGAATATTCAATAAATGAATTGACATTTAATAATAAAAAAATATTAAAATTTTACATATATGAGTGTGCATGTATATACGCACACTGACTTTTACCTATTTAAACTTGTTACAATAATATATTTTTTTTTATAATTCATTTGGAAAACACATAAATTTCACACATATACGTGTGTAAAAACAA
Source organism: Epiperipatus broadwayi (assembly GCA_028023455.1). Classification (NCBI taxonomy): domain Eukaryota; kingdom Metazoa; phylum Onychophora; class Udeonychophora; order Euonychophora; family Peripatidae; genus Epiperipatus; species Epiperipatus broadwayi. Next base: position 3,613,933 of record JAQFVV010006280.1, on the reverse strand, counting down.
AACATAGATATAATTTACAATTTAGTTTCAGTTTATAAGTTCTCTTTTTTTTTATCAAACTAAATAAAATCAACTTTTGTTTGATAGGTACTTGTTGATTAATTATCAAGGTCTCTAAATGTAAAATGTCTTTTCTTTCTTCTTCTTAATAAATGAAAAATAAAATTGTTTATATATCTGTCACTTCAGACCAAAGAAATTATTTAAAATTTCATTATTATATATAACTGCTGTTAGATTTCAACTCAAGCAAAGTTATTTGTTTGTATTAACTTAAAGTTATTAATTTATAATTTTAAAAGTCATTTTAAGAAGTATTAAAATAAAATAACTCACTGTATATACACGAGATGTGTTTATCTGTGGTTCCCTGCTTGTATAGATAAACAGCAACATAAGTACACCAATTTCTTCAAGCTTTCTCTTGGCAAGCTTGGTTTTTGGTCCAGCAGAAAAATATAATTTCAGATTTGTTGTCATCATCAGGCAAAAGTACATAATTTAGGTATGGTTGTTTTTTTTTCTTCTGTAGTCAGTTTCACTTATACTTGGATTTTGTAAGCTTGAGGTCAGCATACTGTTTTCCAGACACTTTTAAGGCTATGAAGTGCAAAGAATCTTGACCCATTTTCCTCCATGTAAATTCAAATTCCACCAGTGAATTGTATAGCAGCCACTTCCTTGCATTCTTACATCCTCATGGCAGTTCTCTTGATAATTATTTTAGCCATCTTTGCAGCTAGCTTTACTATGGCCATTTTCTGCTACAGTTACCAACTCTTTACAAAATATTTTAGCCAACTTTACAGCTAGCCCTTCTGCTAACTCTTACAAAACTGCAAGCCAAAACTGTTCTCTTTAAAATCACTATCCAGACTGGAGCTAATTTGTTATCAGCCCTTTTATAGAATCATCTAAACATGATAACAGCAGTTTGATTAAAAATAGAGTTTTTATTTTTATCTCACTAATCCCTTTGAAAACATAAACATGTTTTTACTTAGGGGCTTTCTAATAGATAAAAATTTTGTTTAATTACTTAAAATTTCAAAAATACAATAGGGTGTTTTTAAATTTCAAAATCAGAGTAATAATTAATAATAATGCAATATTTATATTTATTCAGATATTTTTAAAATATTAATTTTATAATGAAATTTTACTTTAAGCCCAGAGTTATTTAACCCTTTACTTATCATTATTTTATTTTAGGAAATATAAAAAAAAATATCTACAAAAATTTATGTCTGTGTTTATTTCTACTTTTCCTTTATTTTACATATATATATATATATTTATGCACACACCCTATATTAGTGTATGCTATGTAAGCCAACTGGTTACATTATATATAGATATTATTTACAATAAAAGAATTGTTTTATTTTTCCATATACTACCACATCACTATGAATATATTGTGCTTTAAGTATTGGTTAAGAATAAAGACAAAGGAGTTTTTCATTTATTTTTTGAAGAATTACCTTCTGTTTTAAGTCTAATAGAACTTTTATATTGATTTTTATCACAGTAAATGTTGAAATTTACTGTTATTAACCCGTCATGACTTTCATCACCTTCATTCAACTTATCTTACATTTGGTTTAGATCTTAAAGCCTAGTTAAATAACTCACAGTCAAATTAGTTAGCCTAATAATTTGTTTAATCTGCTATATCTTCACTTATATAAATAATTTTCATAAATATAATATACTACAATGTCATTTTATAATATCATATTTAAAACCTTGATTACTATTTAAAATTAAGCTATAAAAAATTTCAGATCCAGCCTCTCTCTCTATGTTGATTAGTTCATTTAGTCAATAGTTAATTATTTTATTTTATTCACAAGTAAGATAGTACCAAAATGTGTTACTATCACTTCAATTGTGTCTCAAAACTTTGTTATATGAACACATTCAGTTTTTATTATTATATGATTTTGTGTCTAATTTTCATACTCTTTTCTAATTTGACTAAACTGCTTAACTTTACTTCTAAATATTTCTTATAAATAATGTAGCTCATATAATGCTCCTGTTGTATCACTACTTTTTAAAAATAAGGAACTATTTTGGATTATTTAGAACTGACAAAACTATACTGGATTTCTTTTAATAATTGAAACTGGTTAGTAGTGAGTAGAAAGAGTTTTATAACACTCCTTCATGGCATAGTGATTATTATATCTATTTACCTAATTCTTTTGTATCATTAAGCTAAATTCTGAGAAACATTTTTAAAAAAATCAAGTTACATGTCACATGACCTAATTTAATAAGCTTGATTTACAAATGTTATATATAAAGCTCTCAAAATAAGCCCTTAACAAGCTTTGAGAATATCCCCAATCCCAGACCGGTTTCTGCTACTGGTATTGTCAGTGAGGTATTCTGGTGTTTTTAATCTAATGCTTGAATATTCTGACACCTCACTGACAATTCCAGTAGACATCTCACTGATGATGCCACTAGCAGAAACCGGTCTGGATTGGGGATATTCTCAAAGCTTGTTAAGAGCTTATTTTGTGAGCTCTATATATAACTGACAAACATACAGATAAATAGGAGCATGACTAGAAATATTTGTTAAAATAAATAATAAGAATTTGAATTAAAATACATCACTGGAATAAAAGATAACTAAGCAGATTGTTTAATATCAAAAGGAATATGTGAAGCCTTACTGGACATGGTGCATCATGACTAGGAAAAATAAATCTTGTGATAACTTTTTTTGGCTTTAATTATCTCAATTAATTCATAATTAAAATTATTAGAATGCATGGAATTTTAAACTAGCTTAAGATTAATATATTTTGGGCAAATTATTGAATCAGATTCAGACATTGACTTGTTTTATTTTTCAGGGCACTTTTTTTTTGTTATATGCTATGGTCATCTGCATAACAATTTATGTTTTGTTATACTATTGTTTCAATAGAGATCTGATTAGAAATTGAATAAGTGGATCTAAAAATATTAATTGTGTGAACAAAAACATATTTTTGACTTGCTATTGCATTATCATAATATAAAAAAAAATAGTTAGTTCTTGTTTATTAAGTACGATTTAAAATATTTGAGTAACTAGCATGAAGTGTTTATAGAAGTCAGTAGGTAGGTGGATAAGCTTAAATACATTACTAAGGAAGTGGACTAAATAGTGAATAATTAAATGAGATAAAGATAATTAATTGTGTTTATTGAATTTAATTATTATTATTTTATTATTGTTGTTCTTGTTGATATTATTATTATTTTATAGATTTGGCTCGTGGTGGATGCATATCAGAATTTAAATGGGATAGTGGTGGCACATATAAAGGGAAACCTTGGGATCAGCATCTTCCAACAGACTGTGCTGTAAGTTGAATAATAAATAAGTCCCTTTTAATATTTTTATTTTATTTATGAAGTAAAAATATTTCGAAATCATTTAAAATGATTTCTTTTAATGATAAAGAATGTTTTGTATTCTTATGAACTGTTTGATAAACATGCTATTTTGATCTCAATATTTAAAAGTTAGGTCAAATATATTTTCTTTTGATCGTTTATTTTTGGATGCTAGTAACCTAGGCAACTCATTTTTCCTAGTGTTATTATTATTATAAAATTCTAATAAGCTGATAGTTAGAATCTGTACTCAAATGTTTAAAATTAAATACATTAAAAATAGTTTAAGTTTATGTTGACAGAAGCAACTTTAATCATTTAAGAATCTATTATTGTACAAGAAGTTTTCGTTTTTATGCTATGGAGATGTCTACTTATTTAGCTATGGAAAATAAAGATGTTATAATGGGCGTTTTTTTGTTTAAGAGATCTACTTAAATATTTGTTGAAAAAATTAATAATCTTAATTTTAAAAAATTCATGTTTAGTAAGTGTATACATTAAAATATTACTCAACTGATCAGCCTTTTTTTAAGAATAATGTTCATGAACGTATTTATATATGTTTGGTGGCAAATCATAAACAATGAAAGATTTGGAAGCCAGTCTATTTTTATATGATTATTTAAATGTACATATTTTATAAAGATATTACATACGGGACAGAGAAATGTGAATAACTCCGTGTGTGTAAATTTAAAAAATCAGATATATTAATCTTTAACTGAGGTTTAAAGTTTATATCTGTGCTAGAGATACTCTCTAGTTTCGAAAATTATTAGTAATAATCATTAGTGTATTTATCAGAAATGGATGGCGTCAAAGTTGTGAGTGGAGGAAGTTTGACAATGGTAAATGAAAAAGTAACAATTTACTCTAGATAAATACTTTGCATGTAATAAAGATATATATGAGAGATAGTGACCTGGGCCAACTGATGAGTGCTGGTTTAGCACGAAATGCATCTTAGGGGTCATTTGTCTTTTATTGTATTTTTATTTATATGAATTTAAAAAGAATGGGGAAGTATGGAGGTGTTTATTATTTCTATATATTTTATCTGCCTTGATTGTATGCACAGTGCCAATGAGAAATGTATAATTTATATATATATAGCTATACAGGAAATTCATATTTTATTTGGTTATTGTTGTCTAGGTTTGTGCTAATATATGTGTACATTCCAATCATTATGCATAATATATTTTTTTATTAAGTCTGTCATACTACATGAAAAAATTGACAAGTTACTCTGCAGTCTACGTGCATTTTAGGGACAACTGTTTTCATCAGCTTTCTTATCATGCTCCAACAATCTATGCAAACATAACAGCAACATGATTTATATTAGTATTATAATGATATTGGATTTCCTATCAAAGTATTAATATTTAACATTATGATCGATTACTTTAAGTAATAATTTTAATACATGATTATACAAATCAAGTGAAATGTGAATATTTACCATTATAGATTGCTTACTATTAATTACTATTTTAATACAGCTGCAGCAAGTTTTATCTATCCAAAATATAATTATTTATAAAATATTTCTTTATACAAGCAACTATATTTAAAATATAAATATTAATTATTATTTTTCTTCTTTTTATTGTTGTTATAATGGTTTATTTTGTATCCTTCCATATAGAGTTCATGTCTAACTGAATGAACCTGGAAAAATTTCTTAGAGCACAAGATTAGAATTTCTCAGAAATTTATAATCAGTTTAAAAATCATCCACTATAGCTATATTTATAATTGTTTACCTACTCATTGATAGCTGGAGAGTATAGGCCTCTGGTTAATATGGATTCAATAAAGATATCTGTTTAGATGAACTAACAACAGAATCAAAAAATATGATTGTGAAATAATGGAGCCTTCACTATTGTTAGGGGAGATGGCATCCTCTTACAAAAACCTGATGTCATAAAAAATAATCTGTTCCTATGTAAAAAAAAAAAAAAAGAGAGAGAGAGACAGAAAAACGGTCTGGTTGAGAGGTCAGTGTGACTGCCTTGCACTAGCAGGCAGTTGCCCAGGTTGTGGGTTCGTGTCCTGGCCGATGCTATGATACTTAAAAAAAAAAAATTGTAAAAGTATCAGATCAAACTATGAGTTATATTTTAAAATATCACTATTTAGTTGTTTTTTTAATTCAGCTATGACTGTTTTATGATGAATTTTAATTAAAGATGATGTCATGATTAATAAATCAATGTATTACATTGAGTTGAATGACACACCAATTTTATTTGAGCATTTGATAAAAAGTTCTAGTTTGTTGTAATATAAATGTTTGACTTCTCATGAGTATATTCATGTAGTCTTTGAAATTCTTAAAAGAAGAAATGATAATTTTTGAAACAAATTTGATCACCTAGTTTTATTTTTCTGTATTCTATGTATATTTATTTCTATTTGTAATGAAAGCAATTTACTAATATTTTTAATAACTGTATATTGAATGTCAATTGTTTATTTAGTGCCCTTAATTTATCAACATCAATATTTGGGAAGAAAAAAAAATTATATATACCCAGTCTTTCTATTTCATTTCAGTAAGTTCTATTGAAGGCTTTTATTTTATAATTTTTCACTTAATATTGCTGTTCAGTTTCATAACTTATTTATAAATAATTGAGTGGTTAATTTATTTGAATTTTTGTGACTTTGAAATACAAAGAATTGCATGAATGTTTTGTTCTCAAATTTTATGCTTACCATTGCACTTACCTGCACATAATGGGATACTTGATCACTAACTTTATATCTTATGTACTAAATTTACAATGTTATGATTAGTTGTTCAAGGAGTTATGTGATATTTGAACATCAAATTAACAGATTAGTCTTTAATCCATATTACACTGGTTCTAAGTGAATTGATACAAATAGTTGGCCACTCAGGGCTTCCTGCACAAGAAATGGTGGATAATTTACTTTTCAAAACATCACTTTACAACAGTGCCACACTTCTAGAGAAAGCTAGAAAACTTTCATCTCCAAAAAATGAACATCTGCTTAACTTTCTTATGAGAGTTGTTATATACCATTGAGCCTGTTTTGGAACTTTTAAAAAATGTTAAACTGCATAAAGTAATGTTATTTTTTTGTTGCTGTTAGATATTTTTTCATGCATGATTTCACATGCACTAATTTAACTTTTATACTATTAATCAAGTTTTGTATAGTGTATATATATATATAGTGACAGAATAAAAGTGTGATAGATTCTTATTTAATGCCCCACATCTTTGAATAAAGATAGGAAACAAAGACTTTGGTATAACCTTCCAACTTAAAATACCAATCACAACAAAGTGAAGTATAACCTCATATTTGATTCTCAATGGAAACTATATAAAATTAAAATAATGCTAATGAAAATGAAAATAAAGATGATGCTAACAGAGGAAGAATATCTCATAAATAATAATATCCCCTTTTTAGATAAACCAATTATAATGGGATAAAATACTTAATATTGATAAAAGGTTTTATTATCTTTTAGATTTATGTACCTTAATCTATCCTTAATAAAATGGATAACATTTCCTTTTTTAAAACTTTGTAAATTTATAACATCAAATTATAATGGAATAAAATATCTATAGTACAAAACTATAATAAAATACATGACACAAGATCAATTTATTTAATATACTTCACTACTTAGCCAACTTATAATCATATAAAATAAAAGTCAACTCTTCACATAACTTTATAATTTACAATATCCAATCATAATGATATAAATTAAATGAAAGATTTTTATTTCACACTTATACAAATATAATTAGAAAATCATAATGAATTATCCTTCAAACTAATAAGGCCAATTTATTAAATTCTGAATTATAATTATCCTAATATGCATTGTATTATTAATATTCTATTATAAGCAAGTGGTAATATTAAAAGCTTAATATTTAAATTAAAAATATAATCTACTCTGATGAACTTTAAATCTAATTAAAGTAAATCATTTTATTTAATGAAATTCAAATATCAATGTCATTGTATATGATTACCAATTTTATAGTATAAAATTTCCATTTATCTGACTAAATATAAAATTACTATAAAGTATGTCATTAAACGTTTAAAAGAATTTGTAAGCATCCAATTATAATCATTATTGTTTACCCTAAATAATTAATATAATTATACTTTATAAACTATTGAACTAGCTCAGATATATATTTTATCCAAAAATACCTATTGCAAATAACTGGTAAAATATATGAAGTGAATTTCTAATTAATTATTAACCATCTAGAAATATCAAATTAACTAATCTATTATTATATAAAAGCGTATGCCCAGTTTAACTGATAACATATTGGATTTACTGTAAAGAAAATAATTTGTAGTAATATATACACTTATCAATACAAATTTACACTTATCAATACAATTGTTTCACCTTTGGATTATTTTATGATTTTTTTATTATAAACTATATGGTGTAAGTCAATACATGACCACTACCTCTCAAAATTTTATTATCCAATAGGTTTGCGTTATTGATTGAATGATAATTAAAGCAAGTTTGTTTGTTTAAATGAATTTAAACTTTATATATAAAATAAATAATGACAAATAGACAATAAACATTTGTGACATACTCTCTAATTAAATATCATGAACGATGTTTGCCATATAAATTAATATTAATAAAATATGTGTTTGCATAGTAAAAATTTATCTATATAATATTTAATATATGATATATAAAATGTATATGAAATGAAAATATTGCAGCACATGTACACTATTTAAAATACAAGAAAGTGGTGACACTTCTATTATATTCATAATAAAGTAATTGATTGATATAAAATATAATAATTATAAATTTGTTTATTCATTCCTCTTATTTTCCAAATAAAATTCCATGCAGATTTTCACTAATTATAATAGATATATCTAAAACTAATTTGCAGTCAAAGAATTTTAATGCATATTTTAAATCGAAATTTTAACTTTTAAAATTTAAGATATAAATTTAAACTAAATTTAACTTCTTTTTTATTTATATATATAGACAATTAAATAACTTAAGATGTAATAATGTATAATAGTTATAAATATTATACTAATAAATACATATTAAAGTACATCTTAACATATGGCCTGATCACCTTCCTCCATATATAGCACTTCAGAGAATTGCAATAATTTCAATTTCTATTCCAAAAGTACTAGTTTAATGACATTTACTAATCCAAACAAAGTAAAAATATCACAAACAGTTATCCAAAGCAATGCATATTTATTAAATTCCAATATGTTGAAATATTCAATTTTATCCTTTGTTTATCAAATATTTAATATCATAATGGCATTATGAATAAACGGATACTGGTTTTTATCTATGACAATAAAATGTAAAAATAAACTGTTTTAAATTCCACATTAAAGTACTCATTGTTCTTGTAAAATTATATCTGCAGATGAGAACAATTCTTATATACAGCAATATGTTGTTAGCTTCTATATTTCATTATTAAAACATTTTTTGTTCACATGTGATAATCAGTTTCAGTAGGAAAATATCAAGCTGAATTTGAAGGCTATAAATTACTTTTTTACTTCTTTTAACAAGATTTTAATAATCATGTCCAGTTTCCTGGACATATATATATATATATATATCTTTCTACTCATCATTATTGTGGTTATTAAGCAAATACTTTCAAAATAAATCTTAAACAAAATTATATAAAAGAACTTAGGTTTGCTTCAATGAAAGTCAAAATGACAGAGTGAATTTCAATCGTTCAGTCTTATTTATAAACTCTTAAAATTGATGTCTTCAAAACAAAGGTTATGCTTTTTATTCACTCTTATACCAAAATCACCCTTGCTTTCCATGCTTAAAATCTCTTTTACAGCAATAATAAGATATAAAAAAAGATTTAATAATCATTACATATAACAAATAAATATAATAACATAAACATCCAAGACATTATTGTTTTTAATCTATTACTTATGAATGCAATAAATAAAATATATATAATAAAAAAACAATAATAATTTTATCAAAGTCATAAACTCTATTATTTACATATGCATTTTAAATGAATACAATTAATCTATAATGTTAAGTTGCAATAATAATAACACATTTTTTGTTTTAATATTTCATTGTCATAGTAACTTATTTCAATACTCTTAGGCTTATACATTATCTATTAAAAGTAATTAAAATAATTGTTTTATACTTAATATTCTACCACATACTAACATCAAATTTCAATTGGCGCAACATTCCCTTTCTATGAACATTTTTTTTAAAATGAATGCCTGCTCTTTTGTTTCTCTTTTATATATGTTATTTAATAATTTGATCACCACTAATTATAAATACTTTATCAGTGTTGTTATTAAAATAAGACAAAAACTTACTTATTCATCTGTTTACATCTTCTTTATATACTCATATTGCTTCATGTATTATATATCTCTAAAGACTGATGTGCCAAAAATATCATAACTAATAAAGAATATTTTTATCTAATATTTTATCAACAATTTATTACAAAATATGACTATATCTTTACATTCATTCATTTTTGTACAATTTGCTAATCATAGTTGCTAATGTTTTATTATAAATCTGAGATTAACCATTTTATCCTTACTTCTTTCAATAACCTTTTCATCATTAATATAACATTAAAAATCATCTATCCAACCAATATAATATCTTCATAAGAACTCATATTAAAATCAATTAATTCATCATTTATACTATGATACCATAAATCATCAATAAAAAAAATTTACATAATATATTTTCCAATTTTTTTTCAAACATTATTAGTTGAAAGATTACAAAAATTTTTTGAGGATGAATTTATGTTCCAAAGGTTTTAATTCTAAACCAAAATTACTCAATACTTCAACTTGAAAGAAAAATGTACTAATATTTAATATTTATATGTTTTTGTTATTCATCATATTTGTGCTACTACATAATTATTCATATATTTTACATCAGTATGTGATTTAAGAACATTCTTATTTTTAGGATCATATGTAAGGGGCTATGAACATAAATATTGAAACTTTTTTCTTTTTTTCTTCATTTCATCCTAAACCATTTATCTTCCATAATACTATATTTCAACTATTTACTATTTAATTCTGATATCAGATTATTATTTTTTTTGCAATGATAAAAAAATACTGATTCATTACCCTTTTGCAAATTCCTTCTGCTTAAGACTGACCTTACTTTTCTTTCATTGGAATGTTAAATTAAAGATCTCACATCTCTCATTTTAATACACATAGTCACATTATTATCAACTAATATAGGGTTTTACTCAAAACATTAAAGCAACATTTATTAATTCTATTATACTGTATTATATATCATACTTTAGTTTCCAAATAAGTTACATTTATTTGGGTTTAATTAAAAAATATCAAAACAATACTCATTACTTCATTAATTAGATCATGGGTCTTCAATGATATAAAGTCATACAAACTTAGAACAGTATTAAACTGGGAGTAATCTTTCCCCTTCTCAATGTAATTTTTAATTATTCTCAATATTCCAAAATGAAATAATAAGGAAACTTTTCCATCTGTACTACCATCTATTATATGGTCACTTTTACTATTAAATTTTTCTTGGAGTGGATACTTAAATCATTTCCTATAAGGTCCTCCTTTTTCATTGCTACTACAGCTGCAACTCTTTAACATCTATCTTCAACTTTCCTTCATTTTTCAAATCTATGGTTTTATAAACTTATGCTACATATTTATGGTATAAAAAGTTGCATTATTCTTGGTAGAAGAGCATCTCAGTAATTTAAAATAAAAATTGCTTGTATTAACAAGTCTACACATACTACTTCTAAGATTGTTTTTTTTTTAATGACTGATTTTTGGAACAGTTTAAAGATAGCTTCTTGAAGCAAAGCAACAAGATATGCAAATTTGCTGGTTGAATTTTTAATTTGAGCCAATTAAAAGAAAAAAACAATAATTTCACCTTTTGCTGTGTTATTTTTACCAAATGGTCTAAAAACATTTTGAAATGCAACTTATAAAAATTTTTGCATGATAATTATTAGGTGCTTTGGCAATAAGTAATGGTAGAAAAATTTAATTATTATATGATACTGATTGTTAGCAGACTGATAATATGGCTTACTTTAAATATCTTACTGACTTATTGTATAGAAAAGTGGACTTGGTTAATAAGCACAGAATAGATTTCAATATATTGCTATATTGCTATTGTGTTTAAAAAAAATTTGTTAAATACAGAATTGTATGAAAAAGACATTCAGCATCTATCACTTTAGCATAAAGGCATTTAATTTTTTTTATTTAATGAGTTTTTATAATTTTTAGGAAATTAGATGACAAAGTAATCAAAGTAAATGGCAATCTTTTCAGATTGTTAAATGCAATTATACTAAATGTATAACTGTAAAGGCAGATTTTTATCATATTGGACAAATGAAATAAGTAATAGGCAAAATATTCTTTTGTTATTGTGAATAAGCTTTTCATTGAAGAGACAGATTCAAAAAGATGTTAAAATATTGAATACTTCCATTGGAATGATTAAACTATAGGTAAATACAATTGAGCATTATAATTATGTATAGGCATTCCAGACTTTCTCAAGAAATGTTTTGCTGTAAAAAGGTTATTTAAAAGGCAGCATTGCAATATGTTAAACAGACTAAATACTGTCATGTGATATAAATAGACATATTTTGATTTATGAATTGATTAGTATTTACTTTATGTTTAGTAAGATGAACATATTTCTTTCAGATGACTAATAATGAGTATGCTCATCATCACTTAAGCTTATATCATTTCAGCAACATTTTTCTCCACAATTAATGCAATGGTAATCATTTTCTGATCCAGATTTTGAGTATTTTTTTAATGTTTTATGACCCTCATGTGATAACTTAATACAGTGGTAAAAAGACAGACTCAAGAGCTGAAGACTCCTGAATTAATTCCCAGTTGAATCAAAAAAATTCACATTAATCAGTTGAATAATGTTATGTTCAACCTGATACTGGAATGCTTGGGGATTAGATGACATTTCCAGAAATTAACGATATGATTTTTTATTTTTTATTTAATGATCAGTATTGCTCACTAGTCATATTGTCATGTGGCATCTCTCTGGGGGGAAAAAGCTTTATCTGAGTTTAAACCCAAGACTAATACTAGAGCACATGACTACACTATAACTCAACCCAAAGCTTATTGCTGTTTTCGACAATATATATATATTTGCACTTACATAAATGTGTGAGTTAATTAAGGGAGTCGCATTAAATTGTTTGACATTATTATTTTCAAAGACAATTTATTTTTGACATTTTTTTTATTCCTATAACGTGACATTTAAAGTATAAAGTACTTAAAACTACGTGTCAAGTATCATTTTTAAAACTAAATGCATAGATTCCTTGTCAGTTGTAAAAGTAGACAAGAAACTTGTCCTTGTGTCGACTCTAAGTAGTATCTTAAGAAGACGGGAACAGATCAAATTTTCACATAAAGTTTCCATGTATTAAAAAAAAAAGAATGTTTTACAAATTGGATTCAGCTATAACTGAATTTCTTATCTTTTATTAAAGAAAATTAAGCTATATTTGGAGTTCTACTTAGTCATCATTGAAGATTTTATTGTCTGAAGAAAAACATGGTAAAGCAACTGTTTTCATTTTTAAATTTAATTTTAGTGATCAAATATGAAAAGAATATATATATTTAGGCAAATTTAAAAACCACCTGTCATATTTTTAATTGAATTCAAATCTGGCTGAAACCTGCAATTTTTTAGATAGCTTTAAATAATTTTGTAATAGCCATGAAATATTTTTAAATGAATATTTGTCTGGATGGTTTGATGTAGGATCTCATTTCCAGTCTCTGAAAGTCCATGGATTGCAGCCCAACATTGTCATTTTCATGAACTCAAGAAATAAACCATATGGTTATTTGTAATATTTATTGAATATGTAGATATTATTAGCTGAAAATTAGACAAAATACCATGCAATGTATCTTGGCTAATACAATAAAAATGTTACTTTAATGTGAAAATAGTGTCATTGCTTCTACTGATAAGGCTTTGTTTTGCTTTTATATCTTCCAATGGGAAATCTCATTACATCACATGATTTTTTTCATCATAGTATTAACATATATTTCCAAAACTTGTATTTACTTCAGAACCATACACCAGTAGTCTACAGGTATAAATGTATAGTAGTGCCATTAATTACTAAAATGTCTTTGGATTATGTTGTGGAAGTTGCTCTTAAAGGCTTATGAGTAAGCAGATAAAGTTTATCTTTCAATCCTAAATCTTCTCTTGACATAGACAACAACCAAAAATCATGTGGGTGTGCAATGTAACAGTTTACAGTGGATAGTTCTAAAATAAAGTAAGGACTCTTGAAGGTTTAAATTTTTTTGTCCAATAAAATATTTTGTTTTGGATATTACTTTTACATCTCTAGGATTAACCACAATTTTATAAGTAATAAGATATCTCAAACCTTACGAAATTGACCATCGAAGAAAAGAAAAAAATCATGAAATTATAATAATAGGTCTCCACAATCTATTATGAATTGAGTCTATTGTTACATTCTGAATTTTTTTGAAAGATAATCTATTACACTTTACATTCAATAGTTTATCATAGCAATTACTAATTTAGAGTCTTTTTGAAATATAGTGCATTTCTCTTTTATACTCAATAATTAATCATATCAGTATAATAGTCAAATCTCTTTAAAAAGTGCTTATTTAACACTATATAACAATTCTTACTAGGGGAGTATTTTTTTAGATAATTATGCTGTAGTAAAGATTTTTTATTGCAATATCTATTTTTGTACCATTTCTTGTGTGAAGTATGAAGAGCAGCCTGATATGTCAGTTAACACTTATATTTTGTTGTGCCTGAGTTGATTAAAAAGATAACAATAGGATTTTGAAAACTGTATAAATATATAATTACTACTCAGGAGGGATTGGCTGATAAATCCCGAGCAGTGATAATAGCCTCATTATATTATAATATCATTGATTATAATATATCTATTTGCTCTGACAGTTAAAAGTGAAGCTAAAATGTGAATTATAATACTAGGGTAGTTTAACATTTTTGAGGAATTTCTATATCCTCATAATTCTAGACAAAGAGTTATCTAGGACAAAAGATGGAATATATATGCAGCAGATATTCATAAACATGCAAACTGTGATTTAAAGAGTATGTCTTGGAGAGAGGGAGGTATGGTTTCTTTTGGTTTATAGTATAGATGTTATTAACTATACGTCCAGTCTCTTTGATCTCGGATTTGGCATTGTGTCGCTCTATATATGCAACAGTCATCAATTAAGGTTCAAAATTATTACCAGTGGATTTTCTGATTCTCAAGAAAAATGCAACTATGTTTGGGCTTATCAAATGCTTTTCTGTATAGATATTGAGAGATTCATGTGGAGAAAAATGCACAAGATTCACTGTAGTATAAGGCTTGTCAGCCAGTTTGAGGGTATATGATTTTGTATACACCTGGGTCTCATTTTACACAATAGATAGGTTCCTCAGAAAACACGCGCAAACGAAATCACGCAAAAATAGACGTAAATTACATTGAAAAAGGGGGGATGCAGTCTGTGATTTTTCAAAATTTGCATAAAAGCAAAGCACCAATGTAAAATTACTTTAAAATTCGCGCAAAAAAAAAATAAGGAAATAAAATATGACTAATAAAAAATTTCAAATTTGAAAAAAATTGATACAAGACAAACTTTTTTTAACTATAATATTTAATTTTATTTAAAAGAATATATTTTTATGCATAATTTACAGTATGGTAATTTACATTTTTTTATACATGTTTTAATTATTATCCCTATTTGTCAAAACACACGTTCGTTTGCACTCTCATGTTGTGTTAATGGGTTTCTGTTGGCAACGTAATTAGTAATTAATCTTTGAGACGATGATTTTATTAATTGTTTATGAACTTAGACTTATGATAATAAAAATACATTTATTCACCACTGCTGGGAAAAATTTAATTAAAACTAACAACTAAAAATTAAATTTTTATTTTTGTCTTTAATTTTCAATTCCGTTTACAAATCAAATTTCACATCACATTATTTCAAGTCGCCGTAAATAATTTTTAAATTGTTAATTACAATTAAAAATCAGATTTTAATTTTTAATTGTCAAATTTAATTGTGCCCACTGCTATTACTGATCTTTTGAAAATAAACTTGTGGACACTAAATGATTAATAATTGATTACGTTCTTTTTTAAAAAGCAAAAACAGAATGTGATTTAAAATGCAAAATTAACACACACAATGTTTGAACAAATTTACATTATAATCTTGTAAAATTTAATGTGTGTATACATAAAATGTGGAAATCATGATTTTAATTTCATTATTGCATAAAATCTTACTATTATAAAGTACTGAAAATATTGAAATTACTAAGTTGAAAGTTGAATTCCAATAATGTGCTATTACTTTCAATATAATGTAAGTGCGCAAAATTTATTATTTAAAGTAATAGCGCAATATCAGAGTTCGACTTCCGGTGAAACACGAATTGCATAACTTCAAAATCGTGTTAAATAAGTCTGCGTAAAAAGAGACCCAGGTGTACAGTGTTACAGGTCTGATAAGAGTCTAGTCTATCTTTGGAGTTATTAATCAATCTATTGGTTGAAGGAGTGTACAAAATCTTAGCTGAAATTATGGAAAAAAAGTTTTAATAAAATTTTGATTAGTGAAGAAATGTGTAGAATGAAATGTCAGGATCTGTCACCTTTGAGTGGATTGAAATTACACTTTTTGTGAAGTGGCTATATTTAAATCCTATACTGATAGGGTCTTTTTAGTATTATTTGCTGTTGACTTTATTGGAGGGCTTATATTTATATAAGTGTTGTTTTTGAAAGTGAAATTAAGACAGATCTGCAAATTTATCAGAGCACAGTGAAATTTATTTGGGATGTGTAAAACCTCAAATTTCAAAAGGTTTTATGCACATAGTGTAATTTAAATGAAAAATATGTCTTTGTAAAAGAATATCTAAATATTTCAGCTCTCTGTGTGCATTCTCTTAGGCAATAGTCAACATCCAAGTGGAATGTGCCTGAACTTCAGCTGATGTTGTTAATAACTGATTTGGGTCCAGCAATACAAACATCATCAACATAGTGGGTGTAGATGAGGCTGAGGATAATAATTAAAATATCTAGGAAGGTGCTTTGTCCTCAAAATGATTTAAATGTATGCTGGACAGAATTCCATTGAGAGGTAATTTCACGAGCCAACCATTGGTCATGTGATAGTGCTGTCCATTCAATGTGGTATGATATCATCCAGTCAGGTAAAGAAATCAGAAATGTTGGTCTGCATCTGAGAATATTTGCTTTTCGAAAGTTTGACTTTAATAATATTAATAGAAAGTTTTTGATTAATAGAACCATATAATTCCTTGATATCTAATGAAGCAATTTTATATTTGTTTTCTAACATGAGTATTTAATGTGATTGATAAAGTTGAAGGATGACTTCATTGTTTGTTTTTGCAGTCAGCATATAAGCTCTTATCAAATAAAAGCTAAATACTTATTTATTTAATTATATTAGATATCTATCTTGGCTTGTAAGGAAAAAAACTATGTAATATATTCTAGCAAATAAATAATTGACTACTGTATTAAGTAATTATTTTTAAAACAATTTTTTTCTGTGTGATGAGATGCTAGAGAGGCATTTTTATTGGCTACTTAAGACTGTTTCATTTTTTTTTCTAGATTACATATGTGGGGAGGATTGTATGTATATATAATTTATTATGCAATTAACTTTATTTGTATAATATTTCTGTAGCATAATTTTCACTACACCATTCTCATGTAAAGGTAGGAACTGGTTTGTGTAAGAGATTGTGGTCTGAGCCAGCTGATGATTACTGTTTTGAGCATGAAATGTTCATCTTGAGGATCATAGATCTTTTTCACATGTCTTTGGTCATATGTTTATGATTACATCCCTCCACAAGATGTTAAAAAGCAGATAGAAACCAATTCCTATTTTTTGTGAGAATGGTGTAGTGAAAATTACACTACAGAAATATTGGACAATCTCTAATCTAATGAATAAGTAAAAATTATTAATATACTTTCATTAAGTGATTTGTGTTAATGTTGTGAGGGAAGCATATTTGACACTTATCAAATAAACTGTATTAATTTGATATATATATATAGTGAATAATAATAAAGTTATATGTAAGAAATTGTGGTCTAGACCAACTATGAATGCTGCTTCAGTATGAAATGTGCATCTTGAGAATCATAAATCTTTTTCACTCTTTGATCATATGTTTATGATAACATCCTTTCCCAAAGAGTTAAAAGGCATAGGAACCAGTCCCTACCTTGTGCAAGAGTAGTGTAGTGAAAATTTCATTACAGAAATAGTATTCATTAATGAATACTCTCTAATCTAATGAATGGCTATTAAAAATTATTAATATAACTGCACGTTTCTTGAAATATTGTGATATATATATATGTGTGTGCGCGCGCGCGCGCGTATAGTAGAAGCTAATTAACATAATAGTACAATCTTTTTTTCTCTCATGTTTAATTGTAATAATTTTTACATTTACTGAAAAAGACTTTTTAATCAGATTTGTTATTTTTATTTGTATTTGTTAATTTTGTGGCGACATTTATAAATGCTACATGATTTCTTTTTACCTCAATCAAGTTAATAAATTAGAAATGATATAATACATATTATGCCAAAATAATATTTAAAAAAAAAATACTTTTTGAAATCAAAACAAAAACATAAGATATAAACATGTTTGTTGTGTTTATTATTGTTTTTATAAACTTGTCTGGGGACAGGGTTTTTTTTTTTTTATTCATACAAATATATATATATTATAGATAAAAAATGAAATAGCTTTAATGTATTCTACTTAGAAAAAGTATATTCTAAATCTGAATGGAACGTGAAAAAAAATTCAAATTGTATATGCTCTATACCCAAACTCTATCATGGGCATATATAGTAAATATGCTTATTATTTTATCATGAGATCCCCTACTTGTACACTTGTGTTTGTATCTGTTACATATGTATTATCCACTATCAAGAAAAATTGGGTCAATAATTTACATTCTAACGTTTATCTTTAACTTTACTTTAATGTGTCATTAACTTAAATGTTTTTTTTTTTGTTGTTGTTGTTGTTTTGCATGTTGTTATTTTGGTAGTTTATTATAGATTGTCACTGGCATAAATTATAATTTTTATATTTTTTTATGAAATAAAAAAACATCAAGATTAAGTAATTGTTGTATAATATTTTTATATAAAGAATGTTGATAACAAAATTATAGTTTTTAATCTATATATACCCAGTAAAATCATTAATGTTATTTTGTTGTTTTTTAAAACAAAAAATAAATAAATAAATTAAACATCGTTTTAAGATTTTAATGATCTTTTTTTTTTTTTGACATTTATTACATTAAAAACAAAAATCTAAACTTATGATTGGAGAAAGGATATAATTTTATTTTATTTTGTTTAATACTTCAAGTAGATTGTAGAAGAAGAAAAATCATTATAACTTAAAAACAATAAATCCTTATTGACTACTAATCTTTGTTTAACACCAATTACAGTTAACGTTAGCTTTTTAAAATTATAAAAACAAATCAATCAATTAATTTAACACTTCAATGTCTATAGCCAAAGTAACAAAAAATGGAAAAGGAAAGATAGAATAATTTTGTAGATGTGTTGAAATTTTATGGGTGCATATATTTAGATTTCTTGGCAGCTCTAAAATTAAAGAGTTTCTTATTGTAATTATTTATATATTTATTTTTGTTTCAGTGATCTGATATTAAAATCAGGGATAGAAATTTGAATTTTTTTACATAGATGATAATTTTTTTAAGTAAATTTAGGATCTTTTCAGATACCTTTTATTTAATCAAACATTGATTAATAAATGGATATGCAACTCTTTTTAATTAGAGAGTAAATATCTCAAAACAGCTAGAATTGGTTCCATATTAGTATTTGCAGTAACCATAAAAGAAAAACATCTGAAATATAATTCAGTTTTTTATTACTGGTGAAGGCAATGTCGCAAACTTGATAATCAAGGTCTATAGTTTACTTTTTTTTTTTTATAAACTGTTCTTTTTTTTCATAATAATTTATGACATTTTATTCTTCATTAATTATTATCTGGAAAAATGCAGGTTTATTATTTCTAACAATCATCTTTAATTCATTTTTTATATATCTGTAATTATTATCAAAGTATTATTTTTTTTACTTATTTTATTTTTCCTTTCATTTTCCACAACTTCCTTCAACTATTATTAATCCACTGCTGGATTAAGGCATTTTAGTCTCAATATAATTTTATTCATCCATTGCTTTTCTAATTTTTATCACTCCAGTCACTTTCTTAGCCATTCATTCTCATTCTACATCTTTCATAATCTTTTGCAGACCAGTTTAAGACTTCAACTATCTATTATCATTTTTATTGACATATCAATGAAACTTATTTTATTTCTCCTGCATGTATCATACTTTTTATTAATTCTATAATTCACTTTGTTCTAAAATCTCTGAATTGCTTTTCCATTAAGTTTATGTGTCTCAGATTCATAAAGAAGAATATTGTTTATCCACTTTTAAATACAAATCTTCATCTAATTTCATCTCATTTTTCTTGACAATCATCTCTAATTCACTTTTTATAAATTTTTTATTATTATTAATGTATTATTTTTTTTATATTTATTTTCTTTTTTCTCTCATTTTCTACAGCTTAATTGAACCATTATCATTCCAGTTCAGGATTATGATTTTCTAGTCTTAATATAGTTTTATTAGTACGTTGCTTCTCCATCTTTATCATTTTAGGAACTTTGTTAGCCATTCATCTTGAACATAGTCAAATTCTAAATCTTTCATAATATTTTGGGATCCGGTTTAAGACTTCAACTATCTATTGTCATTTTTTTAGTGATGTGTCAGAGAAACTTATTTTATTTTCCCTATGTATTTTGCTTTTTATTAATGCCAACATACATGTTTCTATGTTTTGCTTTATTCTGAAGTCTCTGAATTACTTTCTCATTAGACCCTTGACCAAGTATGTTTATCCATTTTGTAAATATAAATTGTCCCGTAATTTCATCTCAATTTTTTTTTCCTTTTTTTTTTTTTTTTTTAATAATTTGTTTATTATTCATTCTATTCACTATTTTCAATTTCTAATTTTTTTTGCCAACTTATATTTTTATATATATTTTTTTCATACCTTTTCTTTTTAAATGTAATTCAACTTGAATAGTAATTAATATAAGAAGAAAAAAAAACTACTCATTTTCTCCTAAACTTGTATTTATTTAACGAAATTCTGTAAATAAATTTATTTAATGTGAACAAAATGTTACATATAATTTCCACACATTCCAACATTTCATTTTTTTTTCATATGTCAGAATAGCTTTGCAAAACCTATCTTTGAAATACTTAAATAAAAATAACAGAGATAAAAAAGTTTCCTAGTTAAATGTTTTGATTTGTCATCCACTTAAAATAAATAAAATAATTGTTTCTACAAACACAATTGGGATTTTTAGTTTTAACTTGAAATAAAAGCATGAGCAGTCCCAAATAATTTAAGTCAAACCCTTGTTATAAAATAGGGATTGACTTAATTAATTTCTGGTTTCCTTATGTTTTTATTTCAAGGTAAATCCAATAACCCCAATTGTGGTTGAATAAACTTTTTTTTATTTTTAGTGCATGGGTAAATAAAAGCATTAAACAAAAAAAATTATCTGCATTATTTTTAACTTTTTAGTTTTAGCACAGTAAATAAAAATGTAAAACTATATTGTACCAAATTGAATGGACATTTATAGTTGGTATATCACTAGATATTTCTGCTATAAATTAATATGTATAACTCTTATGTATAATAATATATGTCAATATGTTATGTGATTTAAAATATGAAATATTTTTTTGGGCAAAAAGTGTTTGACATTTTTGTTTTTGATTGGATTTTTTTTAATGCATAACAAAACTATATTTTAAATGAACTTTACCTAATACGTACAATTTGACTTTAAATCAATATCATGCTTATAGTTTATATATATCACTACATATTTCTACAGTAAGTTAGTATATATATATAAAACATATTTTACGGGTTCATCCATGTTAAAAACTT
Organism: Epiperipatus broadwayi; assembly: GCA_028023455.1. Taxonomy (NCBI): domain Eukaryota; kingdom Metazoa; phylum Onychophora; class Udeonychophora; order Euonychophora; family Peripatidae; genus Epiperipatus; species Epiperipatus broadwayi. The sequence continues at coordinate 3,592,179 of JAQFVV010006280.1, read as the reverse complement.
TTAATATGATGTTTCGACTTGGTCACACATGTCATCCACAGAGTTATAAAAGGTAGAAAGATGGTTGTAGAGGCGCTACAATTACTGATTTGAAAAAAAAAAATGTTAAAGTTCCACCAATAGCAAAAATGTTAAATTTAGGAATGTTTTTTAAAACAATCTTTCCAAATAGGAGGAAGTTTGCATATATCATCTCGCTTCAAATAAGCGAGATGACTCCTTTTTTCCCCCCTTTTTTTTCTTTTTCTTTTTTTTTTTTCCTTTCTCCTCCCCCCCACCCCCCAAAAATTAAACTTTTTTTAACTTTTTTTTTCTAAAAAACATTTTATTTATAATAATAATTATTATTATATAAAAAATTTTAAAAAAAAAAAAAAAAATTAATAAAAAAAAAAAAAAAAAAAAAAAAAAAAAAAAAACCCCATCATACAAAACCTTCAGATAATTATATATGTGTGTGTAATGTCCCTTAACTATGAAAACATTAAATAATAAATTGCAAAAGCATCCATTCAATTAATGTAACTTAATCATTATTAGCTGCATACAATGTTAAAATAAATATATTAATTTTACAATACACCATTTCACATTATATTTTTTACTTCATTTAATTAAATAAAAACTCATTATGTTTGTCCATTTATTTTATGTGTTCTTTTATTTTTGTTTAACCATATTCATTTATAAGATGTCACTAATGATGATATATATATATGTGTGTGTGTATGTGCGCGCGCCTCCTGGATAAGAAAAATATGATCGGAGTTTTCGGATGTGTTAGAAAATTTTATAGGAATATATTGGGGTAAAAAAAAAAATTTAAAAATGGATATGAGTGCTTAAAAAAAAGAATAATTTGAATATTTGAAGAACTAGACGATAGGGATTTTTGAAAAGTGTTTTAGGGATTGATATATAAAATCTTCCTGTTGTTAAAATAATGGTGTTGATATGAAAATGTTTGTGTAGATTTTTTAAAAAAATTTATATATATAATCTACTAGACATTTTAATTATTTTATTATGTTTGAGTTTTATTTAATCATAATTAGATATGATCACTTTGTTAACAGTTTTTTTTTTCATTTGTTTTAGTGCAATAATATTGTGTTTTATAAGATTTTGATATTTTTGCATAACCATAATCGAATTTCACTATTTACAATGAACGCGTTTTGTATTGTATGAGTGTTTTCTTTATTACTATGGAAACATAATGTACACTTTATCATTTCAGATGAAGAGTTTTTACTGTCTAAATCTGTCGTTTACTGCAGAATGAAACCTGGCAACTTATTCACAAAAAATTACAATCTGGAATGAATACATATTTGAAGCTATTTGATTTCATATAAGAGTGATATATATATATGCATTATCCATTTACCTGTCATTTTCGTTACTATTTTCGTTATAAAAAGAAATAATGTTTATTGATAAGACTTTCAGAAAGCATTTGCAAAAATGTTTTTAATTTTAGTAGTAAAATTTTTTAAAAAGACTTAGGGGGAAACGTATATTTTAAAGATCAATTTATATGATGTCATTTGGAAATTAAATTCTAATTGTATAGCAATTTTAAAATAGACATTTGTACATTCATAGACGTATTATACTGATGATTATGATTGGGTAATGAATATATATATATTGTATATATGTGTATATATATATATAATATTTATAAATAAAACTTACGTGGTAATCGATGTACTATAATTGTGTGTGTGCAGTTTTTGAGATATCTTTTGTATACATTGAATGTTATTTAGGGTTCTCGCTTTTCTGTATTTACTTATAGCTAGAAATAAGAATACTAAAGAAGTTCATATTACATAGTACTTACAAGAGAGGTCATAGGTTACTATTGTTCAAGGTCAAAATTTTAAAGCTTCATTAAAAAAATATTTCTTATCCCAATCATATTGCAAGAAAATTAATATTGATTATATAGCAGTATCTACTATTCTTACTAAATTTCGACAGTTTTTAAATACCAAAATTGCTAATATGGACTTTCAGGATTATTATATTACTGATACATAGAATTCTCTTAATGAATATGAATTCCAAGAATGTTTAGACTTGCTTTATGTTACTTACAGAAATATCAACAGGCAATGTTGAATCTTTTTATTATTATTGTTATTAAAAGAAAATGTTCTTTTTTTTATTATTCATAAAATTTGAAAAATTATTTTTTATTTTAACAAAGTAATAATAAAGTGTGTGCATTCAATGGCATAGAAAGAATTTTTCACATCCAGAGAAATCCACACATTTAAAGCTAATAACAAACTTTAGTGTTCTCTGCCCTTTTTTTATATTCAGTTAAGTATTCAATTTTCATTTTTACTTATTTTATTTATTTATTCTATATTATTGATATTTTTTTCTCATCTTATCTCAAGTTCATATTTTATACTCATAAATATTTCACCTCCTATCTTGAAGCATCTGTAAATTTACATGTTTTTTTTTCTTATCTAACTCTTATAATAATATTAGTTTTATTAAGAAAGGGAAAAGAAAATAATAATAGTCAAGGGTTGATGGCCTAGTGATTAGTATAGCTGCCTTCCAAGCACCTGGCCCGGTTTCGCCTCCCAGTCAACGCATTTGACATATGAAAAAAAAGAAAATAATAATAAACATTGATATAACTTTTTTATATATAAACATTATAGTTAAATATAAAGATCTATTGTCAAGCGTTGGTGGTCGAGAGGTCAGCACAACAGCCTTACTAAGCAGTTGTCCCGGGTTAGCGGGTTCGCTTCCCGGCCGATGATATGACACATGAAAAAAAAAAAAGATCAACAATTCATTATTACCTGCCTAATCAAATTAATACTTATTTAAATTGTATTATATAAATAAATATATATTTAGAACTACAATTACAGTTTTTGGGGTCATCTTTTAATTTGGAGATCAAATATTAAAGTGTACAAACACTGTAAACAGCAGGATTTTTTTTTTCATAGAAAATTTTTCAATATAGTGGGATTCACCAACAATTTGAAAGCAGAACAGTAATTTTAATTACGCATTATTTGCTTTATTATGAAATGACAATAGATCATTTTTAGCCTTATACTGTATATTGTTCTTCAACATGTTGGGGTGAATATGTACTTTTATATTAAATTAGATATTCTGTATGGACTTAAAACTTTTAGTTTGCTCAGGTAAGTGTAATAAACCAAATACTTTTTTTCCATATGCCTGTAAAACATTTAATTTTATGCATTCTATAATTGAAAGTATGTTGAATTTTGTTTATTTTTACTCATTGTTGTAATATTGTTTTGTCTAATATATTGAAAACTTATTAGTGATGGAAAACAAAATAGATTAAATTATTTATTTTTATAAAGAATTCATTTGACAAAGTAATTTTTTCAATATTTTATTCATCTCAATTTCTTTTGAAAAGATAATTATTTTTAAAATGATATTTTTTTTAAAAAACTGATAAAAACACTAAAAATTATTTTAAGGAATCTGCGTAAGAAATTCAAAGACCTACATTTGTAATTATTTTCCATGGTTGCTAATACTTTCAGTATTCTCTCTTTTCTTTTTAATAGCTTTTAATTTTTTTATATAGTTAATGTAACAGATATATGTAAAAGAGTATGACCATTTCAACTGCGAGAGAAAAAATATATACAGACAAAAAAATACCCTACAAATGAGGTTTGTATTGTTTATACACTTGAATCAAGAATCACAAATATCTTATTTTATAGAACACCATTAGTCTACAGTTCTTTTGATTTGATATTTTTAAATATTGTTTATCACTTCTCTGGAGAAAACTTTTTATTCCATTAAAAGCAGTCAATATTGATATTGTATTTCTTTAGAATATTTTTGAGATAATCTTCATAATGTTAACAATGTCTGCTTCTCCCACAAAAACCATCTTTAAGTTCACTATAAAAATTTTATTTTTAAGGAGTCTTGTATTGATTATTCATTTCTCATATTTATTTCAATGAACATTATGGTTTTACAATAATGGACTCTATAGTTTCCTGTCCAGAACACTGATGAACATATTGATTAGTTCTTGCCATTGCACTTTTACAATTTGCCAGTGCTCTAAAGCTCATTTCCATATGATCACTATTGGTAAAATAATGTTTACATACAATTAGTTTAGTTACAATAGTTATTTTATTGTAATGAAATATTCTATTTTAACTTTTTTAAAACAGTAATATCATATTGGATTCTGTGCTGCTTTCAATATATTTAAATTGAATTATATTCTTAAGTTGATAATCATTCATGATCAAAGTTGTGAAATATTTTTTTTAACACTGGCTGCTTAAAAACTTGAGATTTTTTTAATATTATTCATTAAACCAAAAACTACATACAGTGTATATTACATTGAAATTATTAAGTATATTCTGTAGAACTCTTTTTAAATTGGGATGTTTGGCATAAAACATCAATATACAATCAAGAATATATTTTGTTTTGTTTTTAATTAGTTTAAATTAAAAGTTTTATCATTAATTCTATATCACAGCATATTGCTGAATCATGAAATCAGCTATGAATAGTTACAAAGACCATTCAAAAATAAGGATGGAGTTAGAGCTTATTCTTGTTTACTATCAGTTTTCTTTTCAAATATTTCAGATTTTCTATCTCTAATAATGTATTCCTCTCATTCTATTCCATAGAGGTTGTATAATATGAATATCTTTGGTGGACAATCAAATAGTTTCAAATACACCATGCCAAATGAATAGCAAAATATAAAGCAATTCTTTGTTTCCAATATTTTTTATTTGCTAAATCACATCTTTTGGCATCAGTTAGCCCTTTGAAATGATAAGGATATTCAGCAACAATAATGCATTACAAATTGTATTTAATGTTTTCAATATTTTCTATATATGTGACAGTTGTAGTATTGCCTTCAGTGAATTACATTTCAGTAATTATCAAAGTTTATTACAAATTATTCATATGATAAATGAATGTAAATGGGTTGCTCACTTTATGAATATTTTTAGTTGATTTATAATTCTTAAATCAACATCCAATTGATTTGATTGAAAGCATGATTATATGACTAGTCATTTTATTTTATATTTAAAAACATGATTGAGAAAACTTAATTATTGTTCTCATTCCAAGGAATCTGTAAAATTGTCAGCCAAGCCAGTGGTTGTAGATCACTTTCAGATGGACAGTTGCATGAATTTGAAGAATTATCTAATATTAAATACAATACTGTAGGATTTTGTGAAGTTAAAAAAATATGGAGAAACACTATATTACAAAAGCAGAGATGTACTTTATTATAAAGACACAAATGTTGGAACTTGGGTGTTATCACTAATCATAACCTAACCCCATCCATTCAAGTGTCCTACTATCCTTGACAAGGGTTTCTTCTTTCCTCAGTATCCTCAACATGACAGGCCAGGACCAAGGAAATCCTACCAGCCACACCGGCCAAACTGAAGATAAATCAGCTTATTCCAAAATATAAACTTTATCCCTCCTGTCCCACTTTTTATCACAAACTCCCAAAACTTCACACATCTTAAATCCACAATGACCATCAATCTCATATAACATTTTAATCAAATGTATTTTTGTCTGTTCTCTATGACATAACTTTCAAAAATTACCATCAATAGAAATTATGTACAATTACTAATGTAAATATCTATGCACAATGAAATATTTCCATGTAATCTTATCCACTCTAATTATACTGTAATCATTTTTGTTAACAAAATATACTTAATAACTAATCACTTGTGAACACATTCAGCAATGCTGTAAGTTTTTCTAATTGATATCATGGTTGTTAAACCTGTCATGTTATTATTGTTAAAACATAATAACAATAATAATAACTACAAAAATCACTCTATAATAAGATTTTCCCAGTATACATATAGTTAAAATGTCATTATTTGGAATATTTTTTATTCCAAAATTTCTATTATTCAAATGAATTTGCAAAGAATCTACTTAACCTTTGACTATACATAAATTTGTTTGTACACAGTCAAATTTAGAGAAAGAGAGAGCAAAAAATATCTTTCATTCATTAAATGCCAAGATTAATAATCCTAATTTCAGTGAGATTTCTGTATATTTATCTTGGCCTAGGATTGGTTTACTATGAGGAGTTAAGAGATCTATTTTAAAAATTTGATTCTTAAAGTTCTGGATTAGACATATCAGAATTTATGCTGTTTTATCTGTATGACTATAATAAGTTGTAAATTTATAGTAAAGTGTTTGATAATAAAACAACAGATCTTAGCACATTTACAATGTATCATCTTGTTCACTAATAAAAGATATAAAGCTAGGTACAATTTGTTAAACATTACTCCATAAGGTGTTAAATGTGGATAGAAACCAGTCCCTGCCTTGCATGAGAGTGGTGTAGTGAAAATTACACTACAGAAATATTTCTTAAGTGGCTAATCTCTAGGCTAATGAATGACTAATAAAAATTAATAATATACTTCCATCAAATTGTTTATATCAAAGTTGTGATGGCAGTAATGTTGATACTTATTGATTAAACAGTATTAACTTGCTATCTATATATACTGAACAATGATAAAGATATGTGGAAGAGATTGTGATCTGGACCAACTATCATGAATGCTGCCTCAACACAAAATGTGTTTTCAGGGGATTACAATTTTTTTTGCACATGACTTTGGTCACATGTTTATGATTACACCTCTTCATATGGTGTTAAAAGTAGATAGAAACCAGTCCCTATGTTACGTGAGAGTGGTATGAGGAAAATTACACTACAGAAATATTCATTAAGTGGATAATCTTTAGACTAATGAATGACTAATAAAAAAATTTCAAAAATATGTTGTTGTTTTTTTGCACTTCCTGAGTTTTTTTGGAACAAAATGTGGCAATAATACAAAAGAAAAGTCATGGACTGTTTTTATCTTATTGAAACACATAATGTTATTAGAGAAAATTTCTCTATATCTATTTGCACTGATGTATGTGCTTTAATATGTGAGAATCAAGTTAGTATTTATATCTACATAATAGATGACATTCTATTTTGTTTTTAGCATTATTTATAATATAAGATTAAATTGATAATTTAAGAATGAGAAAAAATTTGAATATTTGAAAAATAGACGAATAAATTGGGAAGGTTTTCCCCAAGTAAAAATGCACAGAAATTAATCAATGACGATTATACAAATAGTAACAATGATCAAATAGTCTGAATAATTTTATTTTATTTATAAATCATAGGTCAAAGCAAGTATTTCTTATAATGAGTTGACTAAAGATGAGAGCATAAAAACAGACACTATATTACTACTATGGAAGAGCTTCATAAACAATAATTAAGACATATTCCTGTCTCATCTGGATTGTCCTGGTATTTTAGTATTCGTAGCTGGAAATACATATATTGGTGATTATTTATCTTTTCAACATGTGTGTGATCAAGTGTATCAACAGTATGAGATAGCATGGATGGTTGAGGGTTGTGTGATAATCTGAGTTCAAACCCTCTACATATTACATATATAAGTGCAGATATGAAGGTATAAAAAAGCCTGTCCTGTGGAGGAAAAAATCATATTTCATAGCTGGAAGATAAAATTAGAAGAATTTATGTTTATTCTGTGTCTAATACCTTCTTAATAAATTTTAATATTTAGCACTTAATTATTTAGGGATGCTTTATTTTTTTTTACCTTATTTAGGATTATCTCACACTTTTCAACTAGTTTATATATTTGCAACTTTTATTTGAAAATGATGTAGTATTTATATATGATTAAGAAATATTATAATAGTCAAAATCTGTTTTGATTATACCATTAGTTTTTTCAAAAATTATAAGCCAATGACATCTTCTTCATCGATAATAATAGTTTCATTAAAATTACATGGTATATTGGTGCTAATATCTGTTTTCAAATCATTATGAGATGTTTGCCTTCCAAATGAGGAATACTGATATTCGTTGGAATACTGACATTCTTAGCCATGATCTTACATAAGATGTCATTGTAGTCTAGAGTGGAGCAATTTTTGCATAATTGTCAACTCTCTAAAATCACATTAAATGTGTACATAAACATATGGGATTTGTTTTTCAAAACTTTAAAATAATATTAAATTAAAAATTATTTCTCTACTCCAGAATTATCAAGTAGTTGTTGAAAATAATTTGAGATATTTGATGTGATGCTTTTCGTGATAAAATATAAATGTGCTGTGCCATCACATCGGTAAAAAGCACCTTTGTGCAAGGTAAATTTTAGTGCCACCCCCCCCCCCATTTTATAAAATAAAATCTAATTAAAAAACATTTTGTCCACTGTTTTCTCAAGAAAAACATATGGCTTTAATCATTTAACGTGTTTTTTTAAACATTTTATATATTTTGTTCATTTCTATAAAATAAACCTATATATTGAAACACATGCTAAAATAAAACAAATTAATGTTTACAAAAATAATTTTTGAAACAATAATTAAATAATACTGTAAAGCAAAAATGTTTATTTAGAAAATTTGAATTTATTTATTTTTTCAAAAGTTTTCACATTATTTTTTGAACAATCTTATAAAATTATTAGTAGAGGTAGAAAATATCTGGAAATAAGATATATAAATATCTAAGTGTTTTTATTATACTTAAAAGACTCCCTCCTTCAACACACAGTCATGAAAACGTTACACTGGTTCTCTCCCCTTTTCTGGTCAGCTCTAATATTATATAAGTAATTGTACTTCTAGTTTACTTACCTTGAAAATATTATCTGGAGCCAGAGTATGATTCTCTGGAATGCTTCATTGATGATATTTGTCGCACATAGTAAAGAGAATGGAGAGTCCAGCTTGTCTCTTTTTGAAGTACAATAATTGTGAAAGCTAATGTAACCCTTAGATTTCTTTAATAATATTTAGATCAACTTTAACTAGCACGTCAATAATTTATTAAAAACAGTAAAGTCATAATTTTTCAATAATAAAATATTTACACCATTATTTAATTTTCTATGTGCCAGTTATTTCACTACTAATAACTACAATATATTTCATTATGACCAATAAAATGAGTCAACTTTAATAACATGATTCTTTTATTCCATTAGCACCTACTTATTAAAATAACTTTTAATTTAAAAATCCATTAGTTATTTTTAATTTAGAACCTCTTGCAAATAACTAGTTCATATTTTCTATTAATAAAACAGTTTTTATTCAACAGTAAAATATTTTCATTACTTTATTATTTAATTTTTAATGCTTATTAATAACTAAATCATATTATATTATAGATATTATAATTTGTTATACAATTCAATAATTATTGGATTTAGGCAGAATTTATTTAAGGGAAGAAATTTTAAATTTTCTTATTTAGATTATTTATTCATTAATGTTTTAGAAGCCATTAACACATCTTGCATTTTATTTATCCATAGGTTATGTTGGATAATTATAATATAAACAACTCAGACACATAGTGTGTTCCACGAGATACATTTTTAGACTTTGACAATTGTGTCACCTGCATTAAATAATATATTTATCCTGAAATACATTTAAGAATTAAATATTTTGATGTATAATATCTTTTTTTAAATGTTATTATCTATTCTGTTCTCCTTAAATTTGGACCATAGATTAAATTATGAATCAATTATGAGTTTTTAGTTAGAGAACAAACCTGAATCCATATCCAAGGAAAACCTATTTAGTAAAATGAGTAAAAAGATAATATAGCATTAAAAATAGATATTATTAAAAATAGGAAAAGTTATTTAGTAAAACATGTAAAAAGATAATACAACATAATAAAAAATATATATTTATTAAAACAATTTTGCACAAGACAGCTATGGAATTGATCTTAGAACCCCTCATTCCAGAATCAGTAACTCTACTACTAGTCTAAACTGTAAAAGATATATAAGATCTGCAAAATATCATTGATAAAGATAATTTCATTACATGCACAATTACTGTAATTATAGAGTAATATTTTTATAATAAGTTTTAGTTTTAAATAAATTATTAATAGTAATGTTTTATATTTTATATAATTTAGATTATTTAAATTAAAGTGATTGGGAAATGTAAATGTTTTCATTTACATATATATTTTATTAATTTGGCTTCTTTGGTTTAGTGCAATGATAGAGAATATATGTAGTATATTTTGAGATTCAAGCAACTATCACAACACATCTAAATAAAGAAGTATCCCTTATATATTTAAATAAAAAATATTTACAATCAGAACGTGTTTCTATTAATGAAGTGATTAGAAAATCTAAACATTTACATAAAATTTTGTTAATTGTTGCAACAAAATGGTGTTAGTCTGTTTAGTTTAGTGCTATAATAAGGGTATAAATGTAGTAGTAGTATTCTAATATTTAAATAAAAAATATTTACATTCAAATTACATCTCTAACAATGATGTGATTAAAAAATTTAAACCTTTTCATTTATGTGTAAATTTTATTAATTATCTTAGCTTCCTGGCACTCCTGCTTTTGTGCACTGATTTCACAATCTGCACATGATAAATATGATAAATAGGGAATGAATTTTAACTTTTATAGTGCAAATTTAAATTTAAATATTATTAGTCATTATGTAACATCTAACAAATTGATTTCTCATACTACACATATTTTAACTTCAATTCCCATCAATAGGTTTACTAGAGGTCTAAACACATGTCTATCTTATTATTATACTAGTCAGTGCATATTATATAAATAGATGTATTGCTTTATTTTAATATTGGTGTCAGAATTTTAGGTTTCTAGCATTCCAAACAAAGTTATTTTCTAGCTAAAATATTAGTAATATGAGAGATATATCTCTTTATTTTAGGGTAGTGATTCATATTTTAAGATAAAATTTTCACTTAAGTTTCTAAAATTCACTCCAACTATGTACACATTTTGATATTATATTATGTCATTATCTTATCAAATGACTATAATGCAGCAATTATCTAAAACTTATACAATTTTTCATGCTGTTACTTTATTTATAGGTTTCATAAAACCAGAACACATAATTTCTGATCTGAATCCAAGTCAACTAAAACTGATTGTACAAAACTACTGTAAATACTATACTGTTCTGCATGATTTAGAATGGCTCAATCTGAAACTCGAGATTCATGGATTCTAAGTTATAAACTATTAATTGTTTTTGATAATAGTATAACTTATAGTACACATAAAGATAATACATGAGATTTGTACCTCTCTGTGTGTGTCATTTCTCACATCATTAATAAAGGTGTATCATGTGTATACTGTAGTTGTTGTCTTTTTGTTATATATATATATATATAGCATATCTGTTTAAAAAAATAGCTTATAGCTAATAATAGTTGAATATCTTTTTACTTACTATTTCTGAGTGACTATCTGCTGCAATGTAATGCCTTTTAGTTAAAGGTCCTGGATAGAATAAATGGATGTGCTAAATTAGTATATTACAATACTTTTTCTTATAATTATAGTTCTTTAAAGTGAAAATTCTGTTTTTATTCTGAGTAAATAGGAAGATAAAAAAAATTTATAAAAATTAATGAATATTTATATATTGCAGAAAGCAATACATATTAATTGTAAGATTAGCGAGTCAGGAATTAATGGCGATCATTCATTTGACAGGTTGAACTTAACAGTCTCATTCAATTGATCAAATTGGGTCCTCCCCTACTCCAAGCTGGATGTTGATCTAGGACTTTGATTTTTTGACTTTGCTAATTTACCATTGTATTAAACGATGCAGGACTAAATAAATAGAACCAAATGACCGTAGGGCTTTTTGGAAGGCTTTTTTTTTTTCAAGAGATTCAAATGTTGAATTACAAAAGTAATACTTTAAATAATTTAAATGATAGTATTAAGATAACACCATTAGCAAGTGTATATATATTAATTTTCAATATGTTTTAAAAATTGTGCCCCATGCCAATATCTAGCTGCTCAAATTATGATCCAGCCTTTGAAAATCATCAACTGCCTGGAAAAAAAAAATTAAGATCCCAATGCAGTTGAACCTAGCTCGTGAACATGGAACGTTAATAAAATCATTGTTAGCCATAAAACTACCATTATCTCATTTGGTTTGTTATTTTTTTATTTCATGTGAAATCATTATTTTTATATCAAGTAATTTTGATTATGCCTTTCTAGTAATTTAATTTTTTAAATTTTACTTTTTAAATAAAACATCGCATTTTCTAGATTTACAAAAAAAAAAAAAAGACGAATGTTCTATTTTACCGAATTTAATCTAGCTAATTACTAAACGTCATTAGAAATTGTTTTTGACTTTTATCACAAATTGGTTTAGTATTAAAGCAACTGCTTTGACAGTCAATAAAAAAAAAAAAAAACGGGGTTAAAAAAAATAAAAAATTAAAATAGCAAATGGCTTTTCATTTAGTTAAGTTGTTTTTGAGAGGGTTAATTGTTTAATAAATACTTGAACATTCTTATGACCCAATATGTTATTTTAAAATAGATATCATACTATTATATATATATATATTTAAAAAAAAGAAAAATCAATTACAATTTAGAAAATAATCTATTTTTAAAAAACAAATTCACAACAATATTTCTTCTTAGAAGGTTCAACAATTCTAGATAAGGTAAAGATTAAAGTATTTTTTTATATAGATAATAATTTAGTAAATAGTTTTTCCAATGTGCATTCAGAGGATTAGTGATTGAGAAGATATTAATAAACTCGTTGGCTTGACACTTTTAGTGATGAATTTGATTTTTTTTAATCCTTATTTGCCCCCCCCCCCCAGCTAACAATAACTAGATACCCATATATTACCAAGATTGAATAGTTAACTGAAATAAGAAAACTTAGTTCTGATTAGAGCGTGAAAATAGTTCAAATTTTATGTCTATATTCAAATGTAATTAAAGGCATGCTGATACACTGTTGTTGGATCACAAAGCTCTTTGTTTGAGTACTATGTCATCTATATGTTATTCTATTTTATTACTGACTCAATCTAACCTTTAAATACTCTTGAGTATATCCCCAAATTTATTATCTAGTTGATCATTATTAAGTAAATTCAGATTTTTTTTTAGTAGCCAAACTATAGTCAATCCAAATAGACATCTCATATTTACAGTAATTGTACATTTAGTTATTTTAGTTGGCAAATAAAATAATGAAACAAAACCACAAACTGCCTTAAATTGGCAGTTAAAGTAATTAATCATCTGATTATTTGTTTCCAAGAACGTTATATAATGTTCAAGCATTCATATGTCAAATTGTGCAAAATTGTTTTAACCAATAGATCTAACAGAAAATCTTTTTTATTATATTTGAATAGAACCAATGATTAGACTTTGTTATTTTTCAAAACATGGAAATGCCCATTTTAGTAGTTATTTAAATTTTGTATAGGTACATCTTTAACCAGACAGCAAGCTCAGTTAGTTTCCCAAAATGTCTTTTAATCAGAAATCTCACATAAAAAATAAATATTTGAAATACAGGCACTCTTCACATACCTGGAGCCTAATTGTAAATATAAGGGATTTGAAGTCAGACTTTCAAGCACCCTTCAACTATCTATACTATCTCATACACTGATACACATGACCACATACATGCAGAAAAGATAAATACACACAAATATACATATTTCATGCCAAACCAGCACTTATCAGTTGGTCCAGATTATCATCTACCACACACATATATAATCAATGTTTAGTTTATATTATGGTAGCAAATCTTCATACTTTAATGGACAGGCTTCAATCCACCCCAACCTCCAACTCTTCAGCCATCAATCCCATTGAAAATCTGATGATGGAAAACCCAAATCTCAAGCTGAAAGTCTGAGTTCAAATCCTCTATATTTACAATTAAACTCCAGGTATGTGAAGAGTGCCGGTATTTCAAATATTTACACCTTAAGCCTCCATCCTGTCCATCCCTCTTATGTGTATTTAAATGTATAAGGTCCTATACATGAGGAGTCAGAATAATGAGCTCAACATGGGCATGGCAATAATAATAACATAAGATTGGGATTTGGGCTTTCCATCATCAAATTTCCAATGGGATTGATGGCTGAAGAGTTGGAGGTTGGGGTGGATTGAAGCCTGTCCATTAAAGTATGAAGATTTGCTATTATAATATAAACTGAACATTGATTATATATATATGTATATGTGTGTGTGTGTGTGTGTGTGTGAGATGATAATCTGGACTAACAGATGAATGCTGGTTTGGCATGAAATACATGTTTTGGTAATTATTTATTTTTTCTGCATGTACATGGTCATGTGTTTCAATGATATGAGATAGTATGTATAGTTGAAGGGTGCTTGAAAGTCTGAGTTCAAATCCCTTTTATGTACATTAAAAAATAAGCAATTGTAATGAATTCCTGTGATAAAAAAAATATTTTTTATATTAAATTCAAAATCTATACATTAAAAAAATTAAAGCTATATATATATTTTTTTTAATTTATAATTTCTTGAATGACAATCTGTCATTTGCTTTTTACATAGCCTGAGAATGATATTTTTTGATCAGGATTCATTAATATAAAATGTATAGAGAAAAAAAATAGCACAATTTTAAAATTTATTTTTGGTGCATTTTATGCTGTATTATAAATATTCTTTATTATTGTAATATTTAATCAATAAAATTTATTTCTTTGCAATGCTGTTATTTTTTTTTAACGCAACAATTCATAAATTTATTTATTTTACATAAATGCAGTCAAAATTAAATAAACAAACAAATATAATATACTGTTCATTACTGCAATTTTAATGAAGTAACTAATTAAATATTTTTTTTGCTGATAGTATCTTTTTTATGTATGTAATAAAAGTTATTATCTTGATTACGTTAGAAATAAATTGATTGATTTAAAATTGAGAAAATAAATATTTTTAACTTACATTTAGTAACTTTTGATCATATAAAATTATTAATTATGTAGTGCACAAAGCCACTTTCTTTCTTTATATTTTATATATATATATATATATATATGATGCTAGCCATGTATATATATATATTTTTATATATGTCAAAGCATCAGCCGGGAAGCAAACCCCAGGACAACTGCTTATAAGGCAGCTGTGCTAAGCACTCAGCCACCAAAACTTGATACAAAATAATTTGCAATTATGATGTCCATATTTTTCCTGTATGTAAAATAGGGTTCATAAGAATTTTAAACCACAACTGAGTGATTATATTTTAGGTAATGAATACATTCTAAAATTTATTATTAATTTACTTTGTTATTGTGTATGATCTAGTTGGGCTTTTGATTATACATTGTATTAAATGAAACTTGCAAATTTTTTTTTCTGTTTTTGTACCTTTTAATGATAAACATCTTTATTTTGAATTTTTCATAAATGAAAGCACCAATTCGATAATTATATTAATCTTATTTTAATGCTATATTGAAAACATCATATTATACACTGGATGATGAATGAATTCTGTACTACACTTTTTGAACATTAAACCACTATTCTATGATAGCATCAATTCTACAAAATGATGAACATTTTACAAAAAAAAAAATCGCAGATGTTTTTTTTTTATTATTAAAAAAAGTTTCAAATTTTGTTTTACAGTTTGTAGTAGAAAATAATTGATTGTAAGTCAAAATGGTGGTATCAATTTGATGATCATTGCTAAAACAAATCCTTATTAAAGATCCTTTGTATTCTAGGATAAATGTGAATTTTATTTGGTATGGTTGATTTCATTTTTTGATTTGTTTTTTATATATGGCAATTGAATTTACATATTATTAAATAGTATTTTTTGTTTTTTAGTCAAATGGGAAAAACAAATTATGAAGAAAAGCACAAAAATAATTTAAAATGTTAAAAATAATAATTATAATAATATTAAAAACATAATAATCTTGCTTTGTTTATCTTAATGAAATAATAAATTGTTTTGTCTTTTTTTTTTAAAAAAAAAAAAGATTTATACTTATGTTCTTTCTCAATTTTAGTTCTTATGTTAGTTTGTATTTTTTGCAACAAAATTAATATTTTTTTATGTTTAGACATTTTTCTGTCAAATAAAACAAATATCTGATAGAATTGTATTAATGTTTTTGTATCTTTAATCAAAATAACTATTATTCAAAATCTTAAACCATTAAACATTACATGATCACCATTTCTTATGCTTGCTCAAGCTGTTAAAACGGGCAAAACTCTCCATACAGTAGTCCTACTCAGTGCAAGTCAGAGTAATCAATAGATGCCAGAAGATTTGTTTACAATTTTTCATAGTTTTGTAATTATGTAGAGATAAAAGGTGGTTGTTGGAGGATTGCATTAGATCCTAAGATCTAGATGCAGTGCTCTCAGATCCAAGACTTCTCACTGATGAAAGCCATAAGCTAGAAACTAGTCTGGGGATATTGGATGAGTAGACACTAAATAGGGATTTTATGCAGAAGCCTCTGGCATCCATTAATTACTCTGGCTTGCACTGAGTGGCACTACTATTGCCTGTTATTCAAGATCTTCCGTTATCCAAGCAAAATTTTTAAGGCAATCTTTAATTTTTTGCAATAAACAAATTAATTTGTATACACTCTTACAAACAATATTAAAGAAACAAAAAACATTTAGAAAATATCTATAGATTAATTATAATGAGTTGCCTGATGATTTTTTATTGTTTTTCTTTTTTTTGGTTTTTGAGCAGAGTTTGGATTTACAATGAGAGAATAAATAATCTATTTTTGAAATGTGAAAAATGTACAAATTCTAAAAGCTCTAAAACCAAGAATTTCAGATTAATGTTGTGCATAAGGATATTTTATTTAATTTATAATGATGTTCAAGACTTTTTATAACAACTTGAGTTTTTCAGATTAAAAGCTTATCTAGTTCTAATGACAGATGAATTAACACTGTGATAAAGACTGTAAGGTGATTGGTGAGATCTTTATATTATGTTATATTAATAATGTCAAAGATAAAGCCTATGTTTCACAGCTAGTAAAGTTGAAGAGGACTTCTCTAAGACAGATGAAAAAATATGGATACTTAATAACAGGAAATGAGAGAGTTAAGAATGTTATTGCAAAGATAGAATAAAATAAATATTTCAGAATTACACATAACAAAAAAATAGAAACTTTTTAAGATGTATAAAATTAATAAATTAGATATGGTGAGGAATGAGACAAATTGTCAAGAAATGATGACATTCATATATATATATGAAAATAATAAATATATTAACTAACTAAATGAAATATAAATAAAAATAAAAACAAACACAATTACTTTTCTATACAATCATTTTAATATTT
This sequence comes from Epiperipatus broadwayi, assembly GCA_028023455.1. Lineage (NCBI taxonomy): Eukaryota > Metazoa > Onychophora > Udeonychophora > Euonychophora > Peripatidae > Epiperipatus > Epiperipatus broadwayi. The sequence continues at coordinate 3,574,772 of JAQFVV010006280.1, read as the reverse complement.
CAACTAGAAGATTGGTTTTCATAAGAAATTGCAGCAAAATGCCTTCCTCTAAAACTTAAACTTCAAAAGTCATTTGCATATATGATAATACAATTAATTTTTATAGATGATAATCCTTTTTACAAAACTTTTTTTAATCAATCAGCAAGTGATCTATTATGATAAATATTGTATATTTATTTTTAGAAAATTACAAAAAAAAAAAAAAAACTTTACAAAAATAATAAATCAATAATTATATTTGTGTGTATGTATAATATACAATTGCCTACACAAAAATTGCTTACAAAAATCAATTGTACAAAAGATTGCATATATAAATTAAATTTCAAATATGTATATATATAAACTATATTTAAATATGTTATTGGTTAACATATTAAAAAATATATATTGAATGAAAGATAGATCATTAGGAAACTAGATAATCCAAGGATATAATAGTGTCTTTATTCATATTCATACCATGGGACGTAAAGTTTTAAATTTATAAATTAAAAAAAAAAAACTTTCTGTTGTCTCTCTTTTGCGGAGAAAAATTATTCTGTAATGAGACCACTCTTAAATTATCAGTTGAGTAATCAGATAAATTGGAGTGTTTAAAAACTAGTCTATCATCATTTTATATAAAATGTCAAATTTATGATTCTAATATGTTTTCTGATTCACCTATATATTGGTTCAAGTATCTGCTACATTCTATTAAATAAATGAAATTTCCACTTTTATAATTGGCATAGTTGGGAATATACCATTTAAAATCATTAATGGTATTACCTTCAGCGATTTTTATAATATGTTTGCATGGAAGACATTTTTTATCTCCACATGAAAAAAATTATTTTTCTGATACAAAATTAAAAATAAAATTTAATTTTACAAATCTATTCTTAAATGTTTTGTGTCTTCATTACACAACTTTATGTGGATTGGAAAAAACAGATTTTAGGTAATCTATGTAATTTAATATGTTAAAAGCTTACATTAAAAATAAAAAGTAGTGGTGGAACTTCCAATTGGCCACTTTTTTTCTTAGATAGAAGTTTTTTTCCACCATCTTCTGAAGATATTACTGCCTTATCCAACAGTGTTTTAAGATATTCCATTTTATAAATTTAGTATATAAAACTTTTATTAAAGAAAATATTTTTTACTATAAATTTCTTAACAATTGACTATAGGGGATATTAACCTTTAGGTACTTAGGGTGATTACTATGAAAATATTGGTAGCTATGACTATTAGTCAACTTGTTATATATGTATGTAGTAATGGAACATGTTTTGCATGGTATGATAATAGGTTGGTTAAGTCATCACAATGGATATGAAAGTCTATATAAGATCTCGGCAAGTATGTACCCATGTACACTTTGTTCTCATTCCTAAGAAATGTGATATTAATACTCAAACAGGTATCCAACTATATTTATATACTCACCTTGTCTTTAACATTTCGTTTTTATTATTCAAATTCATGGAGAATCTGCATAATCCTCTAGTTCAGGGTATATCACTATCTTTTAATATGTGGGTATGTGTAAACATGTGTAAGTGTATTGTGAATGTATAAGAATGTACGTATGTAAGAATATATGAAGAGTGAGAATATATATCAAACTAACAACTGAATATAGAAAAATACAATGATAATCTTTAATTTAAACATAAATATATTTAACAAGCATATTTACAATATATATAAATTTAGTAACAGAATTTATAATAAAACATGAACTATTTAATTTAACATTGATGGATATTCTTTGGTTAATGTTTATTTCAATTATTGCTCCAATCCATTGTTCCCTACAAAGAATAATCATTTGATGTTGTATTAACACAAAATGAAAATTATTTTATAACTTATGATTATTTAAATCATTTTTGCTTGCTACATTATTATACTAAAATGATAATTTATTTTTATTTTCATTAATTTGATAGATTGCTTCATATCAATTATCTATTGATGGTATGGGATCCCCCTACTATAGTGTTTAAATGTGATTAAGACAGGAAAGATCATTTACACTAGAAATAGTTAGTTAGGTATACTGAAAACATTTAAATAAATTATTAATATTACCCATAAAAAAAAAACATAGGTAATGGTGTCACTGTAGAAGTTTTGGAAATTAATATGTATTAAGGTAAAATTTTATCTTTTCCTTGATGATGATCGGATTTGTAAGCAAGCAAGTTTTCACCATAATCTATATTTTATTTTATTTACAATAATGCAAATAATATTAATCCCTTCTATTTCATATTGACAACCTATGTCCCCTCTTTCATCCATATTAAAGAAAAGAGATAAACAAAGATATTTATATAAAATATATAAATAATAAATAAATAAAATTTATGTCAACCTAAATGTAATTTGCAAGTTCATAATGAAAATGCCCTAGTAAAAGATTATAATTGTTTTTATTAATCCATTCTGAGTATAGATGACAAAATTTGAGTGTTCTAGAATATTCATTAAGTCACTTATAATTTTTCTCCTTATAATCCTGCTTTGAAATGTAGAGTTTTTCTAATCATATATTAATAGTAAATTTGATGTTTCACAGCATAGATGGTAAATGCTAGGTCAATTTTATTTTAGTTTTGATGATGATAGTTTCATAGGTGACAATATTTTTCCCCAGGTATCACTTTGCAATTAGCAATGCATGATAGTTTATAATGCTATTTGTATATTTTTACTAGAATATTTTGAATGAAGTAAAAGCAATGTTTTTACTATTAGATATTATTATATAAAGTTGATTTGATCCATGGTTTGAAGTTATGAACACTTTGGAAATACCAAATAATTTGGATTTAACTTTGGAGATTTCACTTTTGAATCCCTCAGTTGTTTTGATTTGAATCTATATATCTTTTATTCCTTTTCTGAATATCCAAAGAATTATTTCTACTAATATTTCACTTTAATGGTGGCTGGAATTTCTATTCAAAGTGTGAGTTTGATTTCTCTGCTTAATCTTTATGCAAGTTGTTTAGCTGATGAGATTCTTTTACCTGCATTTGGAGAAGAAGCTTGGAGGTTTTTATATTTTCCCTATTATCAAAATGATGGTGGTTTATAGAAGATAATTTTTGATGACTTTGAATATCAAGTTCATGATTATGATTTAAATTGATTACTTCCATCATTACTAGTGATTATTATATAATATATTAATAACAAAAAAAAATATTTGTTTTTTTTTTCTTTAAATAATCTTAAATTTCTTGTTTGCATTTAATCTATCTGATCACATTTTCTCCATATTGTTGTGGTGTATAGGAGTTACATCACAACTGATGAGATGATTTTAACAAAAGTTAGTTTTCATGTATGCATTTTATAGTTTAATTAAAATATGTATTTATCATACTATTAAGTTTAAGTGTTTAATTGATTAAAACAATTGATAGTTTTTCAATTATAGTGCTTGTGATTAATTTTATTCTTTTTTTTAATGAATTTTAATATGTTTTTATTCTCAATAATGTAATGGTTGGCAGAGAATGTTGTTTGTTGTATTGACTCTTGGATAGATAAAGAGTGTTTTTAGTTGATGTTGGAGGGATGTAAGACCACACTTTACAATATATTACAAATAAAATGTCCATTAAAAAAACTATTATAATAATAAAAATAATAAGTATAATGATAAATAACTATTATATACAGTCTTTCAATCTGCAGAAGTACTTTTTGATTAATTTCTTAATCCTCATAAACTGCTGTTAAATTCAAAAAACATAACAAGCAAATGCCATCAACTCAAATTCCATGTGAATTTCAAATTTTAATGTTAGCAACTTGTGTGAAAAGTAAATGATAATAATCTAATGACTGCTTCAGTTTTTTTGGATTGTAGAGGGACATATAAATATAATTAAATTTGATATTGAAAGTGTTAAAATTCTTCAAGAAAAGTGAGACCATAAAAAAAGAAAAATTAAAGAAGCAATTTTTATAAATAGAAATAAAATGAATATAATTAATAGACAAGCTACTAACATTAAAATTTGGGATTCATAGCATTTGAGTTGATGACGTTTGCTTTCATTATGTTTTTTGAATGTAACTGCAGTTGAGAAGAGTTAAGGAATTAACCAAAGTATTTCTGCAGATTGAAAGACTGTATACAATAGTGAATTACCATTATATTTATTATTTTTATTGTTATTACAACATATATATATATATATATATATATATATATATATATATATATATATATATATATATATATATATATATATATATATATATATATATATAAAATATCTTCCCCTGTTAAGAGGCCCATCAAGCAATAAGGCGCCCCGTTGATTAAAACAAAATTGTAATTATAATAAAAATAATAAATTTAACAGTAACAAACTATTATAAACAATCCTTAAATCTGCAGAAGTACTTTTGGTTAATCTCTTAAACCTGCTTCAACTGCCATTAAATTAAAAAAAAAAACGGACACAAACGTCATCAATTCAAATCCAACAAATCTTGTATTTTAATGTTAGCAGCTTGTCTATTTATTAAATGCATTTTATTCCTATTTATAAAAATTGTGTCCTTAATTTTTCTTTTATTATGGTTTTTATCTTCATGAAGAATTTTCCCATTTTCAAAATCAAATTTAAATTTATATTTACATGTTTTTTCATGATCAAAGAGAACTGAAGGAGACATTAAATCACCATTATTTTTACTTTTTATACACTTCTTATATAACAATTCATGCTCCCTCAATCTCTTTTCAATACTGTACCTAGAGTCACCTATATATGATAGCATACTATCACAAAAAATTTGATATATGACATTACTTTTCTGTTTGACAGGTATGACACCCTTTGAATTATTGACTAATTTATTAATATTGTTTGGAACATAGAATAAAACATTAAACACATTCTTATATATATATATATATATATATATATATTATAAGGATATATATATATATATATATATATCCTTACAAAAAATTCACTTGTGGATTTGAAATAAATGGAATAGATATCCATTGTTTCCCATTAATCTTCATTTCCTTTAAACCATTATAACTTTTTTTTAAATTGACATAATGTATTGCCTAATTGTTCCATTTTATAACCAACATCAAGCAATTCCTTGGCAAATATCTATATATTTTTCAGTTTATCACTTTGGTAATGATGTAATTTTTCATTATGAAACAAAGAAGATCTAAATATTGTGCATCAAATTCAGAAAGAATAATAAAGAATAAAATTAGTCAGAGGATAAAAAATGACTGTTCAAATATAAAATTTGTAAATTTTATTGTTTCTTTTGTCTGTTTGTTTACATTTTTTCTTATGACAGATATAATTAAAATTATGTAGTTAATTGAAATTGCAGTTAGAAACTGTATAGTTTGTGGCTCCACTGCATGAGAAATTATAGATGTATCAGTTCTTGGCAAAATCTTTACCAAAATAGTTATACTTGTTTACAAAAGAATAAATGAAATTTAAAAATAGATCTCATTCTTTTATGATTAATGGTAAATTTTGAATATGGAATTTCTTTTAGAGCAGGGAGTTTTTAGAATTCAACCCCATTATTGAAAATTATAATGTCTTTATATAGTAATGTGTAGTATATCTTAGAAGTACTCCATATTTGTAGAATAGTATTAATGATATTAAAAACTTATATTGTCAATAGAGTTAAAATATATTTGTTTGTTATGTATATGCTAGTTGCAATTACTATCTCTTTTATATGATATTCCATGTAGAAAATATACATTTTTCTCCTCAAGATTATAGATACTGCAGATTTATTATGTTCAGCAAGCATTATTTAAAATAAATGGGAGAAAAGATTTCCACACATGAAAATAAAAACAAGATAAATTATTTATGAAAAATATTTATTCACAATTATTTTAAACACTTCTTTGCTGAACAAAATAAAACTACAGTATCTGTATTCTTAAGAAGGTAACTTTAATGTATGATAATATTTTTTACATGAAACAATCTCTCCAGAATATTTTTATGGAAACATTGAAAGAAAAAATGATATCCACCAAATTAACTGCATTGCTGAATGGTGAGGATATTGAAGGATGAGGCATGGAAATTAACACAGGTGACAATTTGGATGTTATGTTTTTGTTCTTCTTTGAACTTTTTCTTGATTGACTACAGTAGTAGCCCAATATTCCTAAGATATATGCAGGTTGAATATCTTTATTTTTAAATCTTTAGTTGTTTGCCTTTTGGAATTAGAAAATGTTATGGCAGTGAACATATTCATTCAAATAATTATAAAGATAAAAAATCGAGAAACTGCTTAAAAAGTATTTCTGTATTTGTAGTTTTAAAAACATTATCAATTTTGAAAAAAAAAAAAATAGTATTAATTGAATAAAATTAAATCTTAATTTATTAGTTTAATTTAAATATAAGTTATTAGCATTATTTATTAAATGTAATTTGATAACATATATGTATTTGAAAAGATTAATTAAAGAAAAAGATAAATTTATTACTTACGTTTACACTCAGACTTTCAAGCATTATCCACACTATCTCATACAACTGATACACATGACCACACACATATAGAAAAGATAAATAATCACCAATATAGATATTTCGTGCTATATATATATATATATATATATATATATGTGTGTGTGGGGGGGGGAATAATTATCTGGACCAACTGATGAGTGCTGGTTTAGTACGAAATACTTATATTGGTGATTATTTATCTTTTCTACATGTGTGTGGCATGTGGAGTCATGTGTATCAGTTGTATGAGCTAGTGTGGATAGTTGAAGAGTGCTTGAAAGTTTGAATTCAAATCTTTTATATCTACAATTAGGCTCCAGGTTTGTGAAGAGTTCCTGGTTTTCAAATATTTACTTATGTTTACATGATTTTATGAAAAAAAAAACTGCTTTCCGTATATGATAGAAAAATTGAAGGTAAAAGTTGCAATATTTTTTGTATATTTACACTACTTGTGATCTTTGAATATAAATTCTCATTTAAAGATAATCATATATTAAAAGATTCAATATCTTTTTTTTTTGTCCATTGACATTTTTTTAAAATAAATATTTAGAGTTTCATACTTTTTGGTTCTATATTTAATGCACAGTTCAGAATTAATAACAGACAAAATGTCATTATTTTTTATTCAATTTATAATGTGAATTGTTATCCACAATGATAAATAAAGTGACTGGAGACTAGCTGATTATTTATCCTTGTTTATGTGTTGACATTTATTTTAATGTAAAATATTTAGTTTAGATTTGCAAAGTGAGTATTCAGTTCATTCACAGCTGAGAATCAATTGCAGTTCAAGCAACATGATTGTCTACTTTTAATCTATGATATCAAATATAAATATGACTGGATATTAGATGATTAATGATCATTGTTGATATATTCTTGGAGGACAAATATTTAGCATTGAATTTTTACTTTTACATTATATACATTTTGCATAGTTGTATCAATATTTTTTATTTGCAAAGAATATGGATAAAATAATTTGTCTTTTTAACAATTGTACTTTTTTTTTAAGACTGCATTTTAAAAACTATAGTCTTTAAGCACGTTTTTGCTACATTGTATTGACTTACGTAAAAAGTTGTCCCAATGTTAGAATCTTTTGTCATACACTTTTTTGTTTATTTTACATCTAGCACACAGTTGAGAGCCAATATTTACTTCAAGTACGTATATAAACATATTTCGATTTATTTCATAACAATTCAATTTTTTAATTAATAAGTGCACTGTGGACATTGTAGTTATGTATGTTTTTGAAAGTTTTCGATATAGATTTCAAAATAACACTATTCTATTTGTATGTTGTTTATATTTGGTATATATTTATTTAATCATTGTTTAAACAATTTTAAAATTTTAAAATATTTGATATTTATGTTTAAAAATATCTTTTTAGTTAATATATGAAATGTAATTATTAAGTTTTAAAAATATTTGTTGTTTATGCTATTATTAATATTTTTTATGAAAATAAAAAATAGCATTTAAAAATAAGCATTAAGCAATATATTAATTTAAAACATTTTATTTAAATCTAAAAATCTCTAAAATGGCATTCTATAGAAATATAAATTTTCTTTATTAATGAATAATAATATCACCATCATTTTCAATTATTATCTATTCAATGCAGGAAAGTGTTTCCAAGTTTAGTTCAATTTTTTTGATGTCTAGTTCCTCTCTTCTTCATATCACACCAGAAAACTTTTTTATTTCAATCATCCATCTCACATATGGCCTCTTTATAGATTTTTTACAATTTCTTGGGGTCTAGCTTAAAATTTCAACTATTCTCTTATTATCATCTCTTCTAGCAATATTTTCAGCTCAGTTCCACTTTAGTTTGTTATCTCGACCATATATTTTATTTTCAATCTCTTGTTGTTACTTCTAACATACATTTCTTCATACTTTATTGAATAAACTCATATCTCTTTACTGCTTTTTTGTTAAACGTCCAATTCTTTAATTCATAACTAAGAACTGGTAAAACACATTTATTGAAAATCTTCTTTTTCAAATATATTGTTGTGGGTTTTTTTTTTTTAATGTTAAGTTATTTCTACCAAAAGTATTTCATCAAAATTTATATATATATATTGGAATTTTTTGTGTATTTTTATGACTAATTTTTAAGCTATGTTGTAATGAAGTGAAATACCAATTAAAGACAGGCATGGCAAGGTAAAATTACATCATCTAGTAATATTATTGATCTGAAATGATTTGTTAAAAGTAAATTGTTTTTAATCTAGCATTCAGTTTTTTTAAAAGAATTATAACGTGGGCAGTAATAAGTTATATGTGTGAAGCTAAATATTTTTACAAATAAACGTAATTGTGAAAATATTTAGAACGTAATTATACTTTCATTTTTATATGTATAATTTATTATTATTGAATTCCTTAGATAGTCTATGGATCAGATACTTGAAAAAGAAATTCTTATCTGATTGGAACCTGAAGATTTAGGTCTACTTCATGAGAATAGCAAGTAGATAAACTACTATCACAACATGAGATCTTTTATAATAGTTATATAAAATGCTGCAATATGGTCTTGTCGACATTACGTTTTTATATAATTATGATTAAGTTAAATATTTAAGCTTGTAGAATAATAAACTTAATGTATGTAATAGTAGCATATATGAATTTGAACAATAATAAATTTTCTGTTAAATTTATGTCATTTTTTTTATTTTCATTTATTTTAAAGAAAATAAGAAACAGCTGGTATATTTATTTATTTATTTGTTTTAAAATGAAGTACATTGCTAAGATTTTAAGTTCTTAGTATTATTGAAAAACGGACAATTATTGGATTAACATTTTATAAAGCTTGTTTATTTAGTGAAATCTATACATGCTCTAACATTAACTGCCACGTTGTTTTTTTTCATTCCTGAATTAATTGTATACAGTAATTGAGAAACATTTGCTCTTGAAATAATAAATATGTTAGATTATAAAAGAAAAATGTAAGGAAACATGTAGTGTTATATCTCGATTTATTTTTACCTTATGGACTAATCCAGATTTCTTTTTGATCAGATTGAGCATTCATTATCATGGACTAATAGATTATTAATAGCCAGACCAGCTTCCATAATGAAAACAGTCAGATTCACTGAGAATCATTGCCCATTAGTCTGTTATTTTTATTAGATATGTTATCTATTTAGATGTCAGTCTAGTTGGAGGTTAAGGGGGAGATGACAACAATTTAATGTCGAACCTGAATGGCATTGTGAATATTATCCACTATATGCTTAAAGCGGTGAGGCAAGTTTATCTTAGAACTGGAAGCTTCTAAAATCTAAATCAGATACTAGTTAAACTGTCACAGTACAGCTGGAAGTGTCACTGTGCCTGGCTGTAAGCTGTCATAGAATAGCTAGAAGTGTTACCATACTTACTCACTAGACAATTCATCATGGTACAGCTGGAAGGGGTAGGTAACATTAGAATGATAATTGAAATAATTTATGTTAATAGTTGCACAGCAACTAAATACTATACCAAGCCAATGGTATCATGCAAAGGTACAACTGATATATATATATGTCCACAGATGGCATTCTACCAAAAACACCGATCAAGCGTATGTTTTGTTTACATAAACGTCAGAGTAGCATTCACTATCTCTAACTATAATTCCACTTTCAGATCATGATTTCAAGCTATTTGCTATCATCAGTGAAAGACAGGAATAAAGAAACTAGATCTAAACACAAACTCTGAGCGTTTATGAAACAATTTCTATTCAGCTTGCAAGCATGAATTTTTTAGATACGTAATGTCTTCAAACTCAGCATAGCAAACCAGATAGCTATATGGGTCTGATCTCAGTTCAGCATCACCACATAGTAGAAGCCTCTGCAATCTATATCATTGCAAGAAAGACCTCAAAGGTACATTTATGATAAACAAAAATGCAAGTTAAAAAACTTGCTAACGCTTGTATTTATGTCCACAGATGGCGTTCTACCAAAAACACCGATCAAGCGTATGTTTTGTTTACATAAACGTCAGAGTAGCATTCACTATCTCTAACTATAATTCCACTTTCAGATCATGATTTCAAGCTATTTGCTATCATCAGTGAAAGACAGGAATAAAGAAACTAGATCTAAACACAAACTCTGAGCGTTTATGAAACAATTTCTATTCAGCTTGCAAGCGTGAATTTTTTAGACATGTAATGTCTTCAAACTCAGCATAGCAAACCAGATAGCTATATGGGTCTGATCTCAGTTCAGCATCACCACATAGTAGAAGCCTCTGCAATCTATATCATTGCAAGAAAGACCTCAAAGGTACATTTATGATAAACAAAAATGCAAGTTAAAAAACTTGCTAACGCTTGTATTTATGTCCACAGATGGCGTTCTACCAAAAACACCGATCAAGCGTATGTTTTGTTTACATAAACGTCAGAGTAGCATTCACTATCTCTAACTATAATTCCACTTTCAGATCATGATTTCAAGCTATTTGCTATCATCAGTGAAAGACAGGAATAAAGAAACTAGATCTAAACACAAACTCTGAGCGTTTATGAAACAATTTCTATTCAGCTTGCAAGTGTGAATTTTTTAGACACATAATGTCTTCAAACTCAGCATAGCAAACCAGATAGCTATATGGGTCTGATCTCAGTTCAGCATCACCACATAGTAGAAGCCTCTGCAATCTATATCATTGCAAGAAAGACCTCAAAGGTACATTTATGATAAACAAAAATGCAAGTTAAAAAACTTGCTAATGCTTGTATTTATGTCCACAGATGGCGTTCTACCAAAAACACCGATCAAGCGTATGTTTTGTTTACATAAACATCAGAGTAGCATTCACTATCTCTAACTATAATTCCACTTTCAGATCATGATTTCAAGCTATTTGCTATCATCAGTGAAAGACAGGAATAAAGAAAGTAGATCTAAACACAAACTCTGAGCGTTTATGAAACAATTTCTATTCAGCTTGCAAGCGTGAATTTTTTAGACACATAATGTCTTCAAACTCAGCATAGCAAACCAGATAGCTATATGAGGTCTTTCTTGCAATGATATAGATTGCAGAGGCTTCTACTATGTGGTGATGCTGAACTGAGATCAGACCCATATAGCTATCTGGTTTGCTATGCTGAGTTTGAAGACATTACGTGTCTAAAAAATTCACGCTTGCAAGCTGAATAGAAATTGTTTCATAAACGCTCAGAGTTTGTGTTTAGATCTAGTTTCTTTATTCCTGTCTTTCACTGATGATAGCAAATAGCTTGAAATCATGATCTGAAAGTGGAATTATAGTTAGAGATAGTGAATGCTACTCTGACGTTTATGTTAAATGTACCTTTGAGGTCTTTCTTGCAATGGATTGCAGAGGCTTCTACTATGTGGTGATGCTGAACTGAGATCAGACCCATATAGCTATCTGGTTTGCTATGCTGAGTTTGAAGACATTACGTGTCTAAAAAATTCACACTTGCAAGCTGAATAGAAATTGTTTCATAAACGCTCAGAGTTTGTGTTTAGATCTAGTTTTTTTATTCCTGTCTTTCACTGATGATAGAAAATAGCTTGAAATCATGATCTGAAAGTGGAATTATAGTTAGAGATAGTGAATGCTACTCTGATGTTTATGTAAACAAAACATACGCTTGATCGGTGTTTTTGGTAGAACGCCATCTGTGGACATAAATACAAGCGTTAGCAAGTTTTTTAACTTGCATTTTTGTTTATCATAAATGTACCTTTGAGGTCTTTCTTGCAATGATATAGATTGCAGAGGCTTCTACTATGTGGTGATGCTGAACTGAGATCAGACCCATATAGCTATCTGGTTTGCTATGCTGAGTTTGAAGACATTACATGTCTAAAAAAATTCACGCTTGCAAGCTGAATAGAAATTGTTTCATAAACGCTCAGAGTTTGTGTTTAGATCTAGTTTCTTTATTCCTGTCTTTCACTGATGATAGCAAATAGCTTGAAATCATGATCTGAAAGTGGAATTATAGTTAGAGATAGTGAATGCTACTCTGACGTTTATGTAAACAAAACATACGCTTGATCGATGTTTTTGGTAGAACGCCATCTGTGGACATAAATACAAGTGTTAGCAAGTTTTTTAACTTGCATTTTTGTTTATCATAAATGTACCTTTGAGGTCTTTCTTGCAATGATATAGATTGCAGAGGCTTCTACTATGTGGTGATGCTGAACTGAGATCAGACCCATATAGCTATCTGGTTTGCTATGCTGAGTTTGAAGACATTACGTGTCTAAAAAATTCACGCTTGCAAGCTGAATAGAAATTGTTTCATAAACGCTCAGAGTTTGTGTTTAGATCTAGTTTCTTTATTCCTGTCTTTCACTGATGATAGCAAATAGCTTGAAATCATGATCTGAAAGTGGAATTATAGTTAGAGATAGTGAATGCTACTCTGACGTTTATGTAAACAAAACATACGCTTGATCGGTGTTTTTGGTAGAACGCCATCTGTGGACATAAATACAAGCGTTAGCAAGTTTTTTAACTTGCATTTTTGTTTATCATATATATATATGATCACTAGATGGAGTTTATCAATAGCTATAATCAAGCTTTATTTTATAAGTGCCAAAAGAGAAAGAATTCAAAATCTCTATCGGAAAGTCCTTATCTCCAGACCAATTGGGTTCGAGCTTGTGGCTCACCTTAGTGGAGCACTGTGACTCTAGAAACTAGATCTAAAATACTAAATCAAAAGTCAACACTTACAAAACACATTTCTATCAATTTAAATGCAAGCTTAAAAGCAAGTTACGAAATTTATGACTTGTTTTATTAATTTATATATATGTTATAAGTACAAATTTGTATATTTGTTTAAGTAATAAATATTATAAATGTATTTCATGAATTTGTGTTTATCATAATCACGTATTAAACACAGCAGTAGAAACAACTATTTATGAATTACTGAGACTTGAATGTTGGAATACTAAAGCATAAAAGTGTTTCCGTCATTAACTATCAAAGTGTAAGTTATTGCAGAAAAAACTTTTTTTATGAGCTGGTCTCTATCAGTATTTCCAAAATTATGAAATATTTGGCTAGTAGAATGTTTTGGATTATTTTTAGATACTGTTTATTATAAATTCAGTTACCACTCTTAGTGACTCTTTTCAAACATTTAACAAATCATTGCAAAGCTGACCTTTTAAGCTTAAACAATGACATTTTTTTCACAGCTTTATGAAACTGGTGTCAGTTTTATGTGAATTACTTAATAGAAGAGCAGCTTTCTATTCTAGTGTCATCTAGCAAAATCTAGATACAAATTCTGTCCATAGTATTTAAACTTTATGCTCAGATTATTTCTCAGCTTTTGTCTTTATATGTAAGACCTGGGAATTAAAATTGCAAAGAATGCAGATATGTATTCACAATCATCTTTAACTTGATTTTGTATGATATGCTTAAAATTTGAAATTCATATTACTATAAGGTAATTCTTTCAGTTCATCAGGTTGCCTTTGGTTCAAATCTTAGGCTGATTTGAAATTTCATATTTTAGCTTGACAAGTAAAATCAAGTTAAAGATTCTTGTTGTTTGCATTTTTTCATTTCTTCAAACTTTGAATTTAAAACCTCATTGTTAAAGGCAAAAGCCAGAAGCAGATCTGATAATAGGAATATAAGTATCAATATAGGGATTTTATTTGCATCTGGTAATCATTGATTACTTCAGCTAATACTAGATGGCATTAAATAGAAGCTGCAATTGTATTATCATATTGTTTTAAATGAGTATGTTGATGATTTGTTATTATGAGAGGTTTTTTTTTTGTCTTTTTAGAGTCTATGTGTAAAGAAAAATATGTTACCTTGATATATTTTGTGATGTTCATGTTACATGATGTCAGTACTCTTAATGAGTTTTTATACATTCATGTTATTATTTTAGTACTCTAATTATTATTCTAATCAGTCATTTATTTAATAACTAGGATCTACATATAAAAACAGTCATTTTGCATCAATAAAACTAAATGAATTTATAATGAGTAGAAGACATAGCAATTACATATATCTTGTTCTTGGAATTTAATCATTCTGAATTGTGTGTGTGTGCATGTATGTGTTTTTTGTACATCAGTATTTAAGAATATATAGAAAGTATATTTAAAAAATAATGTTAAACCATATTAAGCAGTATTAAATAATTTAACTTTTTTGGTTTTTTAATATTCCTTTTTAAAACTTTAATTACAGAAAAGATGTTGAGTTTGTAATGATAATTAAATTAATATTGTTTTTTTTTAAAATAATTCACTGATCCACTTAAAACTATTATTGTTTAACAATATTTAACACTTTTCATAATGATTCTAAAAATTTACTTGGTCTGAAGAATATTGTAATATATGTTGACATAATGTTTTATTAATAATTTATTCATAATTATTTTGCGGAGGAATAATAATTTTATTTTCATTAACACATATTTATAAATTAATTTTTAAAATATGGTTACAAAATTTGAACATAAGTAAGAGTTTAATTTCTAAAACTATAATTCCTGATAAATGTGAAATGTAATAATTTCTGATTTCATAAAAAAAAAAAAAAAGCTGTATGTGGCTATAATAATAGTATATTGTACTAAAGAACTATATATTTCTGGGTCAAAGCTCAACTCATTACTTCTGGTGCATAAGAATTACATGACTTTCTGGATAATTTCTCATTGAATTTGTTTTAGTGGTTACAAGAGATTATTGTGAAGAAATACAATTTATGCATAATATATAAAGCAGATAATGAGTTAGTTATTTTTTGGCAGTTCCTAAAATATTCAACATTGGAAATAACAGAGCTGGAGCTGTAATTCATGGACCTTGAGCTCTAAAAACCTGCTACTTTACTATTGCACTAATTTATACAAGAGTTCATATAAATAAACTTTCTAAAATATTTGCCTAATTATTCAATATGTATCATAAGCAGAATTTAACATACACAGACAAAAGTAAAAGATAAATAGTTCACTATGTGATAAACTACTATACAATAACCTCTTACAGATGAATGCTGAAGAAGAAGACAACATTTCAAAATTGCTTATTTCTGAGTTGAGGGTTTGTGTGATTTTTTTATTTTATTTTTTATGAAGAAAGAAAAATTATATGTAAATTTTCCAATAAATGTGGGATGATTGACTGAATTAGCTATAGGCAAACATACTGAAAGAGCTAACAAGCCAGTTGAAAAAAATTTTAATTATTCTTAATCCATATTTGAACCCAGAGTAGAGATGTGATCAGTAGATATGTTGTCATTGAACTATGACTTTTTTTCAATATATGCACATATTAATAAATTTTCTCAAAACTCTGTGCACATTTGCATCAGAAGCAATACTTGTTATTTGTTCAAGTATATTAGTATTACATATCTTTGATGCATTTATTAAGTTTCCTAGATATGCTTTTTAGTAAATTTTTGTCAGTGGAAACAACGATGCTTTTCTTTTTTTTTTTACTATCTTACTTTCCGCTCTTAAATTGATATAATTAGATTTTCCAAATTTCTTATATTCTTTTTTTAACTCAATTCATTGATGATCTATTAGTTTTAAGATCAAGTAGGCAATATGTTTTAGAAGAGGTGAAGGAGGAGAACTGGTATCAGCAACTTCCATTTTTACATAATTGCAAAATCATATGAAAATAAACATGAATTCTTGAGTTATTTGTGCATAAACAATATAAAGATCTGGTGGATTCTCAGTTGATTCCAAAATCTGGAAGGATGTACTAACTCTGTGTAATAGTAATTAAATACATATACAATACCATTTGCTATCTTTGCAGGTGCATTCTACATTTAGAATCCTTAAAAAGACAGTTAATATCATCAAATTTGTGTGAGTGTATTCACTATATGTTAAAAACATGTGTGGTACTTAATAATAATGATATTAGAGTAACATACAACTTCTGTCTTTGAAATTTCTGCTGTGAGATTTGATTCTAGGTATGATTTTGGATTTCTTTTTCAGATAGTTAGGTTCTAGCTAACCTAGATATCTCATCAATTATTGGTCACTAATTGAATAGATATTCATTCATTAATGAGCTAAGATCAACTGGATAGTTATTCTTAACTAGTGATTAAAACAAAGAAAAAAGAATCAGAAAGATCTTCAGCAACTATCTATATTATGCATAACCTGCTAATATCTCCTTCGTTGTTGTTGGAAAGATCATATAGGAGCGTTTACTGTGATATAATTAAGGCTGATTTATCTTACATTATACATAAATACTGAAATCACCTTTCCAAATACTGTTAACGTTTACTTACCAACCACTTTATCAAACTGACCTGCGCATATAATGATCTTATTTATGTAGGCTAGTCAGATTTTATAGTGTCAACAAGTCTGACAGGTGATATTGTTCAGGCCAAAAGCCTCAAATCAAACATAGATACACATATGAGCAGTCTTATAAAGAAAATACTGCCCTAATATGAATCGCGTTTTGAAATTTTGTTGTTGGAGTATTTACATACAGCTTGAAATGCTATACTGTACTAATTATTTATATGTGCACACACGTCTGCGCTGTATATGAGAAATATAATGGGTATTTCTAACAAAAGAGTAATACTATTATTAGTTTTGATTTTAATAGTGAGAAGTTGAATTTAAATTATTTAATTTTATTTTTAATGGCTTCTAAATAATAAAATAAGATGTATTTTATTAAAGTTGATCTCATCTGCTAAGGACTGCTCTCTTATATAGGAAAATAATACTATAATGAGGAAAACATTAGAACGCAATTTAATCTCAAACATTACTAACCTATTCTATTTTTAATGGAATTTGTTTTCTCGTATTTTTTTAAATAGAAGATTGTTTTCTCATATTTGCAAAAACAACCTGCTTTTTAAAGATATTTCAAATACATATAAAAGAACAAATCTTTTAATATATATGTTCAGCATTCAAATATAATCAAATAATTATTTTATTTGAATAAGAAAATTCAAAACTTTTTTTTCTTGAATGTATATTATAATAATAGAATACACTGATTATATATATAAGAAAATATTATAATGAAAGGGTGACTTAATATTTTCTATATATAAATATTTGATATTAAACTATCTTTTAAGATATATAAAATTAAATGATTTTTTTTTTTTTTGTAACATGATTTTAAAAAATATATATTTTTTTAGATTTTTAATGAAATCAATTTAATTATTATCTATATAGTTGTTTTTTTTAAAGCACACATCTAAGTTTTATTTCTATATCAACTTTAAAATCTTAAATGCTATGGATTCAGATGTTTCTGCAAATAGTATTCTGGAAAACCCTTATCTGGCTTTTTGATAAAATAGCAATTAGTTTCTGAACAAAAAGAGGTACTATGCCTCAATGGCAAAAAAGAAAAAAACAATAATCTATAATTGAACATTAACTAGCATTATCATGATGACTTGAATGGTAATAAAACTATGATGTGAAAGATAATTGAAAACTATTGCTTTATCATCTCATTTATATTTGGGATTACGAGTGTAAAAGAATCACTTAGTAGGTGACAATTCTGAAACCATTTCCAGTTATGTGTTAAGAAGGTTTAGTAGGTGAAAAGTGTGGCTTTTTGGATTATAAACATACTGTGAAATAGAAATAAGAAATGTTAGAAAACATGACGAAAATTAGAAAAAAGATATAAAAAATTATATGGATTTTGAAACAAAATGAGGCAATAAGTATGAGTTTCAGAGTAGAAATTAATAAATTATATACTCAGCACCAACAAACAATGTGTATGTGGATGTTATTTTTTGAAAGCATTTAAAATAATGATAACACATTTTAACGGGTAAGATAGATTTTTAAAATGTTCTTAACTATAAATGACACATTAAATTTTTATAAATTCTGTGGGAAAATAGTTCATAAATTCAATGAATCACTAATAGTTAGATGGAAATTCAGAACAGAGGGCATCAAAGAATTGTTTTTTTTTTTTTTGGGGGGGGGGGGAGGCTGCTGAGAAATCTTTACATTGAACAGTGAAAAAATATCTTTGTTATCAGAATTAATTCTGGAAAAAATGTGTAAATGTAGAACAAGGATAAAAACATCTGGTGCAAAAAGAAAGATAAAATATAAGCAGTTTAAAAGTGAAATTGACACATACTGTAAATTTATTAGAAAAAAATGGTGGAAGCTAAGTATCATGAAATTCCAAGAAATACAAAAAGAAATTACAGCAGATCTATACAGCCAAAAATTAAAGAATTCAATTAGGAGGAAAAGTATCCAATTCTATACATCAAAATATGAAAATAGTGAGTTAATTTATAAACCAAATAAAGCAAAGATGGAAAGTCTACTTCCATTATTTATATAGGGAATCTATGCCTTATAATTGGACTCACTGAATAAAGAAAGATATTAAAAGAAATCATAAGCTTGAGATGACATTGTTGATCCAACCTAACAGAATTGCTCCATTTTCATTGATGGAATATTTATTTTATAATATTTTGTGATAATATCACTGATATATTTGAAGTAACATATTGGTGTTAAGAAGATTATGTACCTTTTGGCACATCATTAGTGAAGAAGTACCTTGCTGCACAAAGGAAATAATTTAGAACAATAAATTTAACACATTATTTATCAAAAATGAATTATCAAAAGAAAGAGATTACATTGATATATTAAACAATATTTTGGCAACTATCAATTTGATTTTAAAGGAATATGTCTATGATTTGTTATAGAAGGAATAATACATTTAAATAGTCTAGGATTTTTTGATTTATAGAAAATGGAAGTTTGTTATTTAGCAGATGCTGTTTTTAAATCTTGCCATAGATAAGCTGCCTAATAATTTTATTGGACATTATTTTTAAATAGTAATGAAAACCTATAATTCAATTAATAATATGTTTTATTCCTGTAGCTAATATGAATGTTTGTTGCCTCAAAATTTCTTTACACTTTATGCAAAAACTGCAATAAGAAAACTCTGTACTTTACAAATTTATGGAAATGGATGAACAAAACTACCAAATAGTCTCATTTGCTAAAACAATGATGGATTAATATTAACACAATTGTCATTTAATTTGGCATGAAAATCTTTGGTAAAGAGCTTGAGATGACAATAATTTCCAATAATTTTTTAAAGATATCCATATTAAAGTAATAAGTGAGTTGACAATTTCGAATATTTGATTCAAATAAATATAAGGAAATATACAGAAAAATAGCTATGTAAAGGCAGATTATTTGTAAGAAATGACCATTTTTGTTACTGAATCTTCACCTCTTCAAGTGAATTATGAAGTGTAATATTTATATAATTGATTTGTATGGAACAATGTCTTGAACATTTTTTTATCTAATGTTATTAAGACTGGAAGTTTTTTTATTTTATGAGAATGGAAAGGATGGATAGAAAAATGTTATATGTTGAGATCTCATGCATGATAAGAGAATAAATTTTACTTATCTCTTAAGTTAGAACCATAATGTTGAATTGGATAGTTCATATATCGAATTACCCAGAGGCAGTAGAGGAGAATACCCATGATAGACAGTCAAGAGAGTGCTTTCAATTTATTTTTATAAATCAATTATGAAGGCACACTAATATGCAAAGCTGTAATGAATTTTAAGAAAAAAAGAAAAGATCATATAAATTTTTATTCACTCTTTGGACTATAGATCTAATTAATGAAAGGGATAAAATAAATTCATTCATATAACACTATTTTTTAAACTGTCTTACATATTACTTTTTTATAGTAAAAGTTTTAATGAACATTTGTTACAAAGACTTGGTAACTTATGTTTGAGTGTTGAAAATACTTTTTTAATGTTTTATGAGATGTTGGATTGTTCCTTGATAATTAATTTCAATAAGATAAAAGCAAATAATTTATGTACATTTTATTTGTGTTAATTCTGTATACACATTTGAGAATTGAATATACACATATTAAAAAATTATCCAAAGACCATACAGAGAAAAACTTTCACAAATTACATTTTTTAAACAGCATGTGATTATTACAAATTATAGATATAGCATAAGTTGGAAAGTGAGAATGGATGTGTATATATATGCTGCTAATTTACATAAAATTTAAATATGAAAATTAATTTTGAAGAATAAATATTTTTTTTGAGTGTGTCATGCATGATTCTTTTCTATTGATGAAGTTTTTGTTATCTGAGATGTGTCATGCTTATTTAATTTTTCATTTAAAATCACTGTGTTCAGTGCACATAATGTTAACAGATGAAGTATCAAAGAGATTATTACTAGTTGTAGAAAAATGTTCAAAAAATATTGAATGTGTATCTGTATTTGTCCTAGCTTTATTATACTGATGTTAGGCTATATGTGTAGACATGTTTGCTGAGATTCCCCATAGTAAATAGAGGGTCTGGTGGGTTCCTGGCATTTGATTTTGTAAAACACTTGAGAACGGAGGTCATTTAGTAAGATGTCCTTTGTATTGTTGAGAGGCTGACACAAAAGAGGTGTGGTACATAGAATGATCTGATGGGTGGGAGTAATAGTTTTAGTAATGCAATGGGTTATATTAGATATGTAATGAAGAGACATCTAGGGTTTAGGGTCAGTGGGAGGTAGGAGGTGTCACAATTTCTGATTAAAGTTTCTGACATTATATAGTTCTGACATGTAGGTGCTGATATTGTCTTTCCTGCCCAATTCCAACTTGCATAAATGAAGATTAGGATATAGGAAGACTTTAAGATTCACAAGTTTGTGAGAACATAGTGTTAGAAAGTCAAGATGGATGAAACCATGAACCTATGTTGTTTTAATAACCAAATCGGTAATTTAATGTGGTAAAATTGCATTATATGTGGAGATCCAGGTATTTAATACTGTTAACACTATCGTCATTTTCACAGATTAAGGTGAGACATAGCATTGGTGATTTCTTGTTAGATTTGAGCAATTACTGTATTGGGTGAACAGATAAATATATTATCAATGTAATGAATATATAGTAAGTATGGGTATGAGACATGATGTGCTGGCATATTTTTTTTGTAATATTCAGAAAAATGCTGGACACCTCTAATTGACAATCCCATGGATCATCCCTCTTACATTTTATAAAATCTATTGTTAAATGTAGCCACAATGTCATTGTGGATTCATGTTAGACAATCTGTGATAAAATCTTTTTTGTGAGGGTTGTAGAAAAGAATTATCCATGCCCCTCTCAAAAAAATGGCCCATTCTCCTAAATTAATTTTCGTATTTAAATTTTGTGTAAATTAGCAATAACAGCATATATATATACACCCACTCCCATTCTCCAACTTGTACTGCATCTGTAACTTGTAATAGTCTAAAATCAATTAAGCATATACTGTTTAAAAAATGTAATTTATGAAAGGCTTTCTCTATATGGTCTTCATATATTTATGATTACATTTTAGTCTGAGTTAAAGCTTATACTTTTGTAATTAAATATATAAAATGTAATATGTATAAGACATAATAATACTTTTTACAAAAATCGTAATCAAATAGTAGATGCTAGATAAAATTATGTGGCATTTGAAAATTAAAGTGGCAGATCGAATGTTATTCCAGAATTTTTTAGTTCAAGGTCCACGATCACTCCAAAAACTGCACATAAAAATATAATATGATAATAGTGTATGAATTATTCTATTATATATACTGTATGTAGTATTTTTCAAAATTTGATTAGCTGTTTATTCACCATATGTTATCTACATAATAACTCCATAAATATTCACCATTTTCTGTGTAAAAATTTATTTTACATGTATTAAAAACCATTATTACAATCTGTTCTCCAGTTTTTCAACTGTTAAATATGGTGATTGTCAATGATACCATAAAATGTTTCTTCTCTAAATATTTTTGTTTCTATGCATATTCTACTACACCTGGGTCTCATTTTACGCGATAGATACGTTCCTCAGAAAATACGCGCAAACAAAATCATGCAAAAATAGACGTAACTTACCTTGAAAAGGGGGGGGGGATATGGACTGTGATTTTTCAAAACTCGCGTAAAAGCAAAGCACCAACGTAAAATTTACTTTAAAATTCGTGCAAAAAAAAAAAATAAGGAAATAAAATATGTCTAATAAAAAATTTCAAATTTGAAAAAAATTGATACAAGATAACTTTTTTTAACTATAATATTTAATTTTATTCAAAACAATATATTTTTATGCATAATTTACAGTAATTTATATTTTTTTATACATGTTTTAATTATTATCGCTATTTTCCAGTAAACAGGTTCATTTGCAAACTGATAAAAAAATCAGATTCTTCACAAGATGAAATACAACTAGCGCCAACGTCACTCTCATGTTGTGTTAATTAATGGTTTTCTGGTGACAACATAATTAGTAATTAATCTAACAACTAAAAATTAAATTCTTATTTTTGTCTTTAATTTTCAATTTTAATTGTACCCACTGCTATTACTCATCTTTTAAAAATAAACTTGCGGACACTAAATGATTAATAATTGATTAAACATTCTTTTTTAAAAAGCAAAAACAGAATGTGATTTAAAATGAAAAATTAAAACGCACAATGTTTGAACAAATTTACATTATAATCTTGTAAAATTTAATGTGTGTATACATAAAATGAGGAAATCATGATTTTAATTTCATTATTGCATAAAATCTTACTATTATAAAGCACTGAAAATATTGAAATTACTAAGTTGAAAGTCGAATTTCAATAATGTGCTATTACTTTCAATATAACGTAAGTGCGCGAAATTTATTATTTAAAGTAATAGCGCAATATTGGAGTTCCACTTCTGGTGAAACATGAATCACGAAACTTCAAAATCGTGTTAAATAAGTTCGCATAAAAAGAGACCCAGGTGTATTTTATTGAAATTTTTTTTTCTAGCTTCCCTAAAATTTCTTTGACTCCCTTTTCCACTTTCCATTTTAAATTTGATATTTTCATTTATTTCATTATTTCCTTGGAAAATTACATTTTAGAATGAAAAATATAATACAAAGAAAAATTTAATAATGACATGATATCAGAGAATCATGATCTAACACAACAAAAATAAAAAATGCTGCCTTAATTGTGTGATTGAGTAAAGAAATCATAAGACCACATTAAAAATAAGAAATCATTATAAAATCGTACAAGTTTGAGAATTTCTAATATCATTGAAGGTATAGAAGCCAAGGAAATTTATGAATAAATCAATGATGAGCCATATGTGGAAGATTGTAACAATATGAATAAAAATGATGAGGAATGTTCAGGTTTCTGTAATTAATATTTTTATAAAACAATTTTCTTTATATTATTTTCTTTCTTTTTTTACTGTATTTTATAATAATTTTTCAAAAAAATATGAAATTTTGGCTGAAAAAATGTGCTGTATGTATGATATGTGTGCAAAAAATTGGTACATATATATTAATGTAATTTGAGAACAAATATTTTAAAAAAATTAAATGTAGACCAATTTTTTAAGTTGGATATATAAGCATCTACTTTTTCATATTTGGAAAAATAATGTTTACAATATATCTTTAATTACATCCTGCAGATTATGATTTATTTTGTACTCTCTATTTTTGCTAATACATAGTTTTGTAATGGTTCTCATTGCTTTTTCTTCAATGATAGTTTTATACACACTATTTATATCTAGTTTAATAAATCTTATGTTCTTATATTATTATTTTTTTTATTAATAAATGGGTTTACTCTCTCCACAAACTTATAAGAATTATTTATTTTCCTGATAATGTGTAATTTTGTCTTTATATTTACATTCAGAAACTAAGATCTGTATCTAGTCAGCTCTTAAATATATCTTCCACTTTTTGATCCTCTTTTTTTCCATTTTCTATCAATTATAATGTAATAGGTGTGTTTTTTTAGTAATACTGTTTTGTGAATCTATATACATATCTTATATTATGCTGCAGAACTATTACATTTTTCATGACTATGTTATGTCTTTCCTCTTTAGTCCATATCTCCCATTTACTTTATCATTTTTTCACTAACATTAGTCTTTATATCTTGGATAATAATCATGTATTATTATTTTTTTATTCCTGGTGAACTGATTACAACATTTCATCTTTATCTTGTTGCTATCATCATCAATGCATAACATTATATATTTATCATAAAGTTCTCATGTTAACCACCAATATTTTCTTCATTTACCAGTCTATATTTTAACAATGTTTTATTTTATGTCTTATATACTCACATCCCATACCATGAAGATGAATTACATTCTTTTAAAACAATTGCACAATATGATCATCCACTATATTGTAATCTCTAAATCTACATCCTTTTTTTATTTCTGCCAAATGCAAACTACCATTCTTTCCAGTTTATGATCTATCAACCACAGTTTACCAAACTCTTTAATCCCACTGAGATTCTTTTTATTAATTTTTTATATCTTTTCTCTGTTCCATTCTTCCATACTACATTTATTTCACCTTGTACTTTTTTTTATTTCAATACAAGTCTCCATATTCTCACTGCTTTCAGCAACACATCAAGCAATGTAATTCCCAATCCTTTTGTATCTTGTAGGTAATCAGAATATTATTTTCCCATGTATTTTACTGCTAATGTCTTTACTTATAAGCAAATTATGACAAACTTCACTTAAGATCAATATTCTTGATTTAATTAATGATGATTTCATACTTTTAAGCATTGACATTTGTTATGTTACTGATAAAAAATATCTATTTCTAACTCTTCTTATTTGGCCCTATTAGTCAAGCAAACATTTCAGTTATCATCATACTTGCAGCCAAAGATAAAAATTGAGAAGTCATTGAGAAGCAAAAAGGGAAAGTCCATTTTTGTGCAGCTGCCAATCCATCAGAAGTATGATTTTTTCTGATATCCTCTGAATATTTGACTTTTCCCATTCTTACTCATCTTTTCTTTCTGCTTCTTTTATTCAACTCTTTTTTCTTTGGAAATCAGTATTTTCTTTTTAGCTTCTTTCTAGTCTGACATTTTAGAGTGCATAATTTGAACCTATCATTCTTAATTAAACCTGCTATTTTTTAATTATTGCCCATACTATTTATTTTCGTCAATTATTTTTATGGTATTATTATTATTAATTTTATTCTCTTATGATTTTATTCATATTCTAAATTGATATAGCTAATTTTATTTATTTGATTAAAGAATATTAAATAAATACATTTATTTTAAGCCTATTTATGAATTGATTTGAGGAGAATGCAATATAATTATTCATATTTATATGAAACCAAATTATGATTATAAATATAAATATATTATTTATTTGAAGTCTTTATTTAACATAATTTGTAAATAAATATTTGGGAAGATGAGATTATATTATCTAATATAATAATTCTGTCCACACAGTGGTATGTCAGTCTGCCAAATAATTGCTTTGAGAAACATAAGTCTTTATATTTTCACAGTATGCAATACAGATAATCTATATTTATAAAAATTAGATGTAAATCTTAATGTATTAACTCTTTTCATAAAAATATGTAATTCTAAAGCACTCATTGATTTTGAGTTTGGATGAAATGGTATAAATTAGTAAGCAAACTAAATAATTGCACTGAGGCCACTTTCATCAAAATATTGCCAGAATCATAGCACTCTGATTCCAGTAGTGTTTTTCTAAAAGATGGATCAATGCAATTAATTAGTTTATATTTATTAATTTATATTTTTGATCTGAACTTTAAGCAATAAGTGCTTTAGTATTAAATATTAGATGTATACGTGTAAAAGGATAATCCCTTCCAACACAATCCATAGTTCACCTTATAACCCAGACTTTAGAACTAAATCTTGGATTTGATATATCAGACACACATATATATATACACACATATATATATTATAATATATATATATATTGTAATGGTATTATTTCAAGAATAAGTATGAAGTGATGGGATAACATCATCACTTCCATAGAATAAATAGTCATCGTTAATTAACATTTAATTAACAAATGTAAAAGGAAGAATATGAATATATCAGGAATAAAAATTATGTAAATAGTTATAAGAACTCTATTTAGAAAATGCAACACTGGCATTACACAATAATAATCAACAATCATCCTTTATGCCTGGATTTTAAAAGATTCAATAGTTAATCCAAACTTACAACATAATATACAACAGTCCTCTGCATGCACATCCTTAAGTGCTAACCTATTAATCATAAAAATAATGCTGGGATTCTGAAACATGCTTATCATCATCAGTGTTTAGGCCATAAGGTACATATGTGTTCAGGCCCACTATAAAAAATAATTTCTAATCTAAATAATAAAGTGCAGTGAATTGACTTTAAAGGTAATACATTTGTTCCATCCAGAGAACTATCTAGATGTCTAAACACAAACATATAGCACTACATCTACATAAATTAACTATCATTGTTCATGACTAGCTTGGAATGCAAGTACCTAAGGGACTGATTGTAAACAAGAGAAAATACAAACATATAATATTTTAAATCTATTTTAATATTAAGTAACTTCATTGGAATAATTTAAAACAATTATAGATAAACTTATTATTTAGAAATAATAACAAAAAAATAATAATAAAGATATGTTAAATACTCTGTAAATATAAATAAATCATTCTGATTTTCAGGTACCAATAATAAAAAAATATGTTCCAATAATGTAATTTACAGAGATATCAATATAAGTTTACATGACACACACACATATATAAGCACACAGACATACCCGTATAATAATATAAAATTAACATTTTAATTGTCAGTAAACTAATAAAAAATTTCATTTTAATAAGACATACATAATGACTGATTTTATATATATGTATATACATGTAAACATGTACACACAGCGGCATTTATATCTTAATGTTTCATTTATCAATAATAAATAAATTAAATCTATATTTTTGTATTATTATACTCTCAACAGACATAATTAATTCAATGTTGAAAGTATACACAAAACAAACACACACATATATGCATATTCTAATATAAAATAAAATATTTGATATTAATTTTAAATATTATCATCTTACAAATCTAGTTATTAGTACATTACTTTTAATTGTAAATAAACGTTTTTAAAAGAAAACATTATTTTTAACAGTCCAGTTTGAAAATTCCTTTAAAATTGTGAATGCAATTTATTTTGTAGTTCTCATACATATGGAAGATTGTAATCTGTCTTCCCTGTTTTTGTTCTAACTTACATTCAGCATTTACTTTGAGAGTAATAATCCAGTTTATGCTTGAGTAATCAACGGGCACTATGTGATAGTTTTAATCAAATAGTCAGACTAGGTTTTGGTTACT
This sequence comes from Epiperipatus broadwayi, assembly GCA_028023455.1. Lineage (NCBI taxonomy): Eukaryota > Metazoa > Onychophora > Udeonychophora > Euonychophora > Peripatidae > Epiperipatus > Epiperipatus broadwayi. The sequence goes on along the minus strand of JAQFVV010006280.1, from coordinate 3,546,757 downwards.
TATGAGGATTATTCGAAATGTACATATTGGTATCCAGCAACTATCCTTTTTTGTTAACTATAGTTTATCAAAAAAAAAATTGTGTAGTTGATATCTTTTAAAATATTTTTGCTGATTTACTATCTGATTCATGTAATTATACTAAAGAGTTAGTTTAACTTTAAAAATATAGTTTATTTTGTGGATTAGATCTTTAGTTTAAGTTACATTTAAGCAATGGTCGCTATAATATATGCATACAAAACCAATGTGATGGAAACTATTGATGACTTGGTTGAGTTTCAATAGATAATTTTTGAATAGCAGAATAATGTGAATTAACACAGCTTGATTTTACTGACAACATAAGAAAATTTTGTAAAATGTGTATATTCTACTTATTAATGATTATATTCAAATGGATTTTTTTTAAAATTTAGATATGGTAAAACTAAAATGAAAAATCAGAAACATCAATTACGCTCTATTTGGTGATAAAAGAAGTAAGATAGAGATATTTGAAGAATAAAAAAGAAATAAACATTGGAGTAGAGAATCTGTGATGGAAATAATATTTGGGGAAGGCTTTTTTTTTAATTAGTCAATCACTCGAGGCTGGCATTTTCATAGCAGGAAGATTGATTAGTTGAATATCGATGTGCCTGAAGAACCAATAGAATACAGTATTTACATGTCTAGAGCAATTGGTAGTATGTGTGCTAACGAATCTTTTTAAACTTGTGATAAAACCAATTACGCTTTTAATTTTTTATTTTGTATTGAAAAATAGTCAACAGCTTAATTTGCGCAACAAAAGAAGGATAAAAACAAAACCCTATTTATTGTTGATTCTTTCTATATTAGCTGTATTTTTTTTACTTCCATATATTTTTTGTTTACTCTTTGTGCAGTTTTATTTTCAGCAGTTTAAAATGGTTGGTATAAATTTAATTTTCAATTTGAAAAATCAAACAATTCCTTTAATCAGTTTAATACAGCTAAAGAAATTGGGATGGCGGGACAGAATTTCCAATCTTCTGTAAAATGAGATTTTGTCTTCTGTACACAAATAGTTTAAATTAAATTTAAAAGTATGATTACTTCTGATTATTTTATTTTACTTTTTTTTTAATTCTTGTTTTCATTTCTCATTTATATTAACTGTTTTATTAAAATGTAAATATATATGTTATGAAAAAATATTAAAATAATCGTATAATATTCCAGTTATTTACATAATTAAATAATACATACCTGCTTGAAGTGAGTCAATTTAAAGTAATTTATTATATATATAAACCGAGCATGGCAAATTCCTAACGTTCACTCCGTACATTTCTTTTCATCGCAGCTGTTATTACTTTGTGATTATTCATATAGTATACGAATGTGAATGGGCAGCTTACCAACACGCATTAGCCAGCGTGGAGAGTTTATTGGCTTTTTACCTCTTGAGTTTAAGAACAAGAAATACCAAGGTCTTTCTTCTCATTTGCCTGATAAGGCATAATGAATATATGTGTGAATAAAAAAAAAATTCTAATAGATATATTCCATCATGATAGACAAAAATAAATCACAAAGGCTATAAAATCACCTGCAGAGGCAATGGTTGATGGCCAAAGGCGGAGGGTGCTAAGAATTCCCTGATTATGAACTCTGCATTCATTTGATGACATTTTTTTTTTATTTAGGTACTACAACTACAAATGACTTTCAAAGGAGGGAAGATTGTGAAAATTGGAAGAACCGTCTCATATTAAATGGGACATTATTGGACTTTGTGAAGATAGAAGAAAAGGTGAAGAGGCAATTTATTTAAATGTGGACATGCACTTTACAGCAAAAGGACAAATATTGGAAGTACAAGTGGAGTAAGATTTATTACAAATAAAAAGTGGAAGAACAACATCGTGGAGATTAATGATGTATTTGACAGGCAAGATTATTTATCCAACTTAATAGCAGATACCAAATATCAATAATTTAGGTTTGTGCCCCAACAATTTATCATAGTGATGAAGTAGTAGAAGACTTTTATGATACAAAAGGCTTTTGATCAAACTAAACATTTTAAAATTGTTACGGGAGATTATAATGCTAGAATTGGTAAACAAATGAAAGATAAAAAGTGCTATAGATAAATTTGATTATTGTGATAGAAATAATAAATGACATAGACTTGTGGAGTTTGCAGAAAAAGAAAAATTTTAATTACGGATTCTTTTTTTTTTTTTTTAGAAAAATGTTAAAAGGAAATGGACATGGAAGCAACCAAATGAAGGTACAGCAGAATTGGATTATATTATGACTAACAGAAAATACATATTTCAAAATTATAATGTCCTTAATAAATTCAAGACAGGAAAGATCATTGATTACTCAGATGTAAGATATGTATTAATGCAAAACTAGTGAGACAAAAATTATTAAGAACAATATTTACAGTAGATATTCCTAATCTTCAGACACATTCTAATGAATGTAAATTAAAATTTGCAAATTGTGTTCAAGTATTAGTAGATTTTGAACATAATTCAGATTTGAATGGAATTAATAGGATAATTTATGAAGAAAAGAAGAAATTTAAAGATATATACAAATGATGCATTAAGAAGGATTGAATATCACAAATTTTGTAAAAGGGTGTAAAAAAGAATTGATAATGATAAGAGAAAGTATAATTGTGAACCAATAAGAAAAGCTGTAGAAGAGAATAAAATTGTCAAGAGTGTAAAACAATATCTTGGTATTGGTAGGTAACATATCTGCAGTAAGAAAAAAGATGGAACTTACTAAAAAAAGATGACATCATGAAATGGGTAGAAGACTTTTATCAAAAATTAATTAGTAATAAAGAACAAGCATCTCCTACATTTATTATATCTTTTACATTGCCCAGGGTTTTAAATGAAAAAAATGAGAGATGTAATTAAATTTATAAAGGAGGAAAAAGCTCCAGGTAATGATGTAATTATAATCGATATTTTAAAAGAAGCAAATGAAGAAATAGAAAAATTTTGGCAAAGTTATATACCAAATGTCTAAATGATAAAGAAGTACCAGATGATTGGAAGAATGCAGTATTAATATTAATGTTTAGGAAAGATGATAAAGAAGATATTAGAAATCACAGACCTATCAGTCTTTTATCAGTTTTATACAAAAATGTTATCAAGATAATTATAACTTGTCTACAGAGATCATTGGATTTCAACCAACCAAAAAAACAAGCTGGATTTAGAAGTGGTTTTAGTACAGTAGATCATGTCCATGTATTGACAGAAGTTATAGAAAGGACCAATAAATATGAGTCGCCATTATATTTTAGATTTGGAGATTATGAAAAGTCATTTGATTCCATAAGCATTTTTTCAGTGATTATAGAATTGGATTATCAAGGTATAGACCCAGAATATTTCCATACTCTGAAGAATATTTATAAAAATGCAACTGCAAGAATTAGATTAAATAATGATATTAAGAAGATTAACATTAAGAAGAGTGTAAGGAAGGGTGACTCCATATCTTCAAAACTTTTTACAGCAATGCTGCAAGAAGTATTTTGTGAATTAAAATGGGAAGCTAAAGGAGTAAAAGTAAATGAAGATTATTTAAGACATTTAGATTTTGCATATTATATAGTGATTTTTTTGAAAATAATGCTTTAAAGCTTCAGGAAATATTGCAAGAGTTATCAGATGAAAGTAAGAAAGTAGGACTAAAGGTAAATGTTAAAAAGATTAAAAATAATGCCCAGTGGATTTTTTCAAAAGATGAAAATAACGATTGATAATGATGAGATAGAAGTTAACAACTACAAATACTTTGGTCAGATTATTACTGCAGATTGAAACATAATGGATGAAATTAATCATAGTATTAAACTTGTTTGGAGTGCTATTGGTACAAATAACTTAATATTAAAAAGAAATAAGTCTATAGGTTGAAATAGAAGGTTTTTAATAAATGTGTTTTACCAATTCTTAATTGTGGATCTGAAACTTGGATACTTAATAGAAGAGCAATACAAGTGACTTCAGATCACTCAGAGAAATATGAAGTGGTGCATGTTAAGAGTAACAAGAAGAGATCAAAAATACAATACATGGGTAAAAGAACAAACAGCTGTTACTGACATCATTGAAAGAATTAAAATACTTAAATGGAGTTGGGTTAGACATATAGTTAAAATAGATTCCATGAGATTGTAAAAACCCAGGAAGAGACTGCATGTGAGATGAATGGATGAAAAAGAAAGTGTTCAGGGGTTATGTGGAGCAGTGAGGCTGGAGATTGGAGAAGATGGATTGAACTTGGAAGAGGGGTGATAATGATTGGGTTGATAATGGTTGATGTTGATGATTATTTTTTGTTCCATATCAATATACTATGGATTACATATTGAACAGAGAATTGGTGGATATTGTTTTCATGTTCAGAAATGTTGTGTCACTACCACTAAATGAAGAAGAGGTTTCATTTATCTGTTTTTTTATTTATGTTTGTTATATTTTTGTATTAATAACTTCACTTAATAGAAAAAAAAATATTAAGAAATAAAGTGGAAATGTTTTAAATAATTTTGTCACAAAATTCTTTTTTTTAAAATAACACTGGAAATAATAAATGTTATAGCTTTTTTTACAGCTAGTTTGTTTTAGTCAAATATTGTAGGGACCCTGAAACTATATAATTAAAGAAACACTTGCACCCTTGGTTTACTAGATCATATATAAGTACCATACTTTACATACCAGTTTGGTTTTTTGAAGATACAATGAATACTCAAAAGTTAAATTTAATAGAAAAGTTTTTTTTTAAGATTTTATGAAATTATTCTGGTCGATGGTGCAAACTTAATGTGCTTTGCATTCCAAAAAGTATAAATGCAAATTTTATCATAATGTCAATTATTGAACATCAGACATCTCTCTTTCCTATTGATCTCAGATATATTGACTGATAGATCACTCTGAAAATGGAAACATTTATGAACTTCACTGGAATAGTTATAAAATGTTCAAATGATCTGCACTAGCAACTGCTTACATAAATCATTGGTGCTTTCATACACAAAATTATTTTATTTATTCAAAATGCATGCAATTCAAGAACTATATATTAATAACTGAAACATTGTATGAAATATTGGTATTAATATTTAATTTATATAGTAAATATCCTGAAGTTATAATTAGGTCATATTTTGCACACAATATTAAATACTTGAATGGCTTTACAGTCAGGAGTTCAGAAGAAATTTAAGCAACAGAAATACCAGAACTGGAATCAGTCTTAATAACATATACCCCAGAAACATTATGTGACATCTTTTTGAATGTTGTATCATTTTCTTAGTACATAATTGTTTTCCTAATTTTGTGATTCTTATCAACGTTATTTGAGTGCATTGTGTCATCATAACCATTAATAGCCATTATAAATGAGTATAACTTTAGAAAAAAAATCAGAAGTACAAAATAATGAAAATGAGTTTAATGATGAGTATATAAACTAGACTATAAACCATAAATATGTTCTAGATATACCATTCTGGTTCTTCAATTTTGTTCATTAATACTTTATGATAATTTTTAAACTTCAACAGCCTTTTTTCTGAATGTTTTCAATGACTGCATAATTGTAACTTTTTTTTTCAATAATATTTCTTTAAATGAAAGCAATCGACCTTGCACTTATTAGAGTGTCTTTGAGTTAATTTTTATAATGTAAATAGGATTGGTATTACCTATTAAAATAAAGTCCAAGATCACTATAAAGTGCTTTTCACTGAGTTTATTATTATTTATCAATTTCACATGTTGCAATCAAACAAAAAGAAGTATCATTACATTTAATAAACTGAACAATATGCTTGATTTATGATCTTTCATATTGTAGAGCATTTTTAAATAAATTTATTCCAGTGTCTTCATGATATATTGTTTGGCCAACCATGTTTTATTTTACTTAATAATGATGAAATACTCTAACTTTTATCTTGGTAAAGATATTATTATATTCAAATCTATGTATCATGTTAATGCCATCTATGATCTAAAATTGATCTTTGTTTTTAAGCTAATAATCTAATTTAAAAGTCAACGATAATGTAACCATTATTATATGAATTAAATGTTTGTAGATTGCATACAAAGCTTTAGTAATATTTTATGGATTATCTTTTGAAATAATGAGAATAACTTAATTTTAGAATTCAAAAATATGAATTTTTTTTTCAAAAATCCCAAATGTGATCTTTATGAAGCCACCTATAAACTTTTTCAAAGATTATATACTCAAAAATAAAAGCAAAAATAGAGAAAATGCTTATCCCTGTATGACACCAGCTTTTGTTGTAAACATGTCAGATTTTTTACCACCAGTTGTTATACTTTCTCTCATACCATCATCCCATAACAATTGTATAATGTGAATCAACTTTCATAGTCAACCAGTGTTTCAAAGATTGCTACAAATCTTCTTTAACCAAATTGATAAAGGCAATATGTAAACCATGTCTTTCTCATGAAACTTTTATTGCATTTACTTAATAACAATAACAGATCTATAATTTGAATTAACATTGTCATTAAAATCTTAGAAAATCCTTTGATAATAGTGATTAACAATGATATGGCATGATCTAAAATCCAATGACACAATTTTATGTACCCAATTGTTTTTAAAATTTTTGAGTAGTTTTGGAAGTAAAGATAAAACTATTATAGTTGTATTTTTATATTGAACTATTTCCATCATCTAATATGTGCATTGAATGTCTTTAGAAAATATTAACTTTTTAAATTTTCCAAATACATTCAACTGTTATAATAGCACATTAAACAGGTTAGTATATGCACAACATTTTGAGAGGTATTATTCTCCCCTCTTCTTTAGTTGTTGCTGGCCTGGCCAGTGACAATAGTAGCATGGGATTTGAACCTGGGACCTTAGATTCTTGAGTATTAAATTTTAAGTTAATGCTCTAACCAACTGAACCATTTTCCAAAGGCAACAGCCTATAGAAATTTCATATACTTATCTACAAGATTCCTCCTGATTTTTCCATTTTTTTTTCCTTAAGAGAAAAATTGGTTAGTTGTTTCCATACGTTATGTATAGTCACACAAGATTGGTTTATGGGATTTTTTGCCATTATCATGTGAGCAGCTTCTTTAAATTTTCTTCTTTGTATCTTTTCTTCTTTATCCAATATTTTTGTATTTTCCCAATAGAACATATGTTCATTGGCACATACATGGTCTGCTACCTTTACACATCTGTTTTCTTTCTTCTAATCATTAGTTTGTATTCTTGCAAGTTTTTTTTACTGGGATGACTGATCTGACCAATATATGTTTTTTTTTTTTCATATTCACATGGTATTTCATAGATGCAGTTTTTTTTCTTTTCAGCATTTCAAGTTTAGGCTTTGTAGATGTTAGAATTCTTCATCATGTGGAATGGCTCTGGAAAGCTGTTCTGATGTTGTATTGATTGCAGATTTTCCTTAATTTGTCTGATATGTTTGGAATGTATGAAGATACTACAGTACCAATAATTGTCATTTCTTTTGATGGTTCTTGTTGTTGTCTATTTAACATTTAATAACCACTGATGGATAATCATTTTTCATAAGAGTTTGTTCTATTTGGCCTTTTTTCCAAATCACTGGTTTCTGAACAAACTTCTCTTGCTCTGCTCCATAGTAATAGTATAACTGCAGGTTTTGTGTTTCTGGTATGATTGGATGTATATGCTAGGTATTTTTTGTATGTGTAGGTTTTTGGTAAACTGTAGTTTTAATTTTGCCATGAGGGATTCTTGTCACAAGAACATCTAAGAATGTCAATTTTTGTTTGTGTTCTGATTGTATTGTGAATTTAATTGAAGGGGATATTTTGTTGAGGTGTTTCCAGAAAGTTTATAGCAGTGTTTCACCATGTAACCATACAACAAATGTATTATCCACATAGTGAAGCCAAACTTTAGGTGGATATTGAGTACTTTTTATGACTATGATTTCAAGTTCTTCCATGTAAATATTGCTTTTCAGGGGAGACAGTGGTGAGCCCATAGACATTCCTTGATTTGGTGGAAGAACTCTGTGCTATACTGAAAGAAAGTTTGTTTTTATGCAGAATGTTAACAGTTTTATTATACTATCATTAGGAAGAGTTGTTCTGGTTTGAAAACTATTGTCACCATTTAATATTTTCCTTACAATAGACAATGCTTCTTTTTATGGTACATTCATGAATAAACTTTCCACATAAAAGCTTATCAGTAAGTTCATTCTTTCAATTTTCATGTTCTTGATTAATTCTATAAGGTGTCTAGAATCCCTGAGAAAGGACTGGTTCGCGTATGCCAAAGGACTTGTGACTTTGAGAAGAAATCTTGTCAAATTTTGGCAAGATGAATCTCTAGAACTAACAATAGGTTATAATGGGACATGATCTTTATGGATTTTAGGTAGATCATAAAGATGAGAAATTTTTTCTGAAATATGACATTATTTTACTTTTTTCTGAATCAGTGAAGTACTTGCAATGCTTTCTGAATAATGCTTGTAACTTTGTTTCCGTACTCGGTATTGGATTTTTTGCCTCTTTTCTATATTGGCCTGCTGAGAGGAGTTCTTTTATTTTGTTATCATAATCAGTTGTATTCATTACAACTGTTGCAGCCTTTGTACTTTGAGAGATTTAATTGCTCTCTTCTCACCATAGGATATGTTTGACTTCAATTTTTGTTGCTTGTCAAGTGTTCTTTTTATTCTCCAGCTCCCTGCTGACAAAGACAATGCAACAGTTGTAATGGATACAACTGATTTTGACATCAAAATATAAGAACTCCTCACTGCAGGCCAATATAGAAAAGTGGCAAAATATCCATTACTGAGTACAGAAATAAAGTCACAAGAATTTCCCAGAAAGCATTGTAAGTACTTCACTGATTCAGAAAAAAGTAAAATACAACATCATATTTCAGAAAAATTTCTCATCTTTATGGTCTGCCTAAAATTTATAAGGATCATGTTCCATTAAAACCTAATATTATTTCTAGAGATTTAACTTACCAAAATTTGGTAAGATTTCTTCTCAATTTCTCAGTCCTTTGGCATACAAGATCCAGTCCTTTGTCAGGGATTCTATATACTTTGTAGAATTATTCAAGAACATGAAAATTGAAATAACTGACTTACTGGTAAGCTTTGATGTGGAAAGTTTATTCATGAATGCATGATGTGAAGAAGCATTGTATATTGTAAAGAAAAGATTAAATGGTGATAATAGTTTAAAAACCAGAACAGCTTTTCCTATTGATAGTATAATGGAATTGTTAACATTCTGCATAAAAACAACCTACTTTCAATATAACACAGAATTTTTCCAACTAAATCAAAGAATGGCTATGGGCTCACCATTGTCTCCCCTGAGTAGCAATATTTACATGAAAGAACTTTAAATCACAGCCATAAAAACTACTTCATATCCACCTAATGTTTGGTTTCACTACATGAATGATACATTTATTGTACGACCACATGGTGAAGCACTCCTACAAACTTTCAGGAATTACACCAACAACATATCCCTTTCAATTAAATTCACAATAGAATCAGAACAATAACAAAAATTGGTATTTTTAGATGTTCTTGTGACAAGATTCTCTCATGGCAAAACAAAACTACAGTTTACCAAAAATTTACAACAGGAAAATACTTAGCCTACACATCCAATCACACCAGAAACACAAGACATGGAATTATACTATCATTATGGAACAGAGCAAAAGAAATTTGTTCAGAAACCAGCGATTTGGAAAAAGAAAAGATCTATGTTATAACGATCCAGAGAAAGGAGCTTAATGTAAACTGCACTACAGGGCGCCATCTAGGCATTTGAACCTAGAAAAATTTATAAAGTAGGTGGATACGTAAGTTAAAAAAAATTTTTTTTTTTTTTTTTTTATATTGTGATTTAATATATTTTGATTCCGGTTGTTAGCCCATTGTCACTAGCTCAGGGATTAGCCAAGATTTATATTTATAATAAATTCTTATCTAAGAATATATAAAAAAGAATAAAATAAGCCACTGCCAGTAATTAACACACAAACATTTATTTACGCACATATATAAAATTTAGCATTATTTTTGAATAACTTTTGCTTTGGATTTTAACTTGATTTTAGAATTTAAATTTACATTTTAATTTTTATAATATTATAAGTTTACATTTTAATTTTTTATAAGTTCGCACAGATGGATTTATAAAAGTTTGTTTTAAAATGTTTGAGTATAGATCGGTTACATAGATTTCACGGTTAAAAACATTTCAAAATAAACATAAATGATCAAAATACAAAGTCATTGATACCGTCAATTGCAGAGGGAAATTTATAAGTAACCCAATAGCATTCACCATAAAATGCTTGCATTGACACCAATAACTTAAAAGACATCTGAATAAATACATTTTAGATACTCACCGTAAGGTATCATTATTTATCGAATGTCTATATATTTTGATCCAATATGAAAACCCAAAACATAATTAACCGATAACGAATCCATGCAAGCGTCTATAAACAACTTAAATTTAATGCATTTTTATTTAGTGTCGAGTATGAATAGACTACATAGATTTGCATTTGAAGATAAAACATTCTATCCCCATTTAACCTTAGGCTAAAAGTTCGCAGTCAAACTGGCATCAATCCATCTGATATATCAATGTATTCAATGTAATACGAATACGGCAACACAAAATAGGTTAAGATAAGACATTGGCTCTCATCAGATAGGAATATTATATCTATCTAACGAGAAGAACAAAAAAAACTCCATAGAAATGGACTGCGGTCATTTTGCCGACTTACTATCCCATTCCCTAGGCAAGAGAAAGTGTGCGGCGTATACAAGCGATTCTGCTCATAGCGAATCTTGCATTACATTTACTAACTACATCAATATATCCAATCCATTGACCCAATTCAACAACGACATGAATAACCTAAGATTACCTTCCCCTAATATAACTTTACAAGTCTTCACGCCTGACTTGGGTTTATCATTGATATATTTTAATTTATCAGAAAACAGAAATCATAATAAAACTTAAAAAACAAAAAAATATATAAATGGAAATGATTTTACAAAAGAAATTCATCAAATAACATTTTAACTACTTTAGCCAGATAGGAAATTCTTATATTTATAAATATTGAAAAGTTTAGTATTTAGAGTTCTTTTGTTTAGAAATGTTCATAAATTATATATTTCTTACTGTTTGAAAAATGTCCGTTTTGCTCTGATTTCTTGTAATGGAAGGTATTAATCCCACGAAGTCATAAGGAGATCGGTGTGCAGTTAATTGCTGGTCCTTTATGGTTGATGGTATTCTTCTGGGCCTTGATGTCCTGTGGCCTGCAATATCGGAAAACAATGTTTCATTTTTTTTGAACAACTGAAGGAATTGAAAGTGCGTCTTTCAATCCCTTCTCCTTCAACTCCGCACTAACACCTATAGTCACATCATAATAATCCTTTTTATTTCCAACTTTTCCTTTTATATTAATTTTGTGGATTAACTCAACAATATGTCATCGATGTGATGGTCCTTTCACTGAGGTCCGATTCCATTGTTTTTCTCTCATTTGCTATTAGTTTCTATTGTTTTCCTATCTGACCATTGCTTATACATTTAAATGCCCAAAGGCTAGTTCACTTTGACTAATTAAAATAATCATTTCCATTTCTGATTAATTAATGTGTTTTCCAAACTTAAAGATATATTTTTGTCTCTAAATCTTTTTGTTGAAAGATTTAGTTTTTCTATTTTTAATAAAGTTTTATTTTAATAATTTTTTTTTTTATCTGTGCGATTTTATATATATATGAGTTTAAGATGATTTTTTAATTTTCAATTTTTAATTCTTAAAAAAGAAATTTTTATTTGTGAACTTTTATTTTTTTCATGTTTAATAATAAAAAACAATGTAACGTCGTCTGTGCCCGTTACAATGTAGAACAAATTCTTATGAAAAATGGTTATCCATCATCTGTTATTAAGAAAATGTTAAATAGACAACAAAAAGAACCATCATGAGAAAAGACAATTATTGGTACTGTAGTGTATCCATACATTTCAAAAGTAGCTGACAAATTTTAAAAAAACGTGCAATCCGTATAACATCAGAACAGCTTTCTAGAGTCATACTACACTATGAGTAATTCTAACATCTACAAAGCATAAACTTGAAATGCTGAAATAAAAAATTGCATCTATGAAATACCATGTGAATGTGGAAGAACAAATATTGGTGAAATCAGTCATCTCATTGAAAAGCACTTGCAACAACACAAACTGATGATTAGAAGAGAGAAAACATGTGTCTAAGGTAACAGATTATGTATGTACCAATGGACATATATGTTCAATTGGGAAAATACAAGAATATTGGATAGAGAAGAAAAGGTACAAAGAAGAAAATTTGAGACAGCTGCTCACATAACAATGGCAAAAAATTGCATTAGCTAACCTAGTGTGACTATATTCAATGTAAGGAAACCACTAATCAACTTTGCTCTTAGAAAAAAATGGAGAAATCAGGAGGACTCTCAGATGTAAGTATATGAAATTTCTACAGTCGGTTACCTTTGGAAGAATGGCTCAGTTGGTTAGAGCATTAGCTCAAGAATCTAAGGGTCCAGGTTCGAATCTCATGCTGATACTCTCACTGGCCAGGCCATCAACACCTAAAAATGATGGGAGAATAATACTGCTTGTAACTAACAGTTGAAGGTATTTAGAGTATTTTAATAAAGTTAATTTTTTAAAGACATTAAATACACATATTATATGATGGAAATAGTTCAATATAAAACTACAATTAGAATACCATCATCACAAACTTTCGTGAAAACAATAAGACTATTATGTTTTCAACCTTTAGTAAATATTGCTTCAGGACTTATAGACAATCTATCATTAAGATTAAACATAAAGAAAAACTTGATTGATAAGGCTGTGAGATAGAATTATATATTTTAGCAATTATATGTTAACTATTGCATCTTTGATTTTTTGATAGAGTTGATATTTATCAAACAAATCATCACCTACTTGTACGTTTACTTTAACATTTTTATTAGAGCCAGGAATCTACTCTATTCTTGTTGTTGTTGTTATAATTATTTTTATTAGGTATCATTATTATTTTATTATACTGTATATCTGCAGAAAGGAGTTTGCTATTAACTGAAAGGAGACCGTTTGATTCCTCTTGGGGGCCTTAAAGGAACCGAGCAGGGCAAATTCCTAATGTCCACTCCATACATTCTTGTCATTGCAGCTGTTATTACTATGTGATTATTCATATAGTATATGAACATGGATGGGCTGCTCACCAACACGCATTAGCCAGCATGGTGAGTTTATTGGCTTTTTCCCTCTGAGTTTAAGAATATTTTTTCAATATATACAATCATGACAGACAAAAATAAATCTTTCATTATAAATAAAAAATGGAAGAATAACATTGTGGAGATTGATGGTGTATCAGACAGAGTGGCAAGATTAGTTTTACAACTTAATAGCAGATACCAAATGCAGATAATTCAGGTTTATGCCCCAACAAGTTCTCATAGTGATGAAGTTATAGAAGATTTTTATATGGATGTACAAAAGTCTTTTGATCAGAGTAAACAACATTTTAAAATTGTTATGGGAGACTTTAATGCTAGAATTGGTAAACAAATGAAAGATGAAAGTGCTGTAGGTAGTTTTGGTTGTGGTAATAGAAATGAGAGAGGACATAGACTTGTGGAGTTTGCAGAGAAAGAAAAACTTTATATTATGAATTCTTTTTTTGAGAAAAATGTTAAAAGGAAATGGACATGGAAGCATCCAAATGAAGGTACAGCAGAATTGGATTATATTTTGACTAACTAAAAATACATATTTCAAGATTGTAATGTTCTCAATAAATTTAACACAGGAAGTGATCACCGATTAGTAAGATGTAAGATACATGTTAATGCAAAACTAGAGAGACAAAAATTATTAAGAAAAACAATATTTACTGTTGATATTCCTAATCTTCAGAAACATTCTAATGAATTTAAATTAGAACTTTCAAATCGGTTTCAAGTATTAGTAGATTTTGAACATGATTCAGATTTGAATGACCTTAATAGTAAATAAGCGATACACTTTTAAAAACTACAACAAAGATAGCTGGTAGAAAAAAGCAGCAATTGACCAGTAAAATTTCTACTGAGACTAGAAAATTTATGAAGAAAAGAAGGAATATGAGGATATACAACAATGATGCATTAAAAAAGATTGAGTATCTTGAATTTTGTAAAATGGTGCAGAAAAGAGTTGAAAATGATATAAGAAAGTATAATTGTGAACTAGCAAGGAAAGCTGTAGATGAGAATAGAAATCTAAAGAGTGTAAAACAACATTTTGGTATTGGTAGGAAATTTATATCTGCAATAAGAAAAAAAGATGGCATTATTACTAAAAAGAGAGATGACATTATGAAATGTGCAGAAGACTTCTATCAAGAATTATATAGTAATAAAGAACAAGTGCACCCTATACGTATTATATCTTCCGAATTACCCAGAATTTTAAATGAAGAAGTGAGACATGCAATTAAAAGTATGAAGAAAGGACAGGCTCCAGGTAATGATGGAATTGTAATTGATATATTAAAAGAAGCAGGTGAAGAAATAGAAAAAATTTTAGCAAAGTTATATACCAAATGTCTAAATGATAAAGATCTACCAGATGATTGGAAGAATGCAGTATTAATATTAATATTTAAAAAAGGTGATAAAGAAGATATTAGAAATTACAGACCTATCAGTCTTTTATCAGTTTTATACAAAATTTTTACTAAAATAATTACAACTCGTCTTCAGAAAACACTGGATTTCCACCAGCCAAGAGAACAAGCTGGATTTAAAAGTGGTTTTAGTACAGTAGATCATATCCAGGTATTGAGAGAAATTATAGAAAGGACAAATGAATATGAGTTGTCATTATGCTTAGGATTTGTAGACTATGAAAAGGCATTTGATTCTATAAACATTTCTTCAGTGATTAAAGCATTGGATCATCAAGGTGTAGATCCAGGATATTGTTATATTTTAAAGAATATTTATAAAAATGCAACAGCAACAATTAGATTACATAATGATAGTAGGAAAATCAACATTGAAAAGGGTGTAAGACAGGGTGACTCCATATCTCCAAAACTTTTTACAGCTGTGCTGCAAGAAGTATTTTGTGGATTAAAATGGGAAGCTAAAAGAGTGAAAGTAAATGGAGATTATTTAAATCATTTACATTTTGCAGATGATGTAGTTGTTTTTACAAATAATGCTTTAGAGCTACAGGAAATGTTGCAAGAGTTATCAGATGAAAGTAGGAAAGTAGGACTAAAGATAAATGCTAAAAAGACTAAAGTAATGTTTAATAGATTTTCTCAAAATATGAAAATAAAGATTGATTATGATGAGTTAGAAAAAGTTAACAGTTACAAATACCTTGGTCAGATTATTAATACAGATGGAAATATAATGGATGAAATTAATCATAGAATTAAACTTGGTTGGAGTGCTTTTGGTAGAAATAATTTGATACTAAAAGGAAATATGCCTATGTGTTTGAAAAGGAAGGTTTTTAATAAATGTGTTTTGCCAGTTCTTACTTATGGATCTGAGACTTGAACACTTAATAGAAGAGCAATACAGAGACTTCAGACCACTCAAAGAAGTATGGAGAGATGCATGTTGGGAGTAACAAGAAGGAATCAAAAATGCAATGTATGGGTAAGAGAACAAACAGGTGTTACTGACCTCATTGAAAAAATTAAAAGACTGAAGTGGAGTTGGACTGGACATATTGTTAGAAGAGATGATAACAGATGGACATTTGAAATTTTAAACTGGATTCCAAGAGATTGTAAAAGACCCAGAAAGAGACCACATGTGAGATGGATGGATGAAATAAGAAAGTGTGCAGGGGTGATGTGGAGAAGAGAAGCTAAAGATAGGAAAAAATGGATTGAATTTGGAGAGATCTTCATCCTGCAGTGGATTGATAATGGTTGATGATGATGATGATGATACCTGGAAATTGTTTTAAAAATGTGTGTACAGTAAGATAATAGGTAAAGTAACTAGATTATTATCTAAAACAGAACATGGTTTTATACCAGGTAGATTTGTTGAGACAAAATTTCATATATATTCAAGATGCTATTGCAAATGCAATTGATAACAGATTGCAACTAGATGTAATCATGATGTGCTACAAGGTTAATTCTGCATCCCATTTTATATTTTCTTTATACATAGAATCTAAGATTTATGTTTTTGCAGATGATATTGCTTTATCTTATGCTGCAGTTTCATATAATTTTCTTGAAAAAATCATGATTTATTTCTAATTAACAAATGGTTAGCTTTTAATTGTTTATCAATTAATCTGAATACAACAAAAGTGATTAATTTTTCTTATAAGTCTAATATACATTCACTTGACATTATTATTTGTAATAAGTATTTTTGGCATTGTAATAGCACTTGTACTTGTGTTAGTATTTCATTTGTTGATAATACTTGCTATCTAGATGTTTTTATTGATTCTAGACTATCCTGGTCAAATCATCTTGACTCTTTTGTTCTTATTTACATAAATTAAATTATATGCTTTTCTACTTATCTAAATGTTTTCAATCAGTACACTTTGATTATTTGATATATTTATTGTTATCAAAGCTTATTATGTTATAATATATCAGTCTGGAGGAACTGTTCTACTTTTGCCATGAATACTTTGTCTGTTTTACAGAATTATACAATGCACATCATTTTTGGTAGATCATGAACCACATATGTTACAGATATTTATGGGACTTATAATATACTAGATGTTTTTTTATTTATATCCGTATATAGGAAAATTCACTTAGATACTAAATCTTCTGTTATAATTACTTGTTTATCTACTACATATCAACTGGCTTTACCCAATCAATTTAGTTATATTGGTCCCAAATTATTTACATATTTATATAAGACTGTTCTGTGAATTTAAGGAACATCATTTATTTGAATTTTTAAAAGCATTTATAGCATAGGCTATATTATACCAAACATTAACTTTATTTGTTGCTCATATTGTTTGTTATATTGTAGTCATTTACTATACTGGTTTAAGTATGTCAAATGCAATTTCTTTGTGATTTTAATATTTAATATGTTATATTCATAGTTTATGTATTTTATTAATATTTTTACTTGTTATACTTAAATTTCTCATTCAAAATTTTTTTTCTATGGAATTTATATCACTATATTATATACTTATTGTTTGTTTTAATAAATAAATAAAACTTATTATTATAATAAGAGGTAATTTACTCTTAGCTTGACTAAACAAAGTCTTCCTAGATGATAGTTTTTAAATCTTATGTCATTAGCTTGAATAATACAAAACTGTTTACTAAATATGTATATGTTAAATAGTTCTTATTAATGAAGGTCTACTTTTAAAAATTAATCTATAGATTTGGTTGGTATTACTAAATAATGTCTTTGAATTATTCATGCTTACAATATAATTTTCTGAAGGAAAAAATTAGAATGTTTTTAAAGTAATTGTTGCAGAAATTCAGATTTGTGATCCTAAATAGTCTATTGCCTAAGAGATTTGAGGTAAACCTTTAAGCTTTCATTGCTATACTTAGAACCGTTAAATATGTTACATTTATAACTACTGCTTTGACAAAAATATTCCGAGCATAACTCAGATAAATTAATCATTTCTAATACAATTTCCTTGACAATATAATAAATAAAGCATATTATATTATTTATATGGTTAGTAATGGGCAAATGATTTAAACTAGATTTTAAGAAATGCTTTTGGCTTCAGTGCTTGATATCTTGAAAGTGAACTACTTTCTAAGTTTTTCAATACTTATGCAAAACATGGTCTCTTTAGTTTTTACATTTGGACTAACATCAGAATCATAACTACAAAGGAAACATTAAAACAGACACATTAGTTTACAAAATGCTACATTTGATGATATTTGAGCTTTTTCCCCTCTATAGAAGTCAATCATATTGACTAGTAAATTATCAAAGAAATTTATAAATAATTCTATTAAAGAATAGCAATGACAAACTTCAATGAATGAACATAATCAGAATCCTTTTTTAGCTTCATTTTAATGACTTTATCTGATTATCCATAGAATAATGATTTAATGATCTTCTATTTGTTGAAACAAACATTCTTCAACCAGTAACAATTGTTGATTGAAGGCATTTTGATATTCTGCAAAAAATTATGTAGTTATTTTGTTTTGAACTTGTATGTGCATGCATATGTATATTTATTGTGTGTGTAAAAAGTAGAGTACTATATTCATCAATTTAATATAAAAGATAAATGTAATGTTAGCAAAATAAGATATGAAATTTATATATATATACCTTGCTTTATTTTATATATTATTTATTTAGAATGATGTGATTTACAAATACATGAATTTAATAATTTTTCATTCTTTCACATAATAATGTATGATTGGGGTTTATTAATATAATAATATTATAGCTAATGTATTTACCATTTGGAGCATTTATTTTGAATTGTAACACAATTGATGAATAGATAGTTTGCCTTTTAGTGAAACATATGTCTTGAAAAGATTGATTTGTTTTATGTATTTATTTTGGAAATATTACTATAGTTTTGGTAAAGCAAGTAATACTAGTTTGAGAATTAGAACACTACACAATTTAATAACAATATAATTAAATAGCAGTGCCAACTGTAAATATATATAACAAACTGAAATAATGTAAATTTCAAAAATCAAACAAATTTCTGTGAAGAGCTTATGTTTTTGGAACTGCCTCTCTTGTCAAATGCATATAGAGGATCTAATCCTTATATCATCAAAGTGATTTCTTATTATATTAATATCACAAATACAAATAATTTTATTTCTTCAATTCAGATTTAATAAAGTAATAGTATTAATTATATTTTAGGCTTTAGTTATTTTATTACATTTACAAAGAGTTATACATATACATTGCATTTTGTAAGTCAATATTGCTAAAAATAACAATATAAATTTAAAATACTTTCTTTTTATTTTGTGATATATGTAAAACAAATATGTTGAGACAAAAATAAATTTTGCTTTATAAAATACACTAATAAATTATATTTTGTATGCTCAATAAAAAGTGCATACAGGGCTTACAACTTTCACCATGTAACATTGAAATGAAAGAATTAATATTTATAAGTTTGTATGGCTTATTCCTAAACACCCTGTAGCCATATTGGAATAGTCTTATTATATCGAATATTTGCATTAGTTATTCAAGTTCTATTATTATTTTGTTTTTTGTTTACAATAAAAATATAGATCATATGTGGTAATTGATTACCTTCTATGTACTTAATCAGGAAAACTGTTTTTGAAATGTATATGTCCTACAGAAGAATTTTCTCTTTCATCAAATATAGTGTTTGAAGGAATATAACTTGCACCATAAAATGTTTATATTGTTTCCATTGTGTGTGTATATATTTATATATGTGTGTTATATAATGAACGTGGATAGCTCTTAACAAGTTTTTCCGAATATCCCTATCTCCAGAACGGTTTCTATTGGCTTTCGTCACTGAGGTGCTAGGCTATTCAGACATATATATAATAACTAATAATTTAATATTGAATAAATTTGACATGTGAAATTTATCAAGTCTATGTTAAATAAAAATTCTACTGTCCTCTAGTTGACATGTTCAATAAATTTTTATAGCGAGAAATTGGACTACGTGGATCATTGCTTATCATATTTTAGATCTTTTTATTTAGAGTTGTTCAAAACAATAACAGCCAGAGAACAAACTTAAACCAGTCTATATATTTTAATGTACATTGATTATTAAATAACTGATATTAAGTTTATATAGCAGAGATGTCTCGTTCAAACACATTTCAAATATGTAATGATAAATAATATTTTTCTGTAAAAAGTTATTGAACATGGCAACTGTTTGGTAAATTTCGCAACATTGTATTTATTCAATATTAAAATATTATTTAGCATTACATATATTATGAGGTGTTTGATTATTATAAAGTTTTAGAAGTGATTGAGATATCTTTCTCTGTAAACGTAATATCAGTTATTTAAAAATTGATTTTCGTTAAAATATATAAAACTCATTTAATTTGCTTTCTGTCTGTTATTGTTCTGAATAACTCTAAATAAAAATATCTAAAATACGGTAACAAGTAATCCACTTGGTCCATTTTCTTACTGTAAAAAGTTATCGAACATGGTAGCTAAACGGCAAATCAATTATTATTTAAAATAAAGTTGGTAAATTTCACATGACATTATATTCTATATGTGTGTGTGTTGCGTGCAAAAACTGAAATATTGTTGGATATAAGTTTAATATAAAACAATACATTTAACAATCTGTGTTGGCAAACCATTCTTAATATTTAACAAATATACAATGAGAAATACTATTTGTTTCACTAAAACTTTGAGATGGCAATATTTATTTATAGTTACATATTGGTCTATTTTTATCATATATTCAAATTTTTTTTATTTTTATTTTTTAAAAATATATATATATTTATTGACATAATAAAATTGTACAGATGAATAATAAATACGCTTAGTTAATATGTTGGCTCATCCATTGCTGACGTTGGTCTGGTAGATGTATGCCAGAACCTTCTCTGCACTAGCAGGTTGATATATGAGTAAATACGTAATATTTTGTTGGTATTGCCCACCCCTTTTGAGGTTGACCCAATAATGCTAACTTATCAGCTGGAAAACATGCAGTGTGAAATCAATGCCTCTCTAGTAGAATTCAACATGTTGGAACATAACTACTTCTTCCACGATACACTACATTATGGATATATCAGGTCCAAATTTCATGTAGAGTCTGTGGGCCATATTAGTAGGCTCCATGCATTATTAAACAAAAATCTAGAGGATAGTATCTTGTCCTTGTTTTGAAGAGCTTTGAGCCTATCACAAAATATAGCATTGGGGTCCGGTGTTGGTTGTGTGAACTTTGTCCTGCACCTTGTGTACCAAAAAGCATATGTCAGGAAGATAGATAACCTGATAACAGTAAAGTCTCCAGAGAAGAGACAACCCCTGATATCCAGGATTTTATCCACTGCTATAATGCAGTGTTGAGAGATGACACTTCGAATACTGTTATAGCCTGGACATATATTTAACAGATGATTAAAGGTCTCCTCTCCTCTAGAATAGGCATGATAAATTGGGTCTATTTTATTTAGAAACCGCTTATAGTATAAGAATGTATTAGTTGGCATGGAGCCCATATTCACCTTGATCAGATAATCCAAAAGTTTGGGCTCCAGTAGCAGATATTTAAATATTGTGGTGATTTTATGATTGCTGCACCCTAGGTGAGCATAAATAAACTGTATTTTGAGGATTCAGCAGGCGATGTGCCTGCCAGATGTTGATTTTATCATTAAACTCTGTTGTTGAGTGCCCGATGTATAGAGATTGTTGTTTAATAATGGTGTCAAGCCATGTGTGTTTACTGGGGGGAGGTCTGTCAGTAGGTATTACAGACTCTATAATATCTGATAGAGGGTATTTTTTCCCAGGTTTACTAAAAATGAATGCCCTTTTTGGAAATTGATTGTCTGAATTGAATGGAGACCCATACCGTTCTGTCTCCTGTGAAACTGAAGTCTGCGGATGCTAATTACAGTGGTCCGACCTCTCCATAAGAGCTGACCACAGAGCCTCCGAATTTGTAAGCTGAATGATTTGGTAACTGTCATTATTGGGAGATAGTAATTTATGCTCGCCATAATCTTCATATTAATCAGAGCAATCTTCTCTTGTAGGGACAGGTATGTCCTTAACAGCGACTGAACCACCTTAGTAGCATTTCTTATGATGGATTTTTGTAGGTAGACAGACATAGCAGTCTGTGACTTGATGATAGAAAACCCCAGAAAACACTGAAGTTCCGCAAAAAAATTGGATAGTATTTACCTACCAGTGTTGATGCACCAGGATGATGACTTGTGAGGATTGATGGATAATTTATAATCTTTAGTATAATTGGTAATTATGGAATGAAGTGTCTTCAGATGTTTACGGGATGGAAGAACCACAAGTATGTCATCCATGTTAGTGAAAACCTTGATGTTTTTCTTAAGCTGGGGCACATATATACCTGGAAGCTGATCTAGCTCTTTAATCAGAGGGTCAATGTACTTTATGAACAATAGACCACTCAATGGTGATTCTTGTGGTATGGATCTTGAAGGGGCAAATCCGTCTGAGTAATGTCCATTTATGGAAATATGAATATGCCTATTATTCAGGAGATTGTCCAATATCTGAATTATCTGTTTTGATATGTCCAATTGAGATAGCAATTCAAGAAGAATGTTGACATCTACTGTATCAAAAGCATTGGACGCATCCAGCTGAACTGCCACAGGCTGGGATTTTCTGTTAGATCTAATGTGATCAAGCATAATTTTCACTTCACCAATTGCAGTCAGTGCTGATGATCCCTTCCTTGCATATTGAGAGGCCGATATATCCTGTAGAATGGCATCCTGAATTTTTTCTTTTATTATACCCTCCATGACTTTGAACAAAATTGGGGTCATCGATATTGGCCTGATACTGCTAAGAGAGGTAGGATCCTGGATCTTTTTAATGAATGGGACCATGGCGATTGGATATAGGTTTAGGTTAGGAATTACTCTCCTTTCAATGGCAAGGTAGTTTAACATGTTTAATATAATCCTCACAATAAAAAAATTTAAGTGAGTGAACACAAACTTCGGGATGGCATGAATCCCAGGATGAACACTGTCAGGGAGACCCTGCAACCTTCTCCATGATCTGCCTCTCTGGTTGTGCCCATCCATATTTGACAATTTGAATATATTATATTTGTAATTTCAAAAAAAAGGATATATATAATATATAATTGTCAAATATTTTTAGAAAATAATAAACTATTTATAACTTTTCTAAATATATTCAGCTTTTAGTAATAATATGGCAATTAGCATAAAACAATATTAGTAATAACAATTAGTTCTATACAAATCTGTATATTATTATTGTGATCTAAACTAATTTTTGTTTATTATTAATAGTTGAATATATTTGGAAAAATATAAGTAAAGTTTGAATTTTTTAAAAACGTTTAATAATTAAACTAGATAATGGAGAGAACTGCAATTGCTTTTTCTGCAAGCATGAAAAGATTTTCTAACCACTGAATTATATACATTATTATTTTAACTAACTCTGTAAGCATATATTTGTACTGCATTACATATTAAAAAGAAATATCCCTCATATGTGATTTTTTTTCCCCTATGTCTGATCTGTAATCAGTTTTTTTTTAATCAACTTATCAATTAGAATTTTAAAATGCTTTATAATTTATGGTCTTAAAAAAGTACTTTTTTATTTATATATTTAATAATATTAGTTTTATATTTTGTTAGATTGTAATGCACCTTCTATGTTCATACATGGATTCTCGTCTTCCACCAAATCCTAAGTATCCTGATGGTAAAAATTTTACTAATCAATATTTTATGAAAACTCCAGATAAACCAGGTAAAATTTAATCATTTGTGTGTGTGTGGGTGTTTTTAATAACTAAGTAGAATTAGAGATTTTTTTTTAAATTTATGGATATAATATTAGGTAATGCACTTTAATTATCTATTGTTTGCATTTTTTTTTCATTTACATTAATATATATGTATGCATGATATTTATGTATTTTGAACCTATTAATAATCACATGTATAATGTTATAAATCCACCTATCTTGCTCATGATGGACTCACATCAGATTGAATAAACATGAAAGCGCTTCCAACAGACTTAAGTTTGTTTTAGTTAAAGCTTATAGCTAACTTAGTCTGTAAATGGTTCTCTTGTCTTATTAGAGTACGAGTTGAATAAACTTATCATTCTGTTTTGGGCTATTTAAATGGTGCTTTGTATACCATGTAAGTGCAGTAAATTTAGAATTTGCCATTATGCTTTATTGTTGTTTTTTTTTATGGGAACAATAAGTGTTGAATTCAGTGTGTTTGTATCTGAGCATTAATTGTTCTGTATGAAGTGGAAAATAAAATGTGATTTGATTATTATTAAATCTATTTCCTTTATTCTAATTTTGTCATTTTGTGTTTATTTGAGTAATCAATAGATGGCAGTACTTAACAAATTTCCTATCCATATCCTTTAACAAATTAGTTTTTAGTTTATGAACATGGATAGGTCAGCATTGAATGAGATTTATTAAACATTACCAACTACTCAAGTTTACACTAGATAGTAGAACTAAATTACAAGAAATCACATGATATTTAAAAGTAATGTATAGACAGAGGTCATGTGATTTTTGGTGATTGTATCATTTATTATATTTATGTATAGGCATATTGCATTCATGTTTCACTGATATCTAGACAAAACCTTAATATTTTATAGCCTAAAACTATCAACATATTTATCACTATTTATTCTTGAATTATAAAATATTTTTAATAAGTGTAAATCCAGAAAACATCTTGATGTAAATAACTTATTAAGATGTAAATGTAATTCTAAATTTAAAATTCTCTAGTGTTCTATATTAAGAGGGTAACAAGTGATGTCAAATTATCATTGATATCAAGTGTTATTATTTGATTATAGTATTTTATTGCATAGTTAATTTACCCATCTTTGGACAGAAAACTTTGAAAGTTTAGCAAGGTTTATTCTGCACATGTTACAGCTGTTTATTAAATACTACTGTTTTATAATTATAAAATGTTCATTGAAAAGATTTTTCACTTTTATGATTACTTTCATGTCAATTTAAATTTGTTTTTCTTAAGAAGCTTTGCAATAAAATAAACAATACTTAAAGTTTGCTTTAGTATGAGATTAAGAATCATTTCAAGCACTCTTTCAATCATAGAAGCTATAATCCAGAGAATTTATTTCTAGGATGATTTTTTCCAAGTTATTTTTGTTATGTTCAATAAATTGTTATTCTGAAAATTTGTTTCCTATTCTGAATATTTTATTTCACACTGGAAAACCAAAATAAAATATCCCCAAAATTAAAATATATGATTCTTTTAGAATTTATTGTATGCTGAATTTAAATATGATTATAAAATTTCTCTATTTAGGTAAAATTCTTGAATAGCAAGCAATTTTAATCTTAAAACTTAAAATCTGATCAAAAGGCAAATCTGTAGTTTAAACAATATTTGTTTATTATCTGCTCTATTTTATCGCTTAGGTGTTGAGTAGTAATATTTTTTTTATTTTAGATTTCATAGAAATTTGAACCGTACTTCGTTTTCATATATTAAAACTATAATAGATTTTTTTTAAAATTAACACTTATATGATATATTTATAAATTCTGCTATGATTTTACATGGATTTATTTTTGGTGAAGGATTTTATTTTTATTACTGCAACTTTACATAACATTTCCAGTGCTCCTGCACTGACATTTTTTATTGCATCTTTGTGTACTTTTCTAAAATCAATTTTCAGATTAAATAATTTACAATAGAAATTTAAAAAATCACAAGTAATTTATTTTTAATTTTTGAATGGCCATATATAAGTATAGTAATAGTACAAAGAAACAAAGGTGAACCTAGGATGATTGAAATCATTATCATCAATTCCAAGTCATGAACAAATTTAAATTTCAGTTTTTCAAATAATATGAATAAATATGAGGAATGAGGCTGAATATAATGAGTATGAAAAATCAACAGAGACCTTAATTATAAATATATGTTCTCTAGCACTACACAAAAGCAATAATCATTCATCATCATGAATGATCAACAATAAAAAAATAAATCAACAGTTAATCTTGTGACTCGATTTGAAATGGGTCTTCTGTAGACCAGATTAATTATTTAACCCTTGCCAGCTTGGGGCAGATTATTTAAACATAAACCTGGATGCACAAACTTAAGTGCTCATCCGTAAAAATGTATAACAATAAAAAACAATCATGCTGGGATACTAAACATGCTGATAAGCATCAATGCTTTGACCACTTAGTACCATTAATATACTGGCCAACTATAATCTTAATTTTTTTAGTAAATGATTAAAGTGAAATGTAGTGCATATACTTTAAAGTATATGATCTTTGTGTCATCCAGCATCATCATCATCTGAATGTCAATAACACTAAACATAAGCCTCCTTTATATAACAGACTATTATACATGTATCCAGCTCAGTGAACAACTGTTACTGTGATCAAGAGGTATAATATAACATGCAATAATTTATATCTATTCTATGATTGAATAAATTCACTGGAATAATTTAAACAATAAAATATAATTTTATTAATAACAATTAAACTAAAATGAAATTAAGGTTTGTTGAGTATGCCATAAATATAAATTCACTTTTCTGATTTAGATTTATACAAAAAAAAATCCATTATTACATTGTAATTTACATATATGTCCCAATATCTCATAATAGGTTTACATAAAATACATATATATCAGCATACAGACATGTGGTATAATAATTTATGAACCTATTTTAATTGTCATAAACCTATAAATGAAATTCATTTTATAATACATAATTAATGTCTGATTTAACATATATGTGTGTATGCATGGAAATGCATGCACATACTGGGATTTTAAAAATAAATCAAATAAACCATACCACGTTTTTTCATTGCCCAATCAATTCAATGTCAAGAAACATACAAT
Organism: Epiperipatus broadwayi; assembly: GCA_028023455.1. Taxonomy (NCBI): domain Eukaryota; kingdom Metazoa; phylum Onychophora; class Udeonychophora; order Euonychophora; family Peripatidae; genus Epiperipatus; species Epiperipatus broadwayi. The sequence goes on along the minus strand of JAQFVV010006280.1, from coordinate 3,519,874 downwards.
TCATATATATATATAAGCACTCAGATGTGCTGTATAATAATTTTAAAATTAACTTGTTCAAATTATCATAGACTTATAAAAAAAAATTCAATTCATTTTTCATCATACATAAATGCACACACGTGTGTATATAATATAAATAAAATGTCCGTTAATTAAAACAAATTTGTAATCATAATAAAAATAATAAATTTAATGGTAATAAACTATTATAAACAGTCTTTAAATCTCCAGAAGTATTTTTGTCTGAATTTAATGGCAGTTGAGGCAGGTTTAAGAAATTAACCAAAAGTACTTCTACAGATTTAAACACTGTTTATAATAGTTTATTACCATTAAATTTATTGTTTTTGTTATCATTACATGTGTGTATATATATAAAAATAATATAAGTCATAGTTATTAATTTATTCATTATTTGTAATGATAAAAAAAAGACATGTTTCTTTTTAAAAATAAATTATCATAAGATTTAGTTGGGAAAATGCTTTTTTCTTGATTAATTATAAACATCTTTAAAAATATTTTAGCAAGTCTTTTGTTTTTCAATGGAGAAAGATTTTTGGAGTTTATATGTTTTTTAATATATTAGAAATGCATCTTACTTTTTGTTAAATAAAGTTATTTACTTTTAAAAAAAATTATAATTTAAAAATTATAACTCATTTTGTTTAAAGAAATTATTTAAACTATTTCATCAATTGTACTTTATATATATATATATGATGGAGTATCTTTATTATAACGGTTCTGGGAGAGGGTTGAAGCTTACAGTCTTACCGTATCTGCACTACAAGGGCACCATCTAGGCCATTTGAACCTAGAAAATTTATAGAGTAGGCAGATACGTGCTGTTAAGATCCCACTTTATTTTATATTTAGACCGTTAGCCCATTGTCACTAGCTCACTGGAACAGCAGAGATTTATATTTTATAAATTCTTATCTAAGAATATTTTTAATTTTAAAAAAAGAATAATATAAGCCACTGCTAAGATTTAAAAATTTTTTAGAATAACTTTTACTTTTCGATTTTAACTTGATTTTAGAATTTGATTTTACATTTTAACTTTTATAAGCTATTATAAGTTTGCACAGATGAGTTTAGTATTTTTATTTAGAGTGTCGGGTATGAATAGACTACATAGATTGCATTTGAAAAGAAAATATTCTATCCCTTGTTTAACCTTAGCTCAAAAGTTCACAGTTAAACCAGTGTCAATCCATCTGATATATTGATGTATTCAATGCAGTACAAATACGACAGCACCAAATATTTTACTGTCAGAAATGTACATCTGAACAGCAGGATTAAGAGAAGAAATTGGCTCTCATCCAAATAGAAATACTACAGCTATCTGACAAGAAGAGCAATAAAAAAGAAAGTCCATAGGAAGGGACTGCGTTTTCCATCTTACTATCCCTTCCATAGGCAAAAAGGGGGTGTGTGGCGTATACATCGATTCTGCCCATAGTGAATCTCATACTGCATCTACTAATTACACCAATATATTACATCCATTGACCCAATTTAACTACAAAACAAATAACCTAAGATTAGCCCTCTCTTAATTAATTAATATAACTTTACAAATCTATATAGCCATTCATGCCCAACTTAAGTTTAACATTTATATAATTTAGTTTAACGAAAAACAAAAATCATAATAAAAACTTAAAAGAACAAAAAAAAAAAATGGAAATGATTTTTAAAAAAAAATACATCAAATAAAATTACTTATTAATAAATTAAGTTGGTTAGATAGGAATTTCTATTGTAATAATTTAAATACTGGAAAAGTTTATATTTTAGAGTTCTTAATGTTTTCAAATTAATTAATGTTCATTACATTTCATAAAGTTCTTATGGTTTTAACAAGTCCATAGTTTCTAATTTCTTGCAGTTGCTTGCCATTTGGAGCCAGCGTTAATTCCCTCAATATCTTGTGGTCCTCAATATAGGAAAAACAATGTCATTTCTCTTTCCTTTTAATGAAACTGAAGAGATTGAAGACTGTGTCTTTTCAATCCCTTCTTCTTCAACTCTTTCTGCACTAACACATATAGTCACATCTCTTCTCTCCCAGCTCTTTCTTCATTCACTAAAATTTATTTCCAAACTTTTTCTTTTTATATTAATTTTGCTGATTAACTCAACATTACGTCATGATGATGGTGATGGTCTTTTCATTGAGGTCTGATTCCCCAATGGATTTCTTTCATTGGCCATTCTGTTCCTATTGTTTTTCCTCTCCTATCTGACCTTTGATTATATATTATGAAATGCCCAAGGGTAGTTCACTTGGACTAATTAAAATAATCATTTCCATTTTTTAATAACACTAATTAATTTTTTTGTACAAACTTAGATTTATTTTTATCTTTAAATCTTTACTGAAAATTTAATCTTAAAATACTTTTTCTTTTTCTTTAATAAAGTTTTCGTTTAATAATTTTTTTCATCTGTGCGATTTTATATATATATATATACGAGTTTAAGATAGAATTTTAATTTTCAATTTTTAATTCTTAAAAAAAAAAAATTTTTTTAATGCGAACTTTTCAAGGTCTCAATTTTTAAAAATAAATAATGTAATGGCATATGTACTCGTTACATATCAATAAACTTGCTTAAAAAAAAATATTTTTTTTACTTAGGGTTAGTAATTATGGTACATGATTAATGAAAATTTACAAAGACATTCGGTTAGTAATTTTACAAAAAGACTATATAAGCATTTATTTTATATAGCATATGTAAACAATTGTATTACAGTCAAATATCAGCCTTTCATGCTAATTGTGCATATGCTTTGCCAGTGTTAATAATAAATGAATACAATTAGCATGAAAGGCTGATATTTGACTGTAATACAATTGTTTACATACACTATATAAAATAAATGCTTATTTACATATTATTAAGTTTTCAGTTGGAATGATGTTTAGTAAATTCTAGATAATTTCACCCATGTCATTCATTCAGCCATTATATATAGTAATTTAAAGTGACTGTTCCATCGTCATGCTTTCTTTGCCAGTACTTCAGATTTGCTCATATATAAGCATTTGAGTCATAGGAATGAGAGGATTCCTTTTATTCCTGCATAAATACTATATCTCGTATTGGTGAGAAAGTATTCATTTATTATTAACACTCGCAAAGTGTAATCACAATTAGCGTGAAAGGTTGATATTTGACTGTAAAAAGCCTATATACAAAAAAGAAAAATGTTGACCATCGTTTTTCTATGAACCATCTAAGTTTATGCCTCCCCCCCCCCCAAGAATTGTATTTTCTCTATATTTCATTTCTAACAAACAGCACAACAAGCAAATTATATAAATTATTTATTTAAGAAGATTGCATTGAGGTAAGTTTGTTTTAAGAAATAATGAGTTTATACGTGTATATTTGCAGCACAATTATAAATACCACCAACTTATTTATGACCAATTGAAATGCTTACATAGGATTACATTGAAGTAAATTCCCAAAAAGTACTCATTGTAAGGTACCACATTTACAATCATAAACTTACGTGGTTGTGCGCGCCTATACACATAAAAAAAATGAAACATATTGATTGCAATCTTTAGACTTTTTTTTTTTAAAAAAATTAGTTTTAAAATTATTAATATCTTTTCTTTGTCATTTTAATATATGTGCTATTTCTTTCTGGCAATGCTTTTTACAAGATATTCAAACTATAGCTTTATATAATATAGATAATAAATATTTCACTTTAAAAAAATTTGCTCAGGGTATTCGTGGTTTATTAAACATCGTGCCATGTTGGGAGTCCATTTATAGTAGTCCAAAAAGAAGTGGAAGCTTGCAGTCTTACTGTATCTGCACTACAAGGGTGCTATCTAGGCCATTTGAACCTAGAAAATTTATAGAGTAGGCAGATACACGCTGTTAAGATCCCACTTTATTTTATATTTAGACCGTTAGCCCATTCTCACAAGCTCAGTGGAAGAGCAGAGATTTATATTTTATAAATTCTTATCTAAGAATATTTTTAATTTTAAAAAAAGAATAATATAAGCCACTGCCAGTAATTAACACACAGACATTTATTTACTCATATATAAGATTTAATTTTTTTTTAGAATAACTTTTGCTTTGGATTTTAACTTGATTTTAGAATTTGATTTTACATTTTAACTTTTATAAGCTATTATAAGTTCTCATAGATGAGTTTAGTATTTTTATTTAGAGTGTTGAGTATGAATAGACTGCATAGATTGCATTTGAAAAGAAAATATTCTATCCTTTATTTAACCTTAGGCCAAAGTTCGCAGTTAAACTGTCAAATCATCTGATATATCGATGTATTTAATGTAATGCGAATACAGCAGCACCAAATACTATACTGTCATGAATGTACATCTGAACAGCAGGGTTAAGAGAAGAAATTGATTTTCATCCAAATAGGAATACTACATCTATCTGATGAGAAGAGCAATTAAAAAAAACTCAATAGGAAGGGATTGCGTTTTCCATCTTACTATTCCTTCCATAAGCAAAAAGGGGGGTGCGGCATATACATTGATCCTGCACATAGCAAATATCATACATCTACTAATTACACCAATATATCCCATTCATTGACCCAATTTAACTACAAAACAAATAACCTAAGATTAACTCTCCCTTAATTAATTAATATAACTTTACAAATCTATATAGCCATTCACACCCGACTTAAGTTTAACATTTATATAATTTAGTTTAACAAAAAACAAAAGTCATAATAAAAACTTAAAAGAACAAAAAAAAAAAATGGAAATGATTTTTAAAAAAAAGTGCATCAAATAAAATTACTTATTAATAAATTAAGTTGGTCAGATAGGAATTTCTATTGCAATAATTTAAATACTGGGAAAGTTTATATTTTAGAGTTTTTAGTGTTTTCAAATTAATTAATGTTCATTAGATTTTATAAAGTTCTTACATTTTCAACAAGTCCATAGTTTCTAATTTTTTGCAGTTGCTTGCCATTTGGAGCCAGCATTAATTTCCTCGATGTCCTGTGGTCCTCAATATATGAAAAACGATGTCATTTCTCTTTCCTTTTAACGAAACTGAAGGGATTGAAGAGTGTGTCTTTTCAATCCCTTCTCCTTCAACTCTCCCCGCACTAACACATATAGTCACATCTTCTTCACTCACTAAAATTTATTTCCAAACTTTTTCTTTTTATATTAATTTTGTGGATTAACTCAACATTACATCATGACGATGGTGATGGTTTTTTATTGAGGTCCGATTCCCCAATGGATTTTTTCATTGGCCATTCTGTTCCTATTGTTTTTCCTCTCCTATCTGACCTTTGATTATATATTATGAATAGCCCAAGAGCTAGTTCACTTGGACTAATTAAAATAATCATTTCCATTTTTCAATAACACTAATTAATTTTTTGTACAAACTTAGATATATTTTTATCTTTAAATCTTTACTGAAAATTTAGTCTTAAAATACTTTTTCTTTTGCTTGAATAAAGTTTTCATTTAATATTTTTTTTCATCTGTGCAATTTTATATATATACAAGTTTAAGATAGAATTTTAACTTTCAATTTTTAACTTTTAAAAAAAAAAAATTTTTAAATGCGAACTTTTCAGTCTCAATTTTTAAAAATAGATAATGTAACAGCGTATGTGCCTGTTACATTATATATTTTCTGCATGTAGATAAAACAGTATACATATAAAGTAATTCTTCTGCAAACTGATGGTCTCTCTTGGTAAACTGGTCCCTTTTCAAACAGTATACTGGCTAATTGTCAGCTTTGGGAAAGGTATAATCCAGGTAACAATGACATTCAATCAGATCCATTTAGTGTAGAATTTGATAAACTTTAGACATACTGCTTAATACACAATATGGCCTATGGAGAATCCAGAAAAGCAGGCTTTTTACTCTATATGAATCCAAATTCTACCATTCAGAACTAGTAGCAACAGCTGGACTTGTACTGTCTTTGTCTTCAGTTATATCTTCATTTTAATAGTATAAATATTTTTAAAAACTCCCCCTAATTGTTTTTTTAATATTTTTATAGTCATGGTGGAAAAAGTACAGTAGTTAAAAATAAGGTTTCTTTATTTTGATTGAAAAAAGTTACTGACTCTTTCCAATTTACTTTAATTCTTTCAAAAACAATTTTTTATAGGATATTTATCAAAATTTGTTGCACAAGCTTTAATCAAAAAAAATAATTTAATCAAAATAGATTGTGGAATTTTACAATTACCAGTACATCTATTGTAACATAAGAACATGCTTATTTTAAATTCAAAATCAGAATTAATAAAATTATAATTAGGCCTTTCTAAATGTTTCATTTATAATACTTTTTAAATTCAAACTTATTTAATCCTTAACTGTTATTCAAGTGTAAATATAGGAAATATCTACAAAAAAATTTGTTTGTGTTTATTTCTATTTTTTCTTTCAACTTTATAATATGTGTGTGTTTGCACACACACTACTATGTTGTTATATGTCATGAGACATAACTTTCTCAATATGTATCTATATTGTAACAGCATGAATGAAGTATATATACAGGTAAGGTGGAAAACATTTGTCAAAAGCATCACAATCAGTGAATATGAGAAAATGGATTAACATTAAAGTCAGTATATTTAATATCTAAGTGATAAACATAACATCATCAGCAATAGTTATCAGTATTCAAGAATTAAAATGCATCCATTGTGACTGGATTTAAAAGTTAAATACAAATCTTAGGCTAATGATCATTTAACCAATATGGAACTTAGGGCATAATGTAAAAGCAATCAATATTTCAGTCTATCGGTGCTAAAAATAACTGTAAAAGTAATTCTACATAAAAAAATTGGCATCATTATATCAATGCTGATAATCATCAATACTCTTGGACACTTGGTATTTTAGGTGTAAAAATTATCAATAAAATTATTATAAAATATATACAGTGGTTTTTTTTCATTAAGGAAAATATATGTACAATTACAATATAAATTCTGTTGGTATACATTTATTTAGATTCGTTACACTTATTATAACAATCATTAGTAAATAATTTTCCAAATTAGAAAATATACTCATTTGATACATTAGTTATTATTATGACAAATTAATTTCATAATCAGAGCAAGAAGCTCATCGTTCAAAGTTAATCTATAATTATTATGTAACTAGTTTTATATCAGAACAACTGGCTCTTCATTTAATGACGTAGCTAGTTATCATTGTGCAGTCCATATTTTGATTGACAGTGATCCTTTGTTATTCTCCATCTAACTGGACCATTTATTTTAACCTTGAATTAATTTTTAATTAGCATGCATGAGGATGGGCTCTTTATCCAGTGGTCTAAGTTGCCCCAAGTGTCCCTGAAGAGTTTTTCCAGCGTTAATAAGCGATCCCTGAACATAGTCCTTTGAATAGATTTTTTACATACCTCCCATGGTTCCTTACTTCCTAGTTAACCACACGACATAAAGCAGGAACATTCCCATTCTAATTGCAGCAAAAACACCACTCGTTATAGTGTCCTTGATTCTTAGAATTTTCATGTTAGCTGTCTGTACTCTGGTTATGATATTTTGTTTAGCAGGACTCAAAAATGGGCAAGCAGTAAAAATATGTCCAATAGTTTCATCCGCTACTTTACATATTTTACATAGTGGTTCTATTTTAGAGAATTTTCTGTGATTTACCAAAAAATGATTTGTTGGCAAGGCTTTCAAATTAAAGTTGATTTTAATGATGATTTTTATTACTTTAACATTATCAAGTAATTCTACAGAGAACTCTTTGAACATCCACATATACTCAGACATATATATTATAAATAACCTCATTATTCAAATTAACTTTGGAATCACAAGGATCTTGTTAAGTGTAATTGTGAACAAGATAACAATAAACATATATAATAACCTCCATGGAGTAACCTACAACTCCTTAAAGCACAACTCTATGTTGAATTCAATCATACACATATTGGTAATTGACAGAACAGGTAGAAGAATGAAAACATTTAAAAAATGAAAAATTCACAATATGTCTTTTTTAAAAATAATTATTTAATAAACTTAATTCGTAGAGAAAAGAATAAAAATAATTTAGAAACTAATAATGTTACAAACTCAAGGTTTTAAGTATTGATCTATTCTATATATAATTTTATATAATACATATAATTGTTATTCTCTTCTGATATTTTTAAAATAATAACTCATTTAATTTAAATGAGTTATTTATTCCCTTAGAATATTATTTCACAATATTAAAAAAAACTTTAACTTAAACCTTACTCTTCTTCTTTTTTTTTTTTGAAAATGAGGATGCCGCACACAATTTTAATCTAATGCAAAAAAAGAAAAAAAGCATTTTCAATAAAACAAATAAAAAAAGTTATTAACTTTTTATTTATTACTTTTATTATAAAGTAACATTTATAAATAAAGATGTGACCACATCAACAGTACCTTATTATCATGGGGTTTTTTTTTAATTTAGTCCTTTTGTATTTGGTTAATTGTGTGTCTTCTTAATTAAATCTTGCAGATAGAAATTTAGTTCATCTCTTAGCTCCAGTTTTTTTTATATAATTTTTCAATAGTTATTTCCATTCAGATATCTGTCTCTCTTTTATAGATCCAAGTTTCCAATTTATCAATTACTTCCATTTCAGTTAACTTTTTTTTTCTTTTTTTTTATATAGTTTTTGGCTTCAATTTAATAATTATTTTAATTAAAAGTTAACATTTTATTTTTTTTGTACTATTTAGATTCTACTTTAATAATTATTTCATTCAAGATTAATCTAGGTTTCCAGTTTAACAATTATTTTCATTAAGCTCCATGTTTCAATTAAATAATTATTTTTATGTCAGTTCTTCCACTTAACTTTTTCTATAACTTCATATTTCAGTTTAACACTTATTTTTATATCACTTTAACGTCAGTTGAGACGATCATAATTTTGAATGGCTCACTCTACAAAACTAATTGAAAGTTTTTTTCCAGGACTTTTTCCTTCTACATTCCTTTTAGTAGGATTGATTACAATGTTGGGTTAATATTGCTCAGCTTCTATTAAGAGATAAGTTTCATATCATTGTGTATATTAACAAAATGTGTTTTCTTTAAACTAAGAGTGAGATCACTTTAACTCAGACTATTGAGCTAGCTTCTTACTGCTCACTTCACCATTGCTGAAATGTTCTTTTACTTTTTGAAAAACATCTCTGATATCAATCTTCCATCCAATCGCATAACTATATTAGAAATTAATGGATTAAGCCTTGAGTAATTGTTGTTTCTTTTTACAGGAAAGATTGTTTTTTTTTCAAGAAGACTTCTCTTTACACATTTATCTGATAAAGAGTTGTTTTCCATATCTCAAACCTTTGTTGTTATTGTTGTTTTCTTAATTAATTTGTAACCACCTTTTAAAGATCTTAATCTCTTGTTTCTTTAATTTAATTGATAAACATTGTTTTAAACATTTTAATCCATTTTCATTTTCCAAAAAAAAAAAAAAAAAGAAATGAAACTATTCAAGAGAGAAAAAAACATCTCCATTTCTTTTTTTCTTTCACAATTATATCCTCTAAAAAATAAACATTTATCTATATATTGAAATTATTACCTTACTAAATTCCTATTTAACAACTACGCTATTCTAAAACTAACGTGAGAATTGTTCCATCTCAATATATAATAACAATTTCAAAATAGTATTAATAAATAGTTAAACTTCTCTATAGAAATTCTTCTCAATTAATTTTTACTTTACAAAAATAGTTGTTTTGCTGCAATCCATAATATTAACATACTTGGTAAATATGTAAACAAATATGGAGTCTTCTTAGTACTAATTACAATAAATAAAACATTCATTAATCAGCTTCTATAAAAAAGACAAAGCACTGTTCAATACATATGCACTTCAGGAATTCTTTATCATCAGTTGCATTTGAGTGATGTTAGTTATTTATGTAAATATTAATTTTGTTTATCACAATTAATGGATAAAATAACTGGCATGATAGTATAATGTAAATATTAAGCACTATATTCATATCTATAAATTAATCTGTTTAATCATTAATCATAGAAGATTCAGAAAGTCAATTTCTATCAAGAACACTTACATCAAAATGTAAGTTATGTTTAATCATATTGAAATAGACTTATTTGTAGATACAACAATAGCACTGAATATTCATCTTTAATATTCTTTTTGTTGTTTATTCATATTAATATAAGATGAATAGTTGTTAAATTTACAAGACAGTTGTTGGCTATTTCAAGTTAGCTGAAAATGAAGGATTCTAGAAATGTTTATATAATGCAGAGTGAGTCGTCAATTTTGCTTACGTAGTAATACAGATTGTGGAAGTTTCTTGCATTGTGATTAGAACTGGTATATGACCATATTATATATACTGTACTGGACGTCACACAGCAGTACAGAGACATGAGACTCGAACTAGGACTGTTGGGGATGAATTTATGAATAAGATATATGAATTATAATAATACATAATTATATAAAACCTTTTTTATTTTTAAAAACTAACCAAAATAAAGAACTCTGGATTGGACTTTTAATGTGTTTTAATATTAAATTAGCATGAACACAACGTATATCTATATATAGCGATTTCACTTTAGATAGGTTTACATTTATTACATTAACACTGAATAATCTTTAATTGTTGTTAACAGAAGTTATACAATATATTGCTTTAGGTCATGTGCATGAATTTACTTTGCCAGAATAAACTCTCTTTACTCAAGAAATGAAAGATCGATGAATGATTTAAATTAGTACGAGCCATACGGTCAAGTTATAAACCACATTTGTTTAGAACAAAAAATAAAAACATTTATTTTTATGTTTTACATATATTTTCTTTTGACTATTATTAGAGAATGAAAAATACACATGTATACGGAAATGGTTCATTAATTTTAAAAAGGGTAGGCAACTTTAAACCAAGCGCACTACAGGAATCTATACAATATTTCTATAAACATGATTCATATTTCTCATACCATTATTTCTTACTGGGATGAAACAAGTAAAACATTTTAATGAATGAATATTGTAACTACTAACATAGAATGGTTAAACATATATGTAGGAAAGCCCCAGCTGGTCAAAAAATAGTTTCATCATTGAACGTATTTTCGTGAAGAAGACGTACGTTTGCATGTATGGCGAAACAGTACGAAGGTTGAGGTAGGTTTGGTAATATGAGAGCTGGCATATGATATCTTTCATAGAGCATCCAAAACCTTAGCCTCGCGTTCCACAAGGAGTATAATCCCTGATTACGAATGATTTCAAAAGGGAGGGAAAACTTCGGATTCTCGAACATTCCCGAATGACCAAGCATTTGCAATACTGAAGAAATGTTAAGCTATGCTGGCAGTACAATATACATATGAGAATAAAAATAGTGTTTAATGTAATAACTTTAATGGTTTAGTTCTCCTGCATAATGGTATATATAATAGTGAATCAGGTTATGAATATCAAATGAGACATTTAATTAATTCTTTATTTGATTAGTCGGTTATACTTTCCCATATACACTTCTAACAAAATTAAAACTTCCAATTGTTTGGCCTATTTGGTGATGACAGTAATTAACACTTCATTCTTTATTGCGATCTTTCATGATCAAAAATAGATAAAAATAAAAATAATTAAACAAGAGAGTTTTAGAATGATCAACTCCGTGAGTCTATTTTAATATAATATATATTCAATCTTACAGGGAGCGAATGATAAATAAATCCTTATCATTACAATTTATTTTGCTTTTGTTCCTTTTTTTTTAAAAAAAAAAAAACAAAACAATTATGTCAAACTCACGAGGTTGAGCTGAACTGGCATATTACTAAAGACAACTTTGAAAAGATATTATTAAACAGAATTCACAGACTTATAAAGCTAGAATAAAGTGAAATTGGAGTTAGTATTATAAGAAAATATATTACATATATAGAGAGGTCTTACAAGTAAAGATTAAGTATAAATATAAAAAAAAACAATTAGTATTTTTACATAGCTATTGGACTATTACCTTGGCATACTTGGGGGGAATGGTTAAATGGTCCATTCTCTGAACTTCAGTTGCGGAGATCAGCCTGGTGGTCAACAGTCTTGGTCACTACAGCTCTTTCATCGGTGGCAGCATTCTTCCATGGCAGGAGTTTTGTTGCATCATACTAAAGGCAGCCTTGAGAGGCACAGGGAAAGACGATTCGGGCCCTATTCAACTGTTATTTTAAAACTAAGCACAAAAAAGAGTAAAAGCAAAAAGTGTAAGACTAAGACATAAACTGTTTCTTATCTCCAATCTACTCTATTTATATCACCTAAGATATTACAGAAATGCTTTGGCTCATTTACCCAGAGGCAGATGAGACAATAAATTCCTGAGCAGATTACAGTCCATTTTAATTAGGGTCGTTTTTACCTCCCTTAATTAAAAGCAGATTACAGTCCATTTTTAATTAAAAGATATAAGAAGATAAGGTTCAAATCACTTTCATTAACAAAACTTTTAATTCGTCTTTAAATTACAAAAGTAGAAACTATGATAATATTTTGATTAAAGAAAATCAAGCTTTTAAACTTTAATTAGTGAAGAAAACTTCACAATGGGTTGATGTAAACCTGTCATCTTGGTTATATCTTTTATTATTCTACAAGGTGATATTAAATGCAAATAATTTTTACAAAAATGAAAATTACAAATTACGCGATTCTTAATTTTCTTTACAAAAATAAAAATATAGAATCACAGGCAATCAAAATTCAAAACATAAATATATACAGGAAAGTTTTTGCATAATTTAAATATATATATAAGTTACCACATAGTAAGTGATGGCAATATTAGTACATTAGATAGAATTTCTGGGTTTGAACCATTGTTGATGGCTAGTTTTTTTTAATTTTTTTTAGGTACGAAAACATGAAGCTCACTCTGACTACAGAGCGATTGCTTCAATATATATATATATTAATAAAATCAAGATATACATCACATGACTTATATAGCTTGTATTTACAAATATGTAAAATAAAGTGTCTGCTAATAGCCCTAAACAAGCTTTTTTTTATTATAAATGCAATAAGAGAACACATTTAAAATCTTTATCTAGGATTGTTCTTATTCCCAAATTGTTTTCGAGCTATGATTCATCAGTGACATATTATTATTTCTGTGAGCTTCCATGTAATAAAAATATAATAGGTAAATAACTGACATTTCACTACATTAACAAATACTTTCATCAGAGCTTCTTCTCTCAAATCATAAAAATGTATGTGGTGAGATTTAAAATAATTTGTTTTTTTCCTTTGTTATTTTCTCTTCATTCTCAAATTCTATATATATTGAAGCACTTTTAAATAAAAATTTATGTTGCAGCAATCTATAAAATATGTTTAAGCCCCACATTAAAATATATATATATTGTAACGGGCACATACACCATTACATTATTTTTTTTTATTAAACATGAAATCAAAATATAAAGTTCGCAAATAAAAATTTGTTTTTTTAAAAAAAAAAGAAATTTAAATGTCATCTAAACTTTATAATATATATAAAATTGCATGGACGAGAAATTAAAAAAGAAAATTTATTAAAAAAAAAAAAGAAAAAGTTTTAAAATTAAATTTTCAACAGAAACTTAAAAAGATTTAGAGATAAAAATATATCTTTAAGTTTGAAAAACACATTAATTAATCATAAAATGGAAATGATTGTTTTAATTATTTAAATGTAAACTAGCCCTTGGGCATTTAAAATGTATAAGCAAACATCAGATAGGAGAGAAAAACAATGGAATCATAATGGCTAATAAAAGAAGTCACTCATGTAATCGGACCTCAGCGAAAAGACCATCACCATCATCGTGACATAATGTCCACTGGATCTGATAGTCTACCATAAAAAGTGAGTGAAGGAGAATTAAAGGAGAGATGTATGACAGCAGTGGTGATATGTGTTAGTGTGGAGTTGAAAGAGAAGGGATTGAAAAGACACACTCTTCAATCCCTTCAGTTCTGCAAAAAAAAGAAAGAGAAATGACCAATTGTTTTCTACATTGCGGACCAGCTAAAGTAAAAGACCTCCGGATGGTAAGTAAAACAGCCAACAGCATACCGGTCTCCCCAGGATGTCAGGACAATTAACACTGGAACCCAAATAGCAATGGTTTAAAGATGAACTTTTCTAAACATAAGAAATATATAATTAATGAACATAAAAAGAACTCTAAATGTTAAACTTTTCAATATTCTAAATAGAAGAATTTCCTATCTTACTAAATTATTTATTATTTTATTGAATGTATATTTTTTTTTTTAAATCATTTCCATTTTTTTTTATTAATATTGTAAAAATTATTTAAATGCATTAAATTTAAGTTGGGTATAGACGCTTGCATAGATTCATTATCAGTTAATTATGTTTTTGGTTTTCATATTTGATCAAAATATATAGACATTCGTTAAATAATGATACCTTACGGTGAGTATTTAAAATGTATTTATTCGGATGTCTTTTAAGTTATTGGTGTCAATGCGGCATCTTATGATGAATGCCATTGGGTTTCTTGTAAATTTCCCTCTGCAATTCCATCAATGACTTTATATTTTGATTGTTCATGTTTATTTTGAAATGTTTTTGACCATGTAATCTATGTAGCCAATCTATACTCAACATTATAAAACAAACTTTTATTAAACTCATCTGTGTAAACTTATAAGAGCTAAAATGTAAATTAAATTCTAAAATCAAAGTTAAAAATGTAAGTTAAATTTTAAAATGTAAACTGATACTAAAATTATTTTAAATCTTATATATGTTTAAATAAATGTTTGTGTGTTATTACTGGCAGCGGCTTCTATTATTTTTTAATATTAAAATTATTCTTAGATAAGAATTTATAAAATATAAATCTCTGCTGTTCCACTGAGCTATTGGCATTGAGCTAATGGCCGGAATCAAAATAATTTTTTTTAAACTTATGTATCTACCTATTTTACAAATTTTCTAGGTTCAAATGTCTGTCTAGTGGCGCCCTGTAGTGTAGATATGTAAGAATCTATTCTCCCTGATCATTATAATATATATATGCAAAACCGTAAAACAATACAACACTAGATTAAATTCAAAATTTTACCAAAATCCTTACACAACCATGGTTTCATCTACTACAAATAGACTTTCTCAAATGAAAATCAAACTAAATGAAATAACATATATATACAAACAAACAAACCTTCCCATAATTCATTTCAAACTCCACCTTCCCTCTATCAAAAGAAGTCTTCATAAGATTGATAGCCTCAGAATAAAGAAGTTTTATCATCAAAGGTCTCCTTTATTGTTCTTTTTAACTCATTCTTTTCATAGAATATTGTTTGACAAGGCTTCGGTTATTTTTTATGAAAAGAATGACTTAAAAAGAAGAATAAAGGAGACGTTGATCATAAAACTTCTTGATTCTGAGGCTATCAATCTTATGAAGACTTCTTTTGATATTAAGGGAAGGTGGAGTTTGAAATGAATTATGGGAAGGTTTGTTTGTTTGTATATATATGTTATTTCATTTAGTTTGATTTTCACTTGAGAAAGTCTATTTGTAGTAGATGAAACCATGGTTGTGTAAGGATTTTGGTAAAATTTTGGATTTAATCTAGTATTGTATTGTTTTATGGTCTTGCATATTTATATATATAATAACAATATTACAAATCAATGTCTCTATTTCTTTAAAATAATATATGTAAACGTATAAATAAATATTAGAAAATACTGTTATTAAGGAATGGAATATTTTTTTAATTTATAATTGAATGTGGTTGTATTAAATCTCGTTTTATCCTGGATGAGTTTGCATAGTATTCCAAGGGTCTTTTTTATTTTCATTTTTTTTACTTATATTTATCACAATTACTTGTATTTATACTGTTATTAGTTATGAATTCCAGAAGACTTACATTATGAGTTATTTCATTATTTATTTAGCTATCAGCTCAGTTTATCTTTATCTTTATGGTAATTTAATTTACTGTTTACATCAAGATTATCTTATATATATATATATATATATATATATATATATATATAATCTTGATAT
The DNA here is from genome assembly GCA_028023455.1 of Epiperipatus broadwayi. Classification (NCBI taxonomy): domain Eukaryota; kingdom Metazoa; phylum Onychophora; class Udeonychophora; order Euonychophora; family Peripatidae; genus Epiperipatus; species Epiperipatus broadwayi. Next base: position 3,503,687 of record JAQFVV010006280.1, on the reverse strand, counting down.
ATATATATATATATATATATATATATATATATATATATTTAGTAGTTGTGCTATGAGAATGGATATAATGGAAGAAAATACCACTTCAGCTGAATCTTAATTAATGATAAATCTATATAACCCCAACCATTCTTCTACATTCTAATTTGGCTTTATAAATATAGTATCTTTTAAATAATCTCCTATTAGAACTGAATCCGATACAATCATTTTGGTATTATAGCTACCATTAGCTTTAAGATAAATCAAAACTATTAACCAAAAGATAGCAAGAAAGCAATCAAAAAATAAAGGCAAACACAAATAATTTAAATTTAAAATTTCTCTGACATTTCTTTGTTATATAAAACATAACAACAATTAATTCTATTTTTCTGAATTGATTTTCATAATCTACAATGACTATTTAATCCTTTCAACGATTATTATTTAATTGGTCGAATGAGTTAAAAATCAAAACTTTTAATTGGCCAACTCACAACTTTAACAAAATCTATTGTTAAAATAGATTCACTTTTAATAATATAAATACGTTAGTTTCGTTTGTAAAAAGTATATTACTAAATTGTCAGATTACAAAAGTAAACGAAAGTCTTTTCAAAAATAAAATTTGATTTATAATTTAAAAAATATTCAATTGCGGTGAAATAAAAGTAACTGCTATTCAACCAACCAAAAAAGATTGTGTCAGCAATCTTTTTTTTTTCACTTTAACGTTATGATAAATATGTAGCAATAAATAAATAATTCTTGGTAATATCTTAACTATTTTTCTAAAATAATTTGATTTTTAGTATTATTTTATCAATAATAATTTGTAATTCAATTCAAATATTGTTTAAAATGTTGTAAACATTCGTTTATCATTTTCGTAATAAAAATCAAAACAAACGTAACTTTTTACTTTTTGGCAGCCACTTCCCTTTTTGACAGAAGTTGGACAACCAATACGATTCAAGAAAAGGTGGTGAGGAGGTGGTGCTTTGGTTTTGTTTGACATATATGGTCATTTTTATTGATTTTTTTACTTGTAAAATAATTCTGAAGAGGGCACTATCTTACAGAACTTTTGATTTTCTTTCGAATGATGTATAATATGTATACGTGGGATAAAAAGTAGCCAATTTAGAGTGACGTCAAATCTACTCGTTTTTTGACGAGTCAGGCAGTCAAAGCGTTTTTTAATTAAACTTTTCGGTTAATTTTATATTACATGCATGTAAAATCAGCATCTGTTTCCTATGTTCAATTTTTTTTTTTTTTTCAGAATTGGAAAAACTAAATCCATTTACCGTTATAGATTTTTTATTTAAATTTTAAACAATTTAATATACTAGTAATAGTAATACTTGTCTTTTTAATCTTTGTTCAGTCTAAACATTATTTATATTCATGTAAATATTCTTATGCATGAAGTATTTTTATAGAGTTTTTAAGTTACACATTCATTTTACTGCATATAAGAAGTATTCCTGTCCTAATATGTATACACACACACACACACATATATATATATATATATATTCAGAACAGTTAATATAAAGAAGAAATAATAAAATATTTTTTTAATATTTGGTCAAAATGTTTTGATACCTAGAAATAAATTATGTGAATAAGAAAAACTATTTTCGCATATTATTTTAATAAAATTATATATATATATTTCATGTGATGGAATTAAAATCCATTATGTTGCCTTCATAAAATACTTTAATATAAAAATATAAACTAATATTATTGACAACTACAGTTGAATTAATAAGTAATAGATTTATTTATATCAAATCGATTTTCGTTCAAAATGAACCTTCTCAAGATGTTAGAATAAATCAAAAAGTCACGAGATTTTTATTAATGTAGTATACACTTACTGTTCAAATTAAATTTTTAAAATTATTAAAATTTTCAATGTTTAACTGACGACTTTCAACTCAACTTCACGGATTCTTGGTGCAAAATTCAGAAACTTTGCATCCTTTAAACCTTAATAATAAAGGCTTCATAAAAATTATGACAAATCAAGGACACAGTTTATAAAATTTACCATCAACAATCAGAAGACACTGATCACACTAAATGTCTGTAGAGTTAAAAGAAATCAGATGGCATATCTTCAATAAAGCAGTTTTCTTAATCTTGTTTATAAAAATCTTTAAATAAATTAAAAGATATTATATCCACTGAATTATATAAAAACTTGCATTTTTCTTTAGAAGATATTGTTCAAATTAAACCTTAAAAATTATTAAAATTTTTAATGTTTAACTGACGATTTTCAACCAAACTTCACAGATTCCTGGTGCAAAATTCAGAAACCTAGCATCCTTTAACCTTAATAATAAAGGCTTCTTTTAATTTAATTAAAGATTTTTGTAAACAAGATTAAGAAAACTGCTATATTGAGGATATGCCATCTGATTTCCTTTAACTCTACAGACATTTAGTATGATCTGTGTCTTCTGATTGTTGATGGTAAATTTTATAAACTGTGTCCTTGATTTGTCATAATTTTTATGAAGCCTTTATTATTAAGGTTAAAGGATGCTAAGTTTCTGAATTTTGCACCAAGAATCCATGAAGTTGAGTTGAAAGTCGTCAGTTAAACATTGAAAATTTTAATAATTTTTAAAATTTAATTTGAACAATAAGTGTATACTACATTAATATAAATCGCATGACTTTTTGATTTATTCTAACATCTTGAGAAGGTTCATTTTGAATGAAAATTTATTTGATATAAATAAATCTATTATTTATTATTTCAAATGTAGTTGTCAATAATATTAATTTATATTTTTATATTAAAGTATTTTATGAAGGCAACATAATGGATTTTAATTCCATCATATGAAATATTATTAAAGAAAATTTGGAAATGGTTTTAAATTAGAACGTCATTGAAGTATTAATATTAACGAAGGAAATGACTTTAGAATTTGATCTTCTAAAGAAAAATGCAAGTTTTTATATAATTCTGTGGATATAATATTTTTTAATTTATTTAAAGATTTTTGTAAACAAGATTAAGAAAACTGCTATATTGAGGATATGCCATCTGATTCCCTTTAACTCTACAGACATTTAGTATGATCTGTGTCTTCTGATTGTTGATGGTAAATTTTATAAATCTGTGTCTTTGATTTGTCATAATTTTTATGAAGCCTTTATTATTAAGGTTAAAGGATGCTAAGTTTTTGAATTTTGCACCAAGAATGCGTGAAGTTGAGTTGAAAGTCGTCAGTTAAACATTGAAAATTTTAATAATTTTAAAATTTAATTTGAACAATAAGTGTATACTTAAATTAATATAAATCGCGTGACTTTTTGATTTATTCTAACATCTTGAGAAGGTTCATTTTGAACGAAAATCGATTTGATATAAATAAATCTATTATTTATTAATTCAAATGTAGTTGTCAATTATATATATATATACAGCTTATGTTTGCACACAAGTACCTAAATGCTCACACAATCACTTTAATATACTCACAAGCAAACAAACACATTAATATTGGAGCACATTTATTTTTCTGTGTACGTATACAAACTTTCATGACCCACGAGTATGTATATATACATCCATTAATGATAATTAAATGTCATAATTTACTTACTCCAATCTGCTTTCAGATTGAAAACATAAAGTAGTCACTTAAACTTGGACAAGGAAAGTAATATTAATGCATTTGTTAACAGTTGTCTGAAATAAATCAGAATATGTTAAACTTTTTTGTAATACTCCATTGCAGGTTTCTTAGTGGTTTGGAGGTATATAGAGTAGAATTAAAGAGGATTATTTTTTAAATCACTTTTTGAGAAAATATATCTTTTCGTGTATGGCAGGTGTCTTAATCAGTAAATTCATAAAATTTAAAAATATATTTGCTGAACGGATAAATTCTATTAAACATAATTTTTATATTCTCTTTTCAAAAAAAAAAAAGAATTAAGAATTCACGTCATGATTATTTATAATAGTAAGGATTCTTGTCATTTGTTTTATAATGATTTCACTTCTTTTAAGTCTTCATATTTTAAAGCTTCTTATCTAATTTTGAGTGGGGATTTAAATTAACACATGCGTATGATTATATATATACTGGATGTGTCTTAAGATGAAATTTATAAGTAAATAATAAAAGCAAAATTTTTTTTTTATCAACTTGTTCAATATGTCCACTATTATTTTCAGTATGTGAATTTAAATATTTCTTCCTCTCAACAATTGTCAGAGGTAATGCTATCGCACACTTCAGTAATATTCTGATACAAATATTCATCATTATTTTTTTTTAGTTTAACTACATAGTCACAAAATTCATCCATTATTTAAGATCATACTTGCTTAATTTTTGTAAGAGTCAGTGTTTATAATTAGTGTCTGTCAGCTTAAGAATGATATGGCTGTTATTTTTTGACATTCTCTTTTTTAGAAAAACTTTAAAGGTGTTTTTAGTTTTTTTGCAGGGGGGAATTCTAATACAATAATTAAATACAAGACTCAATCTTTTTATAAGTTAATATATTTAAAACTTCACTGCATCATTTAATATATATATCAAATTTGGGGTTCTTAAATTCTACAAATGCACATTAGTTATTGGCTTAGTTACAAGGTGCAACTATTAAATTTAATTCAACTATGAGGACTTTATTTTCTATAAGTAGAATTATTAAGTTGTTGTTTTTTTTTCCTTTTAGTGTGTTCATTTACATTATAGTGTGTAGAAATTTGTGTAAAATTTGTAATACTGGATTTTTTGGATACTGATAAAGGTTCATTCATTAAAGTCATTATTATATAGTTCTAAAATTAAGATTTTAAAATTAATTCTTTTGAAATGGTAATAGACAATAATGTTTTTTGTTTAATTTTCTACTGAGGCTGATTTGATAGCACAGAATATTGTAAATTAGCCATAAATAACATATTTACAAGCGGAAGACTTTATGAAAATTTCCTCATCATTTTTTTGGATCACACAATGTAAAATATCACTCTTTCTTTTTTTTTTAAAAAAAAACAAAAAACAATAATATTCTCTATAATGTACAAAATTTTATTTTATTAAAAATTGTATTCATTATTTATACAGCACTTACAATTTAAATTAACATCAAATGAGTAATGTTATAAAAAAAAATACTCACTGTAGATAAGTAATTCAATCCAAATAAATTGGTTATAATTTGGAACATATAAGAAATAACTTTCAATTAATCTTAGCATTAGAAAGTTATAAAGGATTACAGGCTATGTTAGTTCTGTTTTAAATAATTATAAATCAAAACTGATGATGATTAAACATTGACTTAACTATTGTACTGTTTTGCTTGCATTCTTTTATGGGTTTAATTAACAACAACAACAACTTTGTTATTATTGCTCTTATATTATTATTGTTGTTATTATTACAATTTGATTGTAAATATCAAATTTTCTCTATTCATAACTTTGAAGCCATTCATTTCAGATAAATACATTAATATATAATTATCATTACACTCATAGTCATCTTTATTTATAATCATTATCAGTCCATTGCAAAATCTAAGTCTCTTCAAGTTTAATAAAGGTTTTTTCCAATTCAAAGCCTCCCTTCTATACATCATAACAGCAATTTTTTTATTTTTTCTATCCATTTTAAATATAGACTTTTTTCTATCATGTTTTCAATCTCTTGGTATCCTATTTAAAATCTCAAATGCCCAATTATTATCATCTCTTCTAGCAATATATCTAGACCAGTTTTATTTCACTCTCTTAATTCTTTCATAATATCACAGATATTGATTTGTTTTTTGTTTTTTTCACCAATATATTTCATTTTCAACCTTTCATTATTTTTAACACATGAATATTTCACTGACAAGTCTTTGGTATTGCTTTTCTTCTAATTTCTCATGTCTCTATTAAAAACTCTTTTTAAGAACTTTTAAGCATTAATATTAAGTTATTCCTATCAAAAGCTCTCCATCCAAGTTTAATTCCATGATTAATTTCATCTATTATATTTCCATCAAGGTATTTGGAATTATTAACTTCATTTAATCTTTTTGAAAAAGTCCATTGAACATTTCTTTTGTGTTTTTTAGCATTTATTTTTAGTCTGCTTTTTTACATTCATTTGATAACTTGCAAAATTTTTTGAAACTAAGAGACATTATTTGCAAAAACAATCCACATCATCTGCAAAATCTAGATGGCTTAAATAATCTCCATTTATTTCCCATCCCTTTTTCTCTTAGCTTCTCATTTTAATTAACACAATGTTGCTTGTAATTATATTGTTATACATGCTTCTTATTGTTAATCTTCTTAGTATCACAATGTCTCTTGTTGCATTTTGATAGACATTCTTCAGAATATAACAATATCCTAGATCTAAATCCTGATCGCCAATTTAATCTTTGTAGAAATGCCTATAGAAACAAATATCTTTTTATTAGTTATGAGTAAAGGGCAGGTAACAAGATGGGTGAGAAAGGTATTGTGATATGCAAAAGATTTGGATAAAGAATTTATATCAGCATATTTGTATAAAAGATGGGATGATTGTGTTAGGAGGATTTGTTGAGTGTTATAGTGGTAAGGAATGGGATAAAAGAATAGAAGCATTAATAAAAATAGGGAGTTGGAGAGATGGATAACTTGTATGGAGGGTAAGAAGAGTTTAAATTTATATAGAAGTAAACGGAACATTGGATGAGAGTTAATTTATGATAATAGTAAGTAAAGTAGTTTGTTGTTTAAGGCTCGAATGGGATCTTTAGGAACAAGAGAATATACATGTAAATGGAAAACTATAGGTGATTTAGTGTGCAAATTGTGTAAGGAAGGTATAGAAAATATTAGGCATCTGTTGATTGAATGCAAATGCTTGAAAGCAGAAAGGGTACAGTTAATGAAGTTATGGGAGAATAGATATGAACAAAGTGATTATATAGAAAGTGAGTTATTGGTTTTTATGCTGGGTTTGCGAAAAGATAAAGGGGATTTAGATATAAAGGCCATAGAGTTGACAAAGATTATGTTGTGGAAATGGGATGGGGCAGAATATGGGGAGACTTAGAGTGGGGAATGGAAAATAAAGTGGCTAACAGGTTTATCAGGGCATAATTGCTGAGATATTCTTGACTTTGTTTAAGGAGAAGCCAAAATACATCACATCACATATGCCTTCGAAGCGTAATGTGATTTTTCTTCATTGTTCTTTTCTACAACTTCTCTTAACATTTGGAAGTAGTCAACTGTGTTAAAACCACTTTCTGTCTTGTTAGAATTGAAATAAAATTGATAGAACTATAATTTCTAATATTTTTTTTACTTTTGCATTTTTTCAATTGTCTGATATATTTTTAACATTTAGAAATTTGATATAACTTCATCTACAGCTTTTCTGTCTCTTCATCTGTTTTTTTTTTAATGTAAAAAATAATTCCATCATTTCTTGGAGCTTTTCTGTTCTTCATAAATTTTATTTAGTGTCTCAGCTCTTTATTTAAAATACTTGACAATTTAGAAGCAGCAATAACTGCAAGGGATACTTTGCTTTTTTGTACTTTATTACTATATATTTTTTAATAATATTTTTCACATTTCATACTGTCATATCTCTTTTTAATAGAAGTTCCTTTTTTTTTTTATTATTGAAAACTTTTCTTCAAATACAAAGATGTTCTCTTCTATAGCTTTCATTCACAAATTTAGTATATATATTTTAACATTATTAACTCTTTTTGTATGATATTCAATTCTTTATAATGGATCATTTTAAAAAATGTTCATATTCCTCTTGTCCCTGTTGAAAATTTACTAGGCAAATTGTTGCTTTTTATATCATCTATTTTTATTGCAATGCTTAGTAGAGTATTGGTTATCTTATTATTGATTTCAATCTTGTCTGAAACATTTTTAAAGTTTGTTAATAATTTAAAGTATTTTACAAACTCTAATTTAAATTTATTGTAATGTTTTGGAAGATTATAAGTATTAACTGTTAATATAATTTTTTGTAATTGTTTTTATCTCTTTTACTAATCAATGATCACTTCCTGTGTTGATACATATTTTCTGTTAGTCAAAATAAAATTCATTCATAGTGTATTTTTATTTCTATGCCTCCATGTCCATTTAGATTTTTTTTTTTTTTTTTTTTTTTTTCAAAAAAGAATTTATAATATACTGGGGTTTTTTTTTCCATTGAACTCCATAATTCTGTGTTTTTTCTTATTTTTATCATCATCAAATTTACTGACAGCACAAGCACTTTCATTATTCAATCATTTGCCAGTCTTTCAATAAAATCTTCCATGATATCTTTAAAGTGTTGATTAAAAGCATTTTGTATATTATAACAAACACTATATCTTCATCACAATAAAAATTTGTTGAGGCTATATAGTGAAGCTATATATATGTGCACATATATATACTTCATGTATGCATATAGAAAATTATGAACAATATTTAAGTTTGAAAATTAATATATTTTATAAATAAAAATTAGATGTATATTGTAAATGCACAGACATTATATACGTATAGTTAATTATAGTGTTACTTTGTGTTAAATACATTTTTTTTTTTAAATTTTAAAAAGATAATAGATTCTAAATTTGACATAAAAATAGTTTTAAAAAAGAGATGTTTTTTTTTTTTTAACAATTAAAAAAAAATGTGGAAATGATTCTCTAGAAAAAGTAATTAAAATGCTTGTAAACAGATTGCTAGATTAAATTTTTGGAGAAGAGATAAATAATTAAAATAATTTAATTAAAAAGGCTGTTATTCTGGTTCAGACATATGAGCTTGCAAATAGGGTATTGATCAAGTAAACTCAGACCTCAGTGAAAGTAATGGAGTTATTTATACTCAATAGATCAAAAGATCCAAACGACAAGAGATCAATCTGAATTTTACAGATAACTCCAAATCATATAAATAGTGCTGGAAATTATGTTCATGTTTATCTTTCTAATATTCTATTTTATTTTATATTTGTTAAAATTATTCTATTTTAAATCTTAAAAGCTTGCCATCATCATTCTGCTTTAATTAATTCTTTTCTGATAACTCCAGTAAGTCTACCATGCAAGAGTAAGGAAGCCATTATCTGCTTCACTCTGTCAAGATGACAGAGGGAAGGACAAAAACCTATTACTTTGCCCTGAAGGAGAAGCCATCTGCATATGAAGAACCATCCAGAATGTATGTTCACTATGTATCCACAGGAGATGAGGCAAAGTCTGATGTTTAGTACTGCAGGAAGAACCATATACCAAACCAAAACCTAATTGATATCTATGCATCCAAAATGAATGTGAAATAATAATTTAAACTTTCATCCACCATAGATATGGTTTTAAGGATCAACTGCACTAATACTTGAAGACTGAACCTAAACCGTCAAAAGTATAAGTGTATATTTTAAATTCACTTATAGTTATGTAATTAATCTATTTAGGAGCAAATATCGTAAGAGATTGCAGATTATTCTATGTAAATATCATGCCACAATTAGACCGTGGTAATTGTAATAAATTAGTTTATAAAAAGGAATTATCTTGTAATTGCAGTCTTTTATCATTCTAATACCAGATGCATATTAGTTAAATCATTATTTTCAATTTATTTAAAAGGTAAATAACAGATTAAAGTAATAAATTTATTGGTTATGGATGGGAGGCAAATCTTCCATGTAGACAAGCTAGATTGGAGTTCTGTTAAATAGTTGTCAGTTTTAGCTAAGGAGTTTTGTATTTGAATTATTCTTAATGATAAGAATGTATAGTTGGTATCCATCAATTCACTTTATGCTAGTTACATCTGATTCTTATTCTTATGTAGTATATTATTAGTATTAGATGATATTAACATAATTTTTGACTGCTGATCCCTTACAATCATTATCTTATTTCAACAGTGATGTGCAGTAGATAATCATTTCCTACCACAGGCAGTCCATTTTTCTTTTATACATGTTGTATAGTAATACTTACGTGACTGCTGGTTACTGTATTCCATTACACAGTAGATAGTTAACTCCTACTGTAGGCATACAATTATCACATGTATTTGGTCTTTTATAGGGTCAGCCTTAATTAATAAGATTGTATCAGTTAGCTTATGTACACCATGTATGAGGATAGTAGAGAGCAGTTAGATGTCTGTGCAGTATATTGGAATCCATTCAGACAATTAACATTAATAGTATCAAATAGAACTTATTTTAAAATATTAAATTGTTACATACCATAGATTATATCTGTGCATAACTAAAATTAAAATAATACTAATAAAACTTGGAAAGATTTATTTACCATAAGCGAATTTAATTAAAGGTATTTGAACCCAGAGTTTCAAGCTTTCTTTAGTCATCCACTTTATCCTATACAACCAATACCATAACCACATATTTGTGAAAAAGATAAATGATCTCTAATATATGCATTCCTTTGCTGAACTAGCGCTCATAAGTTTATCCGGATCATCATCTTTCACACACATATATAATCAGTGCTCGGTTTATATTATGATAGCAAATCTTCAAACTCTTCAGCCATCCATATCATTGAAAATCTGATGATGGCGTGTTCAAAGCCCTTGTTTTCCAAAGCAAGGCAAACAAGGGATTATTTCTAATGACCTTTTGAGCAATTGACCAATCAGTTATTTTTGTCTTGGATCACTTAAAAATTGTGGTTGAATAATATATTCATGACCTAAACGTTATTAGATCAAAATTAATATTCTTATTTACCAAATGATTTATCACTCTCTTTTTTTCCAATAAAAAATAATATGGGTAATTGGTAAGACATGTGACATTTGTGCTCCCAAGTCAGGCAGAGCACAACAATTCCATACAATTAACTAAACTGCATTTTATTTTACTTTTCTGGACTGGGAATTTATTCAAAAATACATAGAGAACTATTCAATATGTTTATTAAATTTATTTTTGACTGTTTATAATTTTATATTAGTGCTAGTTTATTATTGTTTTTATTTCAATTTTTTTATATATCTTTTTTTTTAAGTATATATTTATTTTTCTGCTATTTATAAAAGTGATAGGGTAATCATTATTTATAAATTCAGTTTTTGTATGTGCTAATTTTCTTTTGAATAGAATTGTGTTAGAAAAAATATTTTTTGCTGTTTTTATTTCAATATTCAGGCAAATGTAGTTATAAAAAAAAAAAAAAGGAATATGATTATTAAAATAAAATGAGTAAAAATGATTTGTTATGACAAAATTTTCTTGAAGAATTAACACATACAATACATATATAAATAATGAAACTCAACAATTTTATAAATATCAAAATTAAAATATAAAAATAATATAACAAAACAACGACAAATAAAAAATAAGTTCAAAAAAATAAAAAATAAAATTATGTATATATATTTAGATTCGTATCAAAATAGGGTGATAGCCATGTACTATGAACCAAATTATAATACTTATCCATCAGTGAAAATGTACCATTGTTTATCCCCTCTTAACAGAATTTATTTTATCATTCAATACTTGGCTATTGATCTACCTCACAAACTATAATGAGCTATAAAAATGAATATTGTTAAATAACATATTTAATACAAAATAACCCTACCTTTTTTAAATATAGTGGATTTGAACTCAGACTTTCAAGCAATTTTCAACTATCCACACTATCTAATATTACTGATACACATGACCACACACATGTAATTTTATTTTCTTCTAATTGTTTTGCCTAAATTTGCAGTCTTCCTCAGAGATCTCTAATTAAGGCTGCAAATTCAGGCAAATCAATTAGAAATAAAGAAAAAAACGTTTAAAAACATAATAAGAAACAGAGAGATTTTGTGTTTTTATTATAAGTAATATATTTAGATTTAAAAATTATTCTTTATTACCATTTTTAGTCATTATCTCTATTGATCCACTATAGGATGATCTAATCCATTTTTTTTTTCAATTTGTAACTTCACTTTTCCACATTATATCAACAAACTTCTTTATTACATTCACATTGCATCTAACGTGTTGTCTCTTCTTAAATCTTTTATAATCTCTTATAATTCAGTTTAAAACTTCAACTATCCATATATTTTGATTTCTTCTAGCAATATGACCAGGTCATTTCTATTTATTTTTTTCAAATTTATATACCTGTTTATTCTCTCACCCAAGGTATTTTGCTTTTGATCCCTTCTTGTTACTTCTAATATACATCTCTTCCTATTTTGTTGAATGGTTTGAAATTTGTGTATTGCTCTTTTTAAAAATAATTATATTAGCCTATTTTCAGATTGTAGATTATTGTTTTCATTTACAGATTTTTTGAGAAATATTGAATATATATTTTTTTTAAAAAAAAAGTCTTATTACATAAAGAAAGTTTATTTTTAATTACCAAAAGTAAATTCAAGTTATGTTTTCTATGATTTTTTTATTGGTATGGAGGTTTGATCTTGAAAGATTTTAGAGAAAATATTTATGCTTTTAAATTTGATTCTTATTGTTATTATACTAACAAGAAAGTGAATAAATAGATAATAATTGAGCAGGTTAAATCTCAACTTTTACTTGAAGCACAAATGAGCAGTTTGAAATTGGCCTATTTTGCTTAGTTATGAAATGGTTTGATTTACTAAAAGTGTGTGTATATATATATATATAATACCAGCATATATATATATATATATATATATATATATATATATATATATATATATATATATATATATGTTGGTATTATAAAACCATTATGTTGTATTCCTAATATACTTTTCTCTGAAATGAAATATAATCAATTCATATGACAACTATATACTTAAATAAATAATAAATTTATTAACATCTAATTGATTTTCATTCAAAAATGAACCTTGTCAAGATATTATAACAATTCAAAAATTCATGTGATTTACATTGAATATGGATATAATAATATTGTTGTAAGAAATATTTTAAGAAATAATAATAGATATAAAAAGTTAACAATAAAAATGAAAGAAAAAATAAGAAATAGATTTCTATTCCATATTCCAAGGCTGTATATAAAATTCTAAATGATAGAAAAGAAAGAATGAATCGTAATATAGGTATTGGATGGAAAAATAGTAAATCTTTAAAAAAACTAGTAAGTAATTCTAAAATAAGGAATGATAAGCTAGGAATAGTCTATAAAATTATTTATAAAAGATGCAAGATGATATACATAGGTCAGTCAGCAAAAAGTAAGATAGAAAGGGGTAAAGAGCATGTCAAAGCAATAAATAGGAAAGATATTAAATCAGGACCATTGTGTCATTTTTTTAGAAACAGGACACATTATGAATTGTAAAGAAAGTATTGAAGTTATCAAATATTGTAAAAATTATATGAAAAGGAAAGTATATAAAACATTGTATATACAAGAAAATAAAGAGAAATATATGAATTTAGTACAAAGGTCAGTAAAGTTAGGAGGAAAATGGTCATTAAATAAAAATTGGAAAATATAAAAACATTTTTATAGTTAAGTTTGACCAGTAGATGGTGTGTTAAGATAATATGTAAATCATGTGAATTTTTTGAATTGTTATAATATCTTGACAAGGTTCATTTTTGAACGAAAATTGATTAGATGTTAATAAATTTATTATTTATTTAAGTATATAGTTGTCATATAAATTGATTATATTTCATTTCAGAGAGTAATGTAATATATATATATATATTGTACCATTATATATGGTACAAATATATTGGCATTTGGTAAAAAGCTAAGAAAAAGTAAATTTGGCGATCTTATTAAAAAGACACAATTAATTTTTTTTTTAGTTTGTATAATTTATTTTTTTAAAACATACAATGAAAGTTAAATTTTTCATCCATATTTTTTTTATCTATTTAAAAATAAAAGTAAAAATTGGAAAGGACAAAAGACACACAAATTACTAATCCAGATAAGCTAAAAGAAAAATATTTTTAGCTAATTAATGATTGCAGAATTATGCTAAAAAAATAAAGACTGTAACTGAAAAATATAAAAGAATGCACAGGATTATCAACATGTATTTTTGACAAAAACAAAAGGTATGTGCAGAAATCTGAAAACTGGACCTCGAATATGAAAAGGAAGAGACCAGTTTGATCAGCATCTTGTCTTGTCTGTTTTTTCTTTGGATGGTCCTGGATAACAAAAATATATCCATGACCACTCTATACTGAAATAATTCTGCTTGTTGGAGTGGACCGAGGCTTTTGCTGACATCATTTCTGAAGACGGACACCAGAAAAGCTTTCGTGACCAACCATTTGGATAGACCAAGATCAACTTATAATCAATGGCCGAGCTCATTCTCCCACAAAAAAAAACTATGCATAGTAATCTACAATCTTCGTGAACTCACTAAGCTTACCGGTAAGTTAAGATCAACTATTCGTGCTTCAGACAAAATGAAAGTTTGCAAATGATTCTGAAAAATAAGTTTAAAATAATCCTGATAGAGACATTAATTTTATCATTCAAGAGGCTTTCATTTTAAAGAACTTTCTAGAAGAAATTTGTTTACCTAAGAACTTTAATTGTTTAACTGTTTAATTAATTGAATTATATCTGAATTAGTATTAGTGCTTTCCAATTAATTAGTAATTTCTTCTTAAACATTTTAATTTGTTAGAATAAAATATTTATTTCTAATACCAACTTTTCCTTGTACGTTATTGATGATTATTATTAAATTTATTAATATTAGTTTATTAAGATTTGAAAGTATAATTTACCTTTGCCAATATTCATTGACTAAGCTCCAGGAATAATAATATCTAGAAAATAACTATAGTTATGGTAAATTATGACCCAGTTTTTTTTTAAAACCATTTTTTTATTTTTTACAATGAGCGATGTGACGGATTTCAGTGGATTCTTGTATGAATCCTGACACCCTTATTAAAATAAATAAAAGGCTGATTCGGTTAGCAAGTGTAATCATAACAATTTCTAGGTAGAGTTGATCAGGAAATATAGTTATGTTTTTAGAAATAAGAATGAAACCTTCTTCTTTTTCATAACTTGATCAACTCATGCAGATTATGGCATACAGAAACCTAGCAAGATGTGGAAAATGTTACTATATATATATATATATATATATATATATATATATATATATATATATATATATATATATATATATATATATATATATATATATTATATTCGGTAGGCTGTTGGTGAAAAACCAAAATAACTCGATAATAAACTATCTGAAAAAATGTGTATTCATATAAATACCAGCAATTGATGTTGATTTCACAGCACCTAATAATAATAGTATATTCAAATAAAAAATTACATCATGTTAATGGAATAAATATAGAGTTTAGCTTAGTATTTTAATGTGATTCTTCATATATCTTTTATTTATTTCTTGCTGTTATGTCTGTGTTTATTGTAACAATGTGAAATGTATAAATAGATTTCATATACGTAACTTTTTGTTCACTTTTATAATGTAAATTAAAATCAGACTTTTTTGTTCTGTATTGGCTATATACTATATTTTTATATATTAAATTGTATGCTATTCCTTAATGCAGATTCAAGATTGATCATGGACTGGTTAAATGCACTTTTTCTAAAGAAATTGTTTTATTTAAACTTTATATATATAAACGTTGTATGAATATTATTTTACACTAATACATATATATATATTGTTATTTTCTACTTCACTTAAAGTAATTTCTGATCTGATTTTCAAAAGAAAATAAAAGATTTAGAATTTTACACATTGATCCAGTATATAATGTTTATGGAAAGGATGGGAGGGAGGGGGTCAGATTTAAAAATACTTAAATATAAAATGTATTTTTAAAAAAACCTCAGTTTTTTATATGTACAAATCTTTGATAAATACAATGTTGCTTCTTTAATAATTTTAGCAGATTTAGAATTTTTATATTAGGTAATCATTCACTAGCAAACGTAGCTAGTTACCCAATATTGATGATGATTATAGTAATAATAATAATAATAATAATAATTTATTTTAATGTAATATATTTAGAAGATTTTATATCAATCAAAAATGCATGGCTAATATTGCTCATCAAACATTTGCAATATAGTAGTCCTAAATATTCCTATATGGTTTAAATACAAGTCATGGAGGGGGTCCCAAATATAATTGGAATTATTCTCTGGTAAGTGCCCCTGTTATCATACATGATTTTGTTGTAACATACCTTTTGTGGGAACTCTTTTGCATCAATCTGTCAAAATGCATTATTGTGTGAAGTTAAGATGCCATGTATCACATTTTTCTGTAAACTGTGTTACACATACTTACTGAAAATTTGTAATAATGTGAAATTCTGTTTTCTTTTAGGAAAAATAGCAGAGAAAATATGTATAATGTTTGAAACAGATTTCAAGAAAGCTGTTCTGGGGAAAACATGAGTTAATGAATGATTTAGTGAAATTGTTAAATTTGCCATGTGCCAAAAAAAATATAGGAAGTGAAGTTGAATGTCAAGAAAATGCTGACATTTTTTTTTATTGTCATAAATGACATTTTCGTCTCAAAATTAGTTCTTAATGGTCAGATGTTTTATCTAAATATCTGAAATGTTTGCATGATGTGGTACAATATAAACATCCCATTTTGTGGCAAAGGGAGAAGCACAAGCTTTACCATGATACTTCTTTGTGAGCAATTTTTAATGTCAAACAATTTACAATTAATTCAACATGATCCAGCTTATCTATCAGTCATATTCACTCAATGTTTAACTGTGTGACTTTTTTTTCTCTCTTGAATGAAAAAATGCATCTTTTTTTCTTTTTGCTGACTTAGAAGTGGTGGGGAAAAAATTATGCAGGCATTAAGGGGTTTCACTTTATAAGTATTTCCGGACTACTTTGAAGAATGAAAAATATGTTGATGTATTGTTTTAAATGGACAGTACTTTAAAAGAGGCTGCAGAAAGGAGTTTGATATTAGCTGAAAGGAGACCCTTTGATTCCTCTTCGAGACCTTAAAGGAACCGAGCAGGGCAAATTCCTAATGTCCACTCCATACGTTCTTGTCATTGCAGCTGTTATTACTATGTGATTATTCATATAGTATACAAACATAGATGGGCTGCTCCTTAACATGCATTATTCAGCATGGTGAGTTTATTAGCTTTTTTCCTCTGAGTTTAAGACTAAGAAACACCATGGTTTTTCTTCTCAGTTGCTTGATAAGGCAGAATAAATGTATGTGTAAATGATAAATATTTTCCCAATAGATATATACAATCAAGATAGACAAAAATTAATCATGGCCCTTATTCCCAGAAGGCTGTAAAGTCACTAACCAAGGCAGAAGTTGATGGCCAAAGGCAAAGAGTGCTAAGAATCCCCTGATTGTGGTCATAGGCTGCCATTTCATGATGACTTTTTATTAGGTACTTACAACTGCAGATCACTTTCAAGTGAATGAAGATTGCAAGAATTAGAAGAACTGTCTTACATTAAATGAGACATTATTGGATTTTGTGAAGTTAGAAGAAAATGTGAAGAGGCAATTGATTTCAAAAATGGACTTGTACTTTACTCTAAAGGCACAAATATTGGAAATACAAGTGGAGTAGGATTCACTATAAATAAAAAGTGGAAGAACAACTTTGTGGAGATTGATGGTGTATCAGATATAGTGGCAAGATTAGTTATACAACCTAATAACAGATATCAAATGCAGATAATTCAGGTTTATGGCCCAACAAGTTATCCTACTGATGAAGTAGTAGAAGATTTTTTATGGATGTACAAAAGGCTTTTGATCAGAGTAAACAACATTTTAAAATTGTTATGAGAGACTTTAATGCTAGAATTGGTAAACAAATGAAATATGAAAGTTGCTGTAGGTAATTTTGGTAATGGTAATAGAAATGAGAGAGATCGTAGACTTGTGGAGTTTGTAGAAAAAGAAAAACTCTATATTATGAATTCTTTTTATGAGAAAAATGTTAAAAGGAAATGGACATGGAAACATCCAAATGAAGGTACAGCAGAATTGGATTATATTTTGACTAACAGAAAATATATATTTCAAGATTGTAATGTTCTTAATAAATTTAGCACAGGAAATGATCATCAATTAGTAAGATGTAAGATATGTGTTAATGCAAAACTAGAGAGAGAAAAACTATTAAGGAAAACAATATTTACAGTTGATATTCCTAATCTTCAGAAACATTCTAATGAATTTAAATTAGAACTTAAAAATCGGTTTCAAGTATTAGTAGATTTTGAACATGATTCAGATTTGAATGAAATTAGTAAGAAAATAACCGATACACTTTTAAAAACTGCAACAAAGGTAGCTGGTAGAAAAAAGCAGCAATTGACCAATAAAATTTCTACTGAATTTATGAAGAAAAGAAGGAATATGAAGATATACAAAATGATACATTAAAAAGGATTGAATACTTTGAATTCTGTAAAACGGTGCGAAAAAGAGTTGCAAATGTTATAAATAAGTATAACTGTGAACTGGAAAGGAAATCTGTGGAAAAGAATAAAAGTCTCAAGTGTGTAAAACAACATTTTGGTATTGGTAGGAAATTTATATCTGCAATAAAGAAAAAAGATGGAACTATTATTAAAAAAAGAGATGACATCATGGTATGGGTAGAAGACTTCTATCAAGAATTATATAGTAATAAAGAAGAAGTTCCTCCTATATATATTATATTTTCTGAATTGCCGAGAATTTTAAATGAAGAAGTGAGACATGCAATTAAATTCATGAAGAAAGGAAAGACTCCAGGTAATGATGGAATTATAATTGATACAATTATGAAGAAATAGAATTTTTTTAGCAAAGTTATATACTAAATGTCTAAATGATAAAGATGTACCAGATGATTGGAAGAATGCAGTAGTAGTATTAATATTTAAAAAAGGTGATAAAGAAGATATTAGAAATTACAGACCTATCAGCCTATTACCAACTGCATTTACAATTGCATCTTGAAAATGTATCAAATTAGTCTCAGCAGATACACCTGCTATGAAGCCATGTTGTGTTTAAGGTAATGATCTAGATACTTTATCTATTATCTTATTGTACACACATTTTTCAAATATATTTCCAGGTATTCATAATAAACAAATAAGTCTATAATTACCAAAATCAAGAGATTTGGATATTTGAATTGTTATAATGTTTGCAACTTTCTATTCATTAGGAAAAATACTCTTTTGTAAAGGAGACCTTTAAAATATAACAGAATACTGGAGCTAGCTATTCAACACATCCTTTGTAGATGAATACAGGTAATATATCATGCCCACAACTTTTTTTACTTTTAGATATTCTATTATCAACAAAATATCATCATAATTTATCATGTCAATACCCACCCAATTGTATGTTTTAGAAGCAGTATTTATGTAAGATTTAGATATCACATTTTTTCTGGTATATGATAAAAAATTATTTGCAATATCACCAGCTGTAAAATTTCCATTGTCAACTGACTTAATTTTTCACACCAGAATATTTTTGAATGACTCACCAAAAGTCCTTAGAATTGTATTTTATGGTGTCCTCAATTTTCCAATATATCTTTTGAAATCAGTTATTTCTATGATTTTAAACAATTTATGATGCCTAAGTTTTCTTTTATAAATACAAATCTTTTTTTTTTTTTTAGAAAATCGAGGATACTTTTTAGATGATCTATAACATAAATTAATTCTATCATTTAATTTATTTTTTGCATATTTTATTATAATAAATCTATTATCTCATTTACATTAGTAGATCAATATATTTGATCTCAATCAGCATACTTGATATTATAAATTATAATACCAGCATTATGATTTGAAGCTACCATACCCTTATTTGTTAAGAAAGATTTAATATTAATAAAAAACTCAATTATTGGATCATGAAAGTTTTCTTTCAGTAATGGCTGGAGACTATGTTTTATGCTTATATCATTAAAATTAATTAAAATAAAATTTAGAATCTATTCATTATTGTTTTATGAATGATTTTTGTAGACTACACCAGTTATATTCATGAATTAAATAATTTCTTATCCTCCCTTAATTTCATTACTACATAACTCAGTTGTTATATCTGCTGATATTACATAGTGCACATTAAAGTCACTGCAGATTAAAATATTGTATTTATAACTATGTACATATTTTTTCAACTGCTACAAATTATACTTATATTAATATGAGAAGAAATATATATTAGCAATCAAAAACAATTGGCATTTTAATGTCATTCCCAAGTAGAGTCAACAAAATTCAGTTCTATATTTACTTGCTTTGTTGCTATGATTACAAGTTTTTGTAGTGGAGGATTAATTTTGATAATGTGGATTTTAATAATGGGTTCTATATCCTTCTTACTTGTGTTTCCTTTTAATGCAAAACTGACAGCATGTCTTTTTTTTTTACTAAGCAATCTTTGAAGACCATTCTAATTTATTTGAGCTATATTGCAGGTGTTTGTTGATTCATCACACTATAAAGTTAGAAAAATACATTTTTGTAAATCATTTTTTACTTGTGCTTTGATATTTTTACACTTTGATTTCTGGATAATTGATAGCTGATTAATTTTATTCTTATTTTTATATTTTTGATGTAATATCCCTGATGCAACAAACATTGCATCTTTAATTATTTTGCTGTCTTCAAAAGGTTTTTTTTTTTTTGTATTGAAAGTACATTTGGAACTGTAAATGAACCAATTGTTGCAGCTTTTGTTTTATTCATGATCCTGTAAACATCGATTGTTCTGCAATTAATGTGGGTTTTTATATTCAGTATCACAGTTTTCATTAACTGCTATAAATTGTCGTTTATGTTGCATTTTCTTTCCCAAAGCAACCTGTGAACCACAAATCAAACAATTACATTTGTTTTTAAAATAATATATATATATATATTTCTCTTTTCAATCCTCATGAAAAGTGATAGGTATATATACATTTTTTTATCTTTTTCTGTGGTTCATATGCAGAACTACAAAATAATTATTAATATATTAACTTTTAACATACATACGTACAACAAACATATATTTCTATATTTGGATGAAATCAGATGTCAATTGCCGTACTTTGTGTAAGAATTATTACAAAATAGCTCAACTGACTGCTCTCACGATAACCATAACTCCGTGTTGTGCTTCAATGATAAGAAAGCAAAGCTGTTTGGAGCCGCTGTGCAGTTTCCATTGTTCATAAAACGACCCACTGTAAAATGTACGAGCTATGGATTCGGCAGTTCTGCTTTAGCTAATAATAATCAAATTCCATTTATCAATAAGTATTGGATGGTTGCCTTGTTTGCTATGAACTAATTATTTGCTTCTGGCCTGAAAAAAATTCCCAAATGATTATCATATCAAGCAAACATGTCAATTAATCATAGCCCCCTAAGTCTTTAAGTCTTTTATTAGATATAATATAGTCTATGTACATATATGTATTCTTTTTTTATTATTAATTAAAATTAGTTTTATAGTTTAATATAGTAATTTATTAAATCCTTTTTGACAAAAAAAAAAAAAAAAACGGTTTTGGTATTATATTGTAATTTTTATCTTTTTTGTTGTATCCTTGATTAGTTTTAGTTGTTGGTTTTAAAAGCTTTTAGATTAAACAAAGCAAATTCTGTAATTGTCATTATTGAGTGAATGAATTTATTAATATAGCAGAGAAAAACCTATCTGTAATCAACAAACATAAAAAGCAACACGATAATGCTTTCAGAGTAACATTTTTTTAAAACTACTCTAGAGCTGTAAAATGTTGGCCAGAATTAATTTAACCATTAGATTAACAGATTTTTATTGTTGCTGTTAAATTAAGAAGCTTTTATTTAATTCCTTTTTATTACTAATAATAAACTTCATCAAACCTAATTGTATATTCTAATAATCTTTTTTCCTTCAGAAAAATGATGTGGAATAAATTTTGAAAAAAAAAAAATCAACCAAAAAAAAAAAACTTTAAAATAAACAACTTTTGTCGTTAGCTCAAGGTTATGACGCATCCACTACTAGTGACATTTTTAAATAAATAAAATGTGAATAAAATCAAAATGTTATAGTGAACTTTGATTCAGGAATTTCTCAGGATTTAAAGATCCTGTGTGTTTTTGTTTTTTTTTATGTCAAAGCGTTGACCGGGAAGCGAACCCGGGCCAGCTGTTTGGAAGGCAGATATGCTAACCGCTAGGCCACCAACGCTTGACTTAAAGATCCTGGTTTGAAACTCAAGTGTCGGTTTCAGTGCTTGCTTTTCCGAACAACGAACCATTCGATTATTTACCCTTTGCAGAATAGCATAGTGATAGACAGATTCGAAAATTAATTTCCTAATTGAAGTTCATCTGTTACTGTTTTTCCATTTGTGTGCTCAAATGTTACCTAACCTTTTGAACAGCAAACTATATATGCTTGCCCTAAGCAGTTTAGCATAGTTATAGAAGAGAAAAATTGGAAATTAAATATTCCTAGATTGAAAGCTCATTTGTCACTTCAGATCCTTCAACATTACATGATTTTCCATAACTATTTGATTATATATAAATTAATAAATGCAAATTATGAAATGGAAAAAAATATTTTTTAAAAAATAAATGCACCAGGAAACCAATATGTGTATATATAATAAAACACGATGACTTCTCTACCTACTGCCATCTCAAATAAGTTTGATAATCAATGATTACAAAATGATTGATTGATAATGACTTTTAAATCTCATTCCAGACCATTTGTCTTTTGCTTTTGTTGATAAGAGTGGGAATTTCAAAATCGGTTGTAATAGAATTATGCATCTAGCTAACAGTCTTGGTTCCATTTTCTATTCAAGATTAAAACGTGAAACTTCAAATCACTCTAAGTTTTGAATTTAAATTAACTAACTTAAATATCTGGCTCCAGATCAGCATCTATATACTTCAGTATCTTCAGTTCTTTATTAATTACATGCTCCTATATCCCATGCTTAGGAATGTTAATTATAGCAAACTCATATTTTTTTACTTACATATAATATGATTAAACAAAAACAACTTTCTATTTCTAATGCCATGTAAATGTAAGGTTGATTAAATCTTCATCCCAAATCTGGTTTCAAAGCTGAAAAGAGTTTTGCATTTAGCAATCATTTTTAAGTTCATCTTGCTATCCAAATTAATAGCCTAAATATTCAAAACAATTTAAGGTTTTAAGCTCAAACTATTTGAGCAATTATGTACATATGATTCCAGGTGAGTAACTACATATTTTAATATCCTTTTTTTTTTAATGCCAGACACCCAAATATAAGTATACATATACTTACTTTCAACATTAGAAATTGTAATTTTACTTCATTAACTCTATTCTAGAGCTATCTGTTGCAAACTTGAATAAGCAATAGACACTAAATAATAGCTTCTATTCAATTCTCTGATTATGCTCTATCTATTGACTTTTGTTAATGAAGAGAATTGGATTTACATCAATACTTTGGAACAACTAATATTACATCTTTCATATTATTCAAGCAACTAATCTGAAATTCAAACACTCTGGATTTTTATGTTTAAGCACGCATATGATATACCAACAATTATATGTTTTAGTGTCTTTAGTTTTATTTTAAGTGTAAGCCCTTTGCTTTTCTAGCAACAGCAAATAAATAGTGATTGTTAAATAATAGTATGATATTCAAACCTTCAGAATAGTTACTGGCTATGATGACATCCATCAATAAAGAATATTGGATTTGGATTTGCACTTGCAACACAACCTTTAATACTTTCATATTATTCAATCTAAATAGTCTATACTGATCCATTAGCTATGCTAATTAATTTTTAGATATTTGTCACCAAGAATTAATTAAATCAGCATCATTTAATAATTATTCAAATTTGCAATACCTGTTTCTAAAATATATTAATAAAATTAGAAGCGTGTGAGGCGCTGGAAAGAGAAGGTATAAACATTATTCTTATAAGTCTATATAAAAGTTAACGGCTAAGTGCTTTCAAGACATGTTGCCTCATATTCATAGCCATAGATAAATGGTGCAGAATAGGAAGTAAGTAATGATATGCAAATTATTTACATAGTATAGCATTTGGAAATATATTAAATAAGATGAATTACTGCTTTTAATGCATATTTATGTGCATTATTTTCAAGGATTCCAAAATGTTTCTTGCTCTGGAAAAACAATGGCATAATCTGCCTTTCTAAATATATATTCATAATTTCAAATGTATATCTCATAATAATAAATTTAGCAAAGAAAGTAGCTACATGTTTATTACTATAAAGGTGAATCTTTTGATGAGATTTGTCATAGCTTTATGGGTTCATGAAATTGAATTATGGAAATTTACGAAAAAAATAATAAGTAGTAAAAAAAAATGTCCAACTAAGTTCTGATTTTTTTGTTCTCTACACCAAAGGAATTTAGATCAATAACTTTTAATCTTGGTCAGTAAATGAATAACTAAATGTGTTATTTGTTATAAAGTATTGATAAGCACAATGATCCAGATTACTTAGTTCAATTCATTTGAATTATTCAAATAATTTAATGTAGTTTGTTGATTTTATTTGGTTTTGAAATGACATACTGATGTATTTTGCGACTTTTAATTCAAGGAATCAAAAGGTTTGCCATAGTTTATAGGAATTATGGATATATTAAAAAATTTAATACACAGATATTTATGTATAAAGTTTATACCATATACTCTGCTAAACTAATAATTGACCCAGAATGTCATTTATTATATCATTGGTTTGTTATAGTTTACCATAAAAGGCAACCATTTAAGCCAGAAAAATAAAAAAATGTAAATGTAAAAATTTAAACCCATTTGTAGAAGAGACAAGTGCAAATGTGTTATTAGTATAATCCACAAGTAAGATTCCTAAAGAATCAGTTAAAAATCAGTGTGCAAACAATGCCCACCTTTTGTTATTTCACTAATCTATTTTGTCATATGGTGCTAAAATAATTTACAAATAATGTTAAATGAAATTTGCAAACATACCAATCCATTTTGTCAGATAATCTGACAAAGATTTGCATTCATATTACAAAATATGGGTATTATTGGCAAGTCTATTTAAATGATTCTTTAGGACTATTACTTGTGAATTGTAACATATTTGGATTTGTTTGTTTTATGAATATGTGTATGTTCTTCACATTACATATTTGATATGCAGTAAAATTATTTACATGTTCATTAAATATATATATTTGTAATTATTGTACATAGTGCCTTGTTATATGTTGTGGCAAAATCAGTGACTCTTTTCATAAATTTTAGGTATTTGGTGGATGTTACAATGGCTCTATTATCACTTTTGGCTTTTCTTTACTATTTTGCAGTTATTTATAATGTAATATTGGTTTACCATGCATAGTTTTGTTTTGTTTTTTTTTGCATAGAAATCATCACTGAAATTATTAGCTTTAAAAGTGATCAGTATCACCCAGATCACATACAGATATAACTTTAAATTTGCATATGAAAGCAAGCTGACATTACATAATTGGTAAGCAATTTGCTTAAATAAAAATTGTAATTTCCAGTGATTTATTTACGTATTTAAATTTTTTTAAACAATATATTTGTAAAATATTTGTTTGAAATCAAAAATGTTTACCAGAAACTGTTTTACTGGATAACAAGAATGTTTTTCATAAATACCAATAAAGAATTTTCTTGTAAAAGTTTAGCAATAATCAAATTAATTTTGAATTTTAAGACTTATTTTATGATGCCTCAATTAAAACTTGTTTCTATTTTTAAAGTGGAATTCAAATAAGTAATATTTTGTTCTACAATTTTTATGAATAGACAACATTATATGCAATAATGAAAGGCAACATTGTGACAGTACTTTATTTTTCTATTTTTCCACAGTTCAAATATTTATTTTTAGAATATCTGTCATTTGAAAGTGTATATTTATAATAAATAATGCAAAGATTATCAATATCTGATTTTGAAGAAAGGTTTAATTGTAAAAATAAAATGTTGCAAATATGGGTGGAGTTGTCACTAGAGTCTTTCAAATAAGATAGGAAAGAATTGGAACTTAAAGAGGTTAACAGAATTTAAAATTCATATTTATTAATTTCAGAATGTCTAATTTCTTTCAAGATAAAGTTTCTATTAGTTCCATAATATTACAAGCTAAATTGCTGAAACTGAAATGCTTTTTGCTATGTGTACACTTTTTAGTTCACTATTTTTAGTGGTGCAGATTATTGATTTAATCATACCATATGCATTGTCTGGTTCATGATTGAAATTAATATTTGTATGTGTACAAAAAGAATTTTAGAAAAAAATAATTAAGTTAAACAAATTGCAAAAGAAAAACTAAATGCAAATAAGTTAACACAACATAATAATAATGATCACATGATCACCATCTCATACTAGCACATAATTGTTGTAAATAAACGCAAAACTTTCCATACAGTAGTGCCACCCTGTGCTAACCAGAGTAATCAATAGATTCCAGAAGGCTTGTGCATAAAATCCCTACCTAGTGCCTACTTATCCAATATCCCCAGACTAGTTTCTGGCTTGTGGCCATCATCAGTGAGGAGCCTTGGATCTGAGAGCACTGCACTACTGTATGGAAAGTTTTGCATTTGTTTACAATTATGTGCTAGTATGAGATGGTGATCATGTGATGTTTAGTGGTTTAACACCAATCCTGCCTAATAGGATAGTGGTGGCTATGGTTGTTTAAGAGCCAAAGACACCAAAATGTATGGGTGCTGAATTGAGTTCAGACCCTTATGACTACATAAGCTATTGAGCTTAGATTGAAAATATTTTTGTGTTTTCAATTTCATTCTCATAGTTTTGTAATAAAATAGAGTAAAAAGGTGGCTGCTGGAGGGTTGCATTAGATCCTAAGATCTAGGTGCAGTGCTCTCAGATCCAAGGCTCCTCCCTGATGATGGCCACAAGCCAGAAACTAGTCTGGGGATATTGGATGAGTAGGCACTAGGTAGGGATTTTATGCACAAGCCTTCTGGCATCTATTGATTACTCTGGTTAGCACAGGGTGGCACTACTGTATAGAAAGTTTTGCATTTGTTTACAACAATTATGTGCTAGTATGAGATGGTAATCATGTAATGTTTAGTGGTTTAACACCAATCCTGCCTAATAGGATAGTGGTGGCTATGGTTGTTTAAAAGCCAAAGACACCATAATGTATGGGTGCTGAATTGAGTTCAGACCCATATGACTATATAAGCTATTGAGCTTAGATTGAAAATATTTTTGTGTTTTCAATTTCATTCTCATAGTTTTGTAGTAAAGTAGAGTAAAAAGGTGGCTGCTGGAGGGTTGCATTAGATCCTAAGATCTAGGTGCAGTGCTCTCAGATCCAAAGCTCCTCACTGATGATGGCCACAAGCCAGAAAATAGTCTGGGGATATTGTATGAGTAGGCACTAGGTAGGGATTTTATGCACAAGCCTTCTGGGATCTATTGATTACTCTGGTTAGCACAGGGTGGCACTACTTTATGGAAAGTTCTGTGTTTGTTCATAATAATAATGTCTAATGCTTTATTCAAAACTCTATTATTATGAAAAATGTTATACTCATATTGTTTTTATTAAAAAGTAATACTTGTAACAATGACATTAATCAATTTAATGATTCTATGTGTACTATTTAGATATCCACTCCTTTTTACTGGGTTTTTAATTTGCTTTTTTTTTTTTTTTTTTTGACATTCATTTTATCAGATTTTTAACTGAATTTTATAGCTCATGTCTAAAATTATTACAATACTATATATGCCTGTAAAAGAAAATTTTTAAATAAAAATATAAATGAAATAAGCAAAAAGTTTAGACTTTGTGACTAATTATTCCAATGTATAAATATATAAAATGCGTTAAAACGCACAAACACACAAAGCTGAAGACAAAGAAATCTTAATACTATAAATTGATATAAACTAAATATATGTATCTAAGTAGATGGCCAAGCACTTTTGAGGGCCAAGGTCTTCATATTCATAGCCATTTTGTAAATAAAAGTGGTGCAAATTTATGTAAATGAGGTAGTTAAGTGTTCCATTTCCTGGAGATCTTATAAGTCTTTTCTGTTTATAGATTTATTATCTTTAGTGATAAAGTAAGCTTCCTTTATCTTTTTCTTAAGATTGTGTCACTCTCTGCAAACAACCACTGGATCTTTAGGTCGGCAATCATGACCAGCTGAGCTGTAAAGCTGGGTGAAAACTGAACTACAAGAAAGGTCTGTTAGTTCTTTATTATATGAGTGTGTGTATTGAGACAGCCAAGCTTACTACCCTCGCTGATCCCTCAGGTAGTTTACAATATTGCCTGCCCTGAAACACATTGTATGGCATCATATTATGGTGAGACCAAGGCCTCTCTGTCCACTCGGCTATCTCAACACACACTCATATATTAAAGCACTAACAGACCCTTTTTGTAGTTCAGTTTTCATCCAGCACCGCAGCTCAGCTACTCATGATTGCCAACCTAAAGACCACAATGACACAATCGTAAGAGAAAGATAAAGGAAGCTAACTTTATTGCTAGAGATAACAACCCTATAAACAGAAAAGACTCTTGTTATAAGATCTCCAGGAAATTGATTATTTAAATACCTCATTTACATAAATTTACTTTGCTTTTAATCGACCTATTTATTTACAAAATGGCTATGAATAGAGGACCTCAGCTCTTGAAAGTGCTTAGCCATATACTTAGATACCTATATTTAGTTTATATCAATCAACAGGAGTGGTCTTCAACCCTTGGTCTGTGGACCAGTGCTGGGCCACAGAAGTTTTTATCCGGTCTGAGCTTGACTGGCAGGAACGTTTGTAATAACAAAATAATAAGAGTTTAAACTTTTAATCAATATAAACAATTTGTATTTATTTATTCATCTCATTTTTATCCAATTAAAAAAAAAAAAGAAACGAAATGAAAACAAAATCTAATCACTCATACATAAATTAATTTGATTTTTTTGGTAACATAGATGTTTATGGGGGAAGGAGGTAGAATTAAATTTTTTATTATTTTTCTAAAAAAATTCAAATATTAAAAAAAAATTTTTTATTATACAAACTCCATATATATATAAAACTTCATCTTGTATATTTAGCATTTGATCAGTTATAAAAATTATGCTCAACTAAGGCTAAGCAAAACTCATCTTTAAGAAAATTTATTTATAGACTTCTGCTAGTCCACAAAACCTTATACTTATTTTAACCGGTCACAGGTGCGAAAAGATTGAAGACCACTGATCTACAGTATTAAGATTTCTTTGTCTTCAGCTTTGTAGATTAGCACATTTTATATATTTATTCATTAAAATAAAACTATAGAATTTGCAGTATTTGTACTAGGAATGATAAAAAAAAAAAAAGATAAGCAAATGAAATTGATAATTTAATTTTATCATTTAGATGTTCATCATTATAGGGCTTTTGTTATATGATTTTTTTTTTTGTCATTAACATTATCAGATTTCAAATTTGTTTTTTATGACTCAGATTTAAAATTATTACAATATTATATGTGCATTTAGGGAACTACTTTTTGTTTAATAATATTTTTCTAATATTGATAATATTTATTAATAATAAAATTATTAATACACACAATAAATATTTGCATATGATATTAAAATTTAATTATCCATTTCATATTTTTAAATAAATGTTTTTGTTATAAAATATAAATATTCAATTAATAATTATAATTAATTTTATATTTAATTTAATTACAAAAACAATTATTAATAAAAGTTAAACAAAAATATTACAACTTTACTGACAATAAGAGTTGCGCTTCCAAAGCAATAAAACCCATAGAAAAAATAGCTAAATGAATTTACAGAATTAAATTATTAATCAAGATAACAGAGTTAATGACATAAGCATTTCCAGACATTAAGAATTGTGTGCAAAAAGCAATAAAAAAAGTAGAAAAATACTTATATGAATTTATAAGATTAAATAATCCATATTATCAGAGTTAATAACATCAAAATTTGCAATATTTCTATTATTATGATCTATGGGATTTTAAACTATCAAATTCTTCTCCATAAATAACAAAGATTGAAGATCATCCTCTGATCAAATTAATATAGTCAAAGTATTTTGTGATTGACAATAAATGTATTTGCCTATAAAATAACAAATTTATCAGAGTCCTACATTTTTTTCTAGCCTTCCATACTACTTTTTGATTATATTAAGTTTTTCATCAACGTATATTTGAAATTTACCTAACAAATTAATATCTTCCACAAATTGTTTAAATGTGCATTTTTGAATAAAGCATTTGTTAAACATTCGATCTTAAATTCTATAACTATTATTCTTAGGTGACCACTATGTAGCTTGATTTTGTACATAATGCTAATATTATGCAACAATTCATTGACTGAATCTAATTATTTTAATGTGATAAATATCAAATCAGGTAAAGATACAGTTGTTTGATATAAGATATGTTAAATGTAACATCTTTTTAAATTCACATATCTCTAAATTATTTAACTGATTTACCAATGGACTCTCTATATCTTTATTATGAACAATAATTTCATCATATAAGAAATTTTTCATTTTTTTTTCTATGGCCGTAGCATCTTCAACTATTTTGCATGCTGCATTTGGGTTTTTTTCTAAAATTCAAAACAAAAAAGCTTTTTAATTATTCATTATATTCAAGATCATTGACAATAAATTGAATTTCTCTCACAATTGCTAAATTAAAGTTGTAATCATCTACATCTAATTCTTGATCATTAGTGATGATGATCCTGTCTTACAGATATTACATGGCCACGAAGTTTTTTCTTCTTGTCGTATGTTTATGACTTTGAATTGATACTGAAGACTAATTAAAGTGAAATTGACTACCACAACTTTTACTAGTATTAAATTAACTAACTGCAGATAATCCATTATCACAGGATTTACATAATATAAGTCGTCTGAAAGAATGGCACTTATGCGACCAAAGGTGATGTTGTATTGACATTATTTAATATTTACATTATAATAAAATTTAGAAATTTATTGATCAAAAATTGTATTAAAAAAGTAGACTGCAGAATTAAATAGTTCTACTGTTTGATTATACCTGTTCGCCTTTTTTTTTTCCTTAAATCTTTTATATCTGAATACAGTACTTTCATCTCCTATTAAATGTTATTAACAATATAAAAAAAAGACATTTACCTAATGTACATCGTATAATAGGAGGTAATAAAATAAGGGGAATAAAACATTTCTGTTTCAATTACATTTGTCTTTTTGAAAAGAATTTTTTTTTTTAAATATATAATTATTTCTTGTAACTATTTGTTTTTTAACTTATTTATTTTCTATTATTTTCTAAATATATTTTATTTTATTGAATTATATATTTACAGTATATATATATATATACTTCGTTTAATTTAATGATTTATAAATATTTCAAAACTTTTTTATTTTATTTTTATATTGTTTTTTTTTTATCTATTTACATTCAATTTCTACTTCTTTTTTAATATAAGAAGAATTATTTACAATATAATCGTCTTAATGATGTATTGTTAAAATTTTTTGATGTAGTCTTTTGAAAATGAAATGCTAGAATAATTTGAATTAAGCAATAAAAAGCAATGCCAATCTACTACTAAAGATGATCAAATCATTTCTATGTATACTTGTAAAAATATATTAATACTTAATATGCATATATTTAATAATATGCGTGTGTTTGCAATTTTAAATCATGATTTATGACCACTAGTAATGACTAAGGGTATAGCTTGATTTATTGCTTACTTACTTAATTAAATCCATTTATCTTTTAAACAAACAAGATGTATATTGTTATAGGAGGTTTAGTTAATCAAATATACAATGTATGTCTTTGACTTCAGAAAAGTGCTGAAGTTAGGTAATTATAGAAGGGGGAGGGATGTATGATGTAAATAAAATATATGTCTATATAGTACACTTTAGATTATATGATCAAAGCAATAGTGTTTTTACACAACAGAAAAAAAAAAACATTTGAATTATATTTTATAAATGATATATTCCGCAAAGTACTGAATCCAAATGCCAAATAGATACTAACTATAATGGACTAAGGAAAGTTTTTCCATCATTGCTTATGTGCATAGAAGTGATTAATTCGTGAATATGATCTTGATAGTACTTTATTTTAAAATATATAACAAAAAGATAACTGGATCAGATAAACCAATTTAAAAAGATAAGAGATCAATAAAGAAGTTGATATTTACTCTTGCAAATTCTCTGCTCATTGCAAGTTTTGAAAAAAATATGTAACAAATCTAGGTGATATGGATTATTTTTTGGACATTTGATCTAATAGTAATATATTTATGTATTTGAGTTTATAATATTTGCTTTTTAAAAGTTTTGTAACTAATTTACTTTTGAATTGATGAAGCCATAGTATATTTGATTTACTTATAAGTTATTTTTTACCATAATATGTTTATATAAATTATTAAGTCAATATCACTCATTACTAAATATAAGGTCAATCAATCAACCTTTTCATAACATTGTCTACAATTGGCCAGATTATTATAACTATTTCATTTACTTTTAAAGTGATTGAATACACATTTGTCTTTATAGGTATATGAAATTCATATTGTGAGGTTGTTATTTGGAAATATTTAGGGTTATAATTGTTTTTTATTTACTTGAAATCAATTATTTGATAAAGCATCAGATAAAATATAGCAATTATCTTAAATTATCCAGATCAAGGTTTTACTGATTCTTTAATTAGTAGTTATTTGAGAATTTAACCTTGCACCAATTTCTTAGACTGATTTATAGCTCAGATAATTTACAAAATAGAACTGTATTAAAAGAAATTTTCAACAGTATAAATATTTTTTTGTATTTTTAATATTAATTTTACTTAACAGAAACAGTAAATGAAAGCCATTATCATATAATCATTTTCACAACTTTATTTAATTTTTAGGAGTTCCTTCCTCTTTTGGATAATGGTCAGTATCTACATCACCTTTTTTTTTTTGATAATTTATTTTCTCTAGTCATTTTATTTTATATTGTTCTATATCCAGAAAATAATCTGTTTTATATTAAATTCAGAATGTTTATTACCTTTGTTTTGTTTTTAATATGAGCATGATGTGACTCTTTGAGCAGAAGTTTGACACCAAATTTAACTTTTGTCATTTGATAGGATTATCTTTTCAAATTGTTGCTAAGTACTAATACTGTATCATTTTTTAATTCAAATGAGTAATATTTTTTTTCTAGATTATTATCAACAGAGATGGCATTTATAGATTGCATTATACAGATATTTTCACAATTTTGCTATGATTCTCTACAGAAAGTACCTTACTCTCACAAGGCAAATAGTGACAATATATTTACTTCTTTATGATCATCAATTTGATCGCTTTTTATGTTACTGACTTTACTATATATTCCCTAAATTATCTTGGGTCTGGAAAATGAGTGATTTTTTTTATTAAATTGTGGCAATTTAATAAGTTTTTGTTTTTAATTATATAGATATGAAAGCATCCAACAATCACATTATATCAAATTCAAAAATCATTGGCTAGAAGATACAAATAGCTTTTTGTATTAAAATTATCATAATGAGTCAAGGTGAAACAGCTTTCAAAAGCCATTGCTTTGAAATAGTTTTCTTTATCCCTGTAAATAAACAATAAAAGAATATACAATGTTATCAATTTTGTCAAATATTGCATGGCAAGAGATTATAGTTTTATCATCCTGCGCAGTTGGTAGAGCATTTGATTTCAGATCAGGAAGTCCCATGATCAATTGTAGCACTCAAATTTCTATGAACTCCTGGGAAATAAAGTCATGTGCATTTTTTATACTTTTATTCTAGCTAAAAATGCACTAATATCCATTTACTGACTAATAATTGGGAAAATAAATAGCAGTATTTGGGTTGTATTTAATAAGGTATAAGATTTTTTTTTATACCAATGACTGCAATGAATTGTGTATTATTTTTAAATTTATTTAGCTTTTTTTTTTTTTTTTGAGACATAAAATGTTTTACTAATAGTGATTTAATTGGAGTTACTGCTGTTTTATGATGTCATTTTTAATTATTTAAATACTGCCAAATATTTTATTAGTTTGTGCTTGGATAATAAAGATTATTAGTTAAATGTTTTAACATCTTCCATATGAGTATGAATAATTATTGAAGTAGATAGAATCATGTTTATCATGAACATCTTTTTCTTAGAAGTTATTTATATTAACAAAGATTTTTGAAGATGTTTATATCTCTGATTTTGGAATACATTATGTTTTTTTTTTCATTTGTGTATTTTATATGTTAGCTTATTTTCAGATAAATTATAATATTGGGATCAATTAGTTATCTGGAAAAAAAACATCCTAGAGTAATTAGTATTTTTTTATTTTAATATAAAAGTTGCTTTTGACAAAGGTAATTAGCATCAAAATGCATTTTGGTTATTTTTAATATTTTCAATAATTTCTCTTTATGTGAAGAGTAATAGTATTTCTTATCTTTAATTTATTGCATTCCATTGACTGACTTATAATAATCACAGTTAAAAATTCTGGTGTGAAAAATAGATAGCTGATAATTCCAAAATCTAAACATAATTTCAATGTTTTGCATCATCTCTTGGCCATAGTCTTCATTTTACACTTATTTTATCATAAATTCATAACATAATCTAAATTTAAAATTTTAGTTTAAAAAAAAATCTGCATTTGGCATTATTTTTTCAAAAAAATTGACTTTTCTTTGATGTGTATTGTTATATAGTCCTGCCTTGACAGCTTTGGCCTTTATTCCACAGGTGTTTAGTCCTGTTTTGACAGCTTTGGCCATTGTTTCACAGATCTTTCTAACTATCAAAGTCAGAAATCAGAACAAAATGTTTTACGTTTTTGTAATTAATTTTGAATGTAAATAAATATATTTCACATAATTTTTTAAAATTATGATTGTACATTAATTTATCAGAATATAAAGTTTGATTTGAAAAATTTTTAATTTTAGACAATGAATGAAGTTTGACCGCTATTTGTATATCAATGACATTCAGTGAAAACTAACACAACAGCATTTTTTTCATAAATATTTATGTATTTTATGGTTATTTTTTACACTATATTGTCTGTCTAATAATATAGTTAGATTAATATTTTGATTTTAAATATTTAGTTTTAGATGAAGAAAAGACAACAGAAATGAATATTTACAGGGAATCAGTGGCAATTGCATGTTATAATTGGTTGAAATATAATTCTTTTGTTTTTATGCTGGTTAATTTTTTTTCATTTTCTTATAATTTTCTTCAGTTATTAACATTATTTTAAATTTTTTGTTAAATTTAATCATTTTGAAAGTAAAATAATTTTATTTTTAGAAGCTAGATTACAATAATTCTGATTATTAATATAAAAACATTTCTGAATAGAAGTGATCTATAAATGTTCTTGATGAATGAAATCAGTCAAATTTTTACTCAAATGGGCCACTGAGAAAATTGGACAACAAAAGAGTTAAGACATTCAAATAAATTGCTTTTTCCAGATCTAACAATAAAGCCAGCTGGATTTGGTCATCCTATATACAGTTAGAGTCTCATCAACAGATTTAACACAGCTCATACTTATTGTTCTCATCCGCTTCATAAATGGAATTTAACAAGCACTGATTTATGTAAAATGTGAACAAACTCAAATCATGAACTATATAGTTAATGACTATCAAATCTATGGCTATAGTGAGAAAATTGAAGATCTTAATGTTGCCATTAATGTATCTATTTGCTGTGTAAAATTTCTATAGGTTTCTTTTTGATATTTTGTCGATAGTTAAGTTATTTAAAAGAAAACCAAAATCATATGCTAAATAAATAAATTAGTATTTTAAACAATGTGAACTCCTTACATGGGAAAAAAAGGTATTATAAGATAGTATGTTACTTTTTTCTTTTATTATTTATCATGTAAAAAACAATGACATTTTGAAAAGGATTTAATTTTCTAATAATATGGCTGCAGAAAGGAGTTTGCTATTAACTGAAAGGAGACCCTTTGATTTTTCTTGGAGGCCTTAAAGGAACTGAGCAGGGCAAATTCCTAATGTCCACTCCATACGTTTCTTGTCATTGCAGCTGTTATTACTATGTGATTATTCATATAGTATACGAACATGGATGGGCTGCTCACCAATGCACATTAGCCAGTGTGATGAGTTTATTGGCTTTTTACCTCTGAGTTTAAGATCAAGAAACACCATGGTCTTTCTTCTCAGTGCCTGATAAGGCAGAATGAATGTTTGTGTAAATGATAAATATTTTCCCCATACATATATACAATTATGACAGACAAAAATAAAGCATGGCCCTTATTCCCAGGAGGCTATAAAGTCACCAACCAAGGCAGCGGTTGGTGGCCGAAGGCGGAGGGTGCTAAGAATCCCCTGATTGCGGACTCAGGCTGCCATTTGATGACGACTTTTTATTTAGGTACTTACAACTGCAGATCACTTTCAAGTAAAGGAAGATTGCAAGAATTAGAAGAAGAACTGTCTTATATTAAATGGGACATTATTGGACTTTGTGAAGTTAGAAGAAAAGGAGAAGAAACAATTGATTTAAAAAGTGGACATATACTCTATTATAAAGGCACACATATTGGAAATACAAGTGGAGTAGGATTCATTATAAATAAAAAATGGAAGAAGAATATTGTGGAGATTGATGGTGTATCGGACAGAGTGGCAAGATTAGTTATACAACTTAATAACAGATACCAAATGCAGATAATTCAGGTTTATGCCCCAACAAGTTCTCATAGTAATGAAGTAGTAGATGATTTTTATATGGATGTACAAAAGGCTTTTGATCAGAGTAAACAACATTTTAAAATTGTTATGGGAGACTTTAATGCTAGAATTGGTAGACAAATGAAAGATGAAATTGCTGTAGGTAATTTTGGTTATGGTAATAGAAATGAGAGAGGACATAAACTTGTGGAGTTTGCAGAAAAAGAAAAACTTTATATTATGAATTCATTTTTTGAGAAAAATGTTAAAAGGAAATGGACATGGAAGCATCCAAATGAAGGTAC
Organism: Epiperipatus broadwayi; assembly: GCA_028023455.1. Lineage (NCBI taxonomy): Eukaryota > Metazoa > Onychophora > Udeonychophora > Euonychophora > Peripatidae > Epiperipatus > Epiperipatus broadwayi. Next base: position 3,466,442 of record JAQFVV010006280.1, on the reverse strand, counting down.
AGCAGAATTGGATTATATTTTGACTAACAGAAAATACATATTTCAAGATTGTAATGTTCTTAATAAATTTAACACAGGAAGTGATCATCGATTAGTAAGGTGTAAGTTACGTGTTAATGTAAAACTAGAGAGACAAAAATTATTAAGAAAAACAATATTTACAGTTGATATTCCTAATCTTCAGAAACATTCTAATGAATTTAAATTAGAACTTACAAATAGGTTTCAAGTGTTAGGAGATTTTGAACATGATTCAGATTTGAATGAAATTAATATGAAAATAACTGATACACTTTTAAAAACTGCAACAAACATAGCTGGTAGAAAAAAGCAGCAATTGACTAATAAAATTTCTACTGAGACTAGAGAATTTATGAAGAAAAGAAGGAATATGAAAATATACAAAAATGATGTATTAAAAAGAATTGAATATCTCGAATTTTGTAAAATGGTACGGAAAAGAATTGAAAATGATATAAGAAAGTATAACTGTGAAATAGCAAGGAAAGCTGTAGAAGAAAATAAAAGTCTCAAAAATGTTAAACAACGTTTTGGTATTGGTAGGAAATTTATATCTGCAATAAGAAAAAAAGATGGAATTATTACTATAAAGAGAGATGACATCATGAAATTGGTAGAAGATTTTTATCAAGAATTATATAGTAATAAAGAACAAGTACCTCCTATATCTATTACATTTTCCGAATTGCCCAGAATTTTAAATGAAGAAGTGAGACATGCAATTAAGTGTATGAAGAAAGGAAAGGCTCCAGGAAATGATGGAATTATAATTGATATATTAAAAGAAACAGGTGAAGAAATAGAAACAATTTTAGCAAAGTTATATACCAAATGTCTAAATGATAAAGATGTACCGGAAGATTGGAAGAATGCAGTAATAATATTAATATTTTAAAAAGGTGATAAAGAAGATATTAGAAATTACAGACCTATCAGCCTTTTATCAGTTTTATATAAAATTTTTACCAAGATAATTACAACTAGGCTACAGAGAACTTTGGATTTCCACCAACCAAGAAAACAAGCTGGATTTAAAAGTGGTTTTAGTACAATAGATCATATCCAGGTATTGAGAGAAGTCATAGAAAGGACAAATGAATATGAGTTGTCATTATGTTTTGGATTTGTAGATTATGAAAAAGCATTCGATTCTATACACATTTCTTCAGTGATTAAAGCATTGGATCATCAAGGTATAGATCCAGGATATTGTCATATTTTAAAGAATATTTATAAAAATGCAACAGCAACAATTAGATTACATAATGATACTGGAAAAATCAACATTGAGAAAGGTGTAAGACAAGGTGATTCCATATCTCCAAAACTCTTTACAGCAGTGCTGCAAGAAGTATTTTGTGGATTAAAATGGGAAACTAAAGGAGTGAAAGTAAATGGAGAGTATTTAAGTCATTTAGATTTCACAGATGATGTAGTTGTTTTTGCAAATAATGCTTCAGAGCTGCAGGAAATGTTGCAGGAGTTAGCAGATGAAAGTAGAAAAGTAGGACTAAAGATAAATGTTAAAAAGACTAAAGTAATGTTGAATCGATTTGCTCAAAATATGAAAATAAAGATTGATTATGAAGAATTAGAAGAAGTTAACAGTTACAAATACCTTGGTCAGATTATTAATACAGATGGAAACATAATGGAGGAAATTAATCATAGAATTAAACTTGGTTGGAGTGCTTTTGGTAGAAATAACTTGATACTAAAAGGAAATATGCCTATGTGTTTGAAAAGGATGGTTTTTAACAAATGTGTTTTACCAGTTCTTACTTATGGATCTGAGACTTGGACACTTAATAGAAGAGCAATACAGAAACTTCAGACCACTCAAAGGAGTATGGAGAGATGTATGTTAGGAGTAACAAGAAGAGATCGAAAACGCAATGTATGGTTAAGACAACAAACGGGTGTTACTGACCTTATTGAAAAAATTAAAAGATTGAAATGGAGTTGGGCTGGACATATTGCTAGAAGAGATGATAATAGATGGACAATTGAAATTTTAAACTGGATTCCAAGAGATTGTAAAAGACCCAGAAAGAGACCACATGTGAGATGGATGGATGAAATAAGAAAATGTGCAGGGGTGTTGTGGAGAAGATAAGCTAAAGATCGGAGAAGATGGATTAAACTTGGAGAGACCTTTATCCTGCAGTGGATTGATAATAGTTGATGATGATGATGATGATGTATAATTCCCAGAAAGATGGAAGGGGGGAGATGATTATCAATGGCAAGTGCAGTATACATCATCCCAATAATGAGTTCATCATTGGCGAGTGATACTAGAAAATGTCATTCATAATATTGTCAGAAGCCGGAGATCATTTTTCGATTCCTATTTGATTTAAAATATTTTGGAGGCAATAAATGCTATATAACTTAATGTCGGTCGGCCTACTATTTTATTGATTTGGATTTCTTATGATGGATCTTTGCTATGATGTTTTATTTTAAATTACTGTTTATTGTTATGTTTTTTTAAAAAAAAATTAATATGCATTTCATTAAAAATTAAATTGAAACCATTTATTAAATTTCGAAAACAAATTGCCTCATTATATGCTTAATTAATTAACAGTATTATATATATTTTTCCACTTAATTAATTAAATTTAGCCGATTTTTAATTTAACAAATATTTTATTAGAATTTTTTTTTTTTGCATTAAACATTTAATCATCTAATTTATGGATTTTAAATGAAAACAAATAATAAGCTTCTAACAAATAAATTAATCTTTCAGTTCGTCATCAAATATTAAAATTGAAAATTAAATTACAGAAATGATTGCATTGACTTATTAGATTTCTTCATATACATGTATTTTTTTTTCTATTTTCTTTTTTTTTTTTTTATGTTTATTATTGTTGTCTTATGTTAAAGCAAAAAACATGTGAACATATATACCGTATATTAAAACGAAATACTGAATTTAACTTAGCAAATATACAAATATATATTAATAAATATGCTAGCTGGAAGCCATTTTGAAAATCATATAGCTGTTATTTATTTATGTATATATTGATATATTGAAAGGGTGATAAAATTAAAAAATATGTTAGGAATAATACAGATTACATTTGAATACGACTCAACAACTCCTGAAAATAAAAAGGCGCATAGGCAAGTAAAGATCACTATATTTGTGAACAGAGGGAGCGAGATGAATAGAATAAAAAATGAAGAGTTAAAGATGCGTTTTGTCTGTTTATTCAAACCAATTTCATAAAGCCCAATTATGTCTAAATTATTTCTCATGTTGATTTTTTAATTTATTTAGCATTTTCTGTTATTGTCTTTTAATTTTTTCCGCAGCTAACTTTTCGTTCTAAATAACTTCATCTCAAGCATTTTATTGTATTTTTATTTATATCACTTATACTCTTCCAAGGAAATACTTTTAATAACATTGAAAGTTTGAATTTAGCCCATTAATATAAAATATTATTGATATCAATTGAAGATTGAAAATAAAAGTATAAGCATGATGGGTTTAAATGAAATTAAAAAATCTGTGTAGGGGATTTGAACACAGACTTTGAAGCTCCCATCAGCCATCCATTCCTCTACAACCGATACACATGACCACACACATGTGAAAAAGACGAATGATCTCGAATATATATGTATATACATATCGTGTTGAACCATATAATCAGTGCTCAGTTTATATTAACATAGCAAATCTTCATACTTTAATGGTCAGGCTTCGATCTACTCCACCCTCCAACTCTTCAGCCATCCATACTATTGAACATCTGCTGATATAATGGCCAAAGCCGTTGTTAATGTCAATATTATTGTCATTTGTCTTTTTCATATGTGTGTGGACATGGGTATTGATTGTATGAGTTGGAATGAATGGCTGAATGTAGCTTGAAAGTCTGTGTTCAAATGCCCTACATTACATCTAGACTCCATGTATATAAAATATACTTGTATTCAAAATATATAGAGAGATTTTAATCCTAAATGTATAATAAGTATATAATTAGATTCATATGATAGTCTTACCATTAATATTTATAGAATACTTAAGTGAGAATATTTAGATGGATAATTGGTTCATGTTGGGTGGAAACCAATTAGAAGAATCTTGACAGCAGCAGGAAGATCAATTATCAAATGTAAAACTGAAAATTGAAATAAAAAAATAAAATAAGTTTTAAAAGAAATATGATGAAAAGAGAATTAAGAGAATAAGACAGTGAACTGAATTAGTGGAAAAGGTGTGAAATAAAGAAATGTTATATTGGTGGAACATTTGTTTGTTATATCTACAACCTGACTTCGAATTTTTCAACAAAGAATTTTTGGGGAGAGAATTAGTTGGTCCACAATTAACTCAGTTAACTATTAATCATAAAATATCATCTACCTGTTATTAATTAGATGGTATAACAGTAACTGAAAATCACTGAAACTCTGCCAATGACAACCCAGCCATCACAAAACTTGTTGAAGAACATTTACAATATAATGGCCTGTTTTTATCTTCTATACCTTTACTAGAAAGTAGTAATAGGATTTTTTTAATTACTCTAATAGAGAAACTTACATCATATATTTGGAAATTCTTTGTTTTATATTATTATTAATGGATGATTGATGATAATATTTTTCATTATATCATTGACTATGAGAAAGCCTTTGATTGAATATCTTGATATAGGCTAATCCCAGTCTTAGAAAAAATAAATTGCCTAAGTTTTATAATTCATATTATTTTAAACCTGTACAAAATATGTATGTATGTGCATGCATATATTTAAAACCATGATAATATGTAATAGAGACATAAGTAATAAGTATGTTTAAAGTAAGGTTTAAATAAATTTGTTTATTAATCTGTTGAGTTAATTTTCAACACAAAGTGTCTGTTTCAAAGCATAACTGATAGATAATTAACAGAGTGTGATAGTAATTCTGATTATAAAAGATTAAACTTGGTAGTGCCGCCATTATAAGAGTTTCAGTGATTTTCAATTATTGTTGACTATAGTTATTTGAATAATTAACCATCATTTTAAACTGCCTTAAGAGAAAGCAATCATGGACTATGCTAAAGTGGTTAAAAATAACTGAAAAATCATTTTACATGTTCATGAGGTGTTATTTGATTATAATTAATATGAATGAAGTGAAGCTTTTTATAGATAAAATATGTAGGTGTAGCTTTGAACTCATTTATTTATATATTTGCTTTTTTATTAATTCAGAAATGTGTAGGATATATTTGCAACATCCTTGAAAGTCTATTAATATCCAATAAGTGACTGGTATGATGTAGTCGAAATGTTGTATAATGCTGGTTCTAATAGCAAGCAAATAAATATAGGTGGATAAGATTGAATATGTAATCACATGTACATACATGTATATTAAACTATATGTGCCACAGCTGACTGGTTATTATATATAAATCATAGCATACAACCTTTATGCATAAATAAATCAATAAAATATTTACAACTGTTGCCAAGGCAACATTACAATTAGATATTAAGTGGAATTCTATAATTTACTATGTGTTGCAGTGTTACCTTGACAAACTATTGTTAATAATCTATTTATTTATTTATTTAACAGTAAAGACTGGTTGATGGAATTTAAAATTCAAAGAAAGCTTAATTTATAAAATTCATATACTTTTCCAAAGCATATTAAAAAGATTTTACTTTTCCGAAGCATATTAAAACGTTTTGTTCATTACAAAATGTGATTGTCATTTTATTTATCAGTAGAGAATTAAAAATTATTATGCTATATATATATATAATAAAGTTTTTTTTATAAGTGAGTATTTTTAACAAGCCCATTTTAGTAGCATAGATAGAAATGAATGAAGGCATTATCTTCATACCTTAATTCTCTATTCATAACACATATTTTAAAGTAAATTAATTACCATTATTCAATCTCCCACTCTTTTTCATTTTGCTTTATTTTTCTGTTTTTAATCTTTTAAATTAATACGCTGTGAGCTTTTTTGCCATATGTTGATGCAATTTACATTCAGTTTTGGTTTTTACTTTTATTTTGTTTTCTAATTTTGTATTCTTCATCTAAGATTTGAAATACCAGGCACTCTTATACTTGGAGCCTAATTGTAAATATAGGGGATTTAAACTCAGACTTTTAACCCTCTTCACTATCCACACTATATCATACTACTGATACACATTACCACACACATGCAAAAAAGATAAATAATCACCAATAAACATATTTCGTGCTAAACCAGCATTCATCAGTTGGTCCAGCACTGATTATATATATGTATGGGAGATGATAGTCTGGACTAACTGATGAGTGCTGGTTTAGCATGAAATACTAGTATTGGTGATGATTTATCTTTTGTGCATGTTTGTGGTCATGTGTTTCAGTAGTATGAGATAATGTGGATAGTGAAGGGGCTTGAAAGTCTGAGTTCAAACCCCCTATATTTATTGTTGATCTGTATGGGTTTTTTAATTAGAATTGTAATTATTCATTTATGAATAGTCATTAATGATGGAAAACATATGTGTGTGGTAATATTATCTGTTGGTTATTGTTTTGAATTTTGTTTAATATAGTATATATTGTCAGATTAATATGACTTTATAACATTAAATCTTAATGTGAAACTTTCATTCATCTTTGGATTTAGTAAAGAAGTATAATATACATTGCCTACAGACCCCATCTGTTACATATTATACGAATAGGAGTTATTACAAACAAAAATAATAATAAAATATTTGTAATTAAAACCTATGTTTATTATGAGTTGAAAATAAAGAGAACTGAAATAACATGAATTATTCAATAAATAAAAAGAAAGTGATTTAACTTGTTAAAAAATAGCAACAAAAAAAAAAGTTACAAAGAAATAATTATAAATTTTATTAAACGCTCACTATTATTTCAGTAATAGTTTTAACAAGGCTGTAAACCTTAGCAATGAGCGTCTGAAATTCTCTCTTTTCTTCATAGCATAAGCATGTGTTTTAAAGACCTACAGAGGTCCCTAGTGACGATTTTTTCAGACGCTCATTGCTAAGGTTTACAGCCTTGTTAAAACTATTAAGAAATAATTATGTAAAAGATTTAAACGTAGATAATAAAAAGGATACTAACTCACCAAATAAGTTAAGAAAATGAAAGTGACCCTATACTTAAAGTCTATTTTCAGCAATGATCATACCATTTGTTTCCATGTATTTTTTCTTTCTCATTTAAAAAAATCCAATATTTTATTTTACATTTACATCGTAATTCTTGTTTGAATATAAATAGTTTTCAGAAAAAAGAGTTTAATTAATGAATTGATGAATAATGAGGTTTTGTCTTTTCATATCAATATTGTTAATAAAGTTTAATTACTAATTCACATATAATATTTAGAGAAACAATGAAAGATTTGACTTAAAGGTGCCTTAATAATAGTGCTTACTTACTTAAATCGGAGCTATTTTATTATTATTCTGTTAATTATTAATGGATAAAAAATATACTTGACGTTTATCTAGTTTAATATAGATTAATTAATAAAGAATGTCCAACACCTAGATTATGTTAAGGAGAAAGGGGAGAAGTGAAAGCTGCATGATCATACATTGAGAAATATTTAGAAGTTATATGTTAACATTGTTTTGATTATAGGAGAACAAAAAAAGTCTTATAGGGGAGGCTCAAGACTTATGGATATTTTGGGGGAAAAGATACAATGTAAAGGTACATAGAACATAATACAATAAAGTGAAACTATGTAGATTTAAGTGATAGCAGTTCTGATTTAAAACCATTGATATTTTATTATAAAATAATAACTTTAGATAGAGAGTAGGAATTGTATGTTGAAATGTAACACAAATTTTATTTGTGCTGCTTCCTTATCTAACAAGTTGAAATATTAAGTATTTCACTCTAGAGATATAACTATTCTGTAAATATTAGTTATATAGAGAACTATTTTTTTTGCCAGATTTATTGGGAATATGAGGTAGGGAGTCCTATAAATATAATATAAAAATTTGGGGAAATTGAATATCACAAATACAAAGTCACATTATAGTGATGGATAAATGAAATAAAATCAGTAGACTTTCTAAAAAATATATTTTATAATAAAATTTGAGCATGATTTGTGTGTGTGTGTGTGTGTGAAATGTAAATTTCTTTTATCTTTACAAAGATTATCTCAAAGAATTCTGGTGCATTTTTGATTTGTTTTATAAAAAAATATGACAAGTTAGAAAGAACATTTTTTGCAAAAGAGATTAAAAACAGCATTTCCTCATATATTAAATAAATAGTATTAAAGACCATCATGTGATTTATGTGAACATGTTTGTGCTTTCCTGTTTGATTTGTGTAGTAATAACATACTTAGCATTTGCCTGAAAGGTTGTGATGATGGTATATTGTTAGATGTGATATGCTGGACTATTTTTATCATCTATGAGTGGATGTTGAATGTACAGAAAATTTTAAACTTTATTTAAACTTTTCAAATACAAACAATTTGTTAGTAATCTGTGTTATCTAATTGTGTGTTATTACTAACAAGTTGTTTGTATTTGAAAAGTTTAAATAAAGTTTAAAATTTTCTGTACATTCAACATTCACTCATAGATGATGGAAATATTCCAACATATCACATCTAATAACATACTTACTTTTAATTTTTTTTGTTTTTCTTTGTCTCATTTTTTTGTTGTTGTTGTTAATAAAATGACCCAAGCATTTACAAATTGTTATTAATATTATAAATATGCACAATATAAATAAATCAATACAAATTAAATTCCTAGCCAACATCAAATTAAAATTTCACTTCCAATCATTTCCCCTCCAAAGCAGACTTTTCAAGTGCAAACAATAACACAAAACAATCCCTATAAATTATATATTAACTTTCCACTATTCAAATTAACATTCCAATCATCTTTAAAGTTTTATATATACATATTCAATATTTTTTATAAATACAATAATATAACAATGTAATTTCTGTATTCTTAAATTGAAAATAAACTCTTACATTAAAATCAACATATATGATGCTAAAAATGCATTGTTCTTCTATCATCTTATATCTTTGGATAAATCTATTTTATCATCTATGGCTCTTTTGAAAGTTCAAATAGTATGAACATCATAAACTATTATTATCGTTATTATAGATAATAGAAATACTACTGTAGGTCCACAGTACTGGATCTTATGTTAATAATATAAAACGTGTTTGATAATAAAAACATAATATATATATATAAAATAACAAGAATGACGTAATAATGACATATACATCCTTAAAAATGTCAAGTGGGAAATTTGGCAAGGTCATACTCAGGAACACTTCTATGTGCCACTCATTAAATGTATTATTTTGATTTCAACATCTTTCCTTATATCAGCACCAGTAATATTTATTGACAATGGCAACCAACTATTTGAATATCCATTCTAACATAATTGATTTACAAACAAATATACTTATTGTTTGCGCTTGAATTTATTTTTCATGCTTTGAAAAAAAAAAAAAAATCTTGTATAAATTATATATTTCTGTTAAATTGTAGTTATTTATTAAGCGCACAGGAAGTACAGGCTATAACCATTTATATATAGGCTGTCTTAAAAGTATTTATATATTTCTGTTAAATAAATATATGTTTATTTATTATTAATTTATAATAATAATATTATTATTATTATTATTATTATTTTATAATATATACGTGTATTCGATTAATTCATTCTAAATCTATAAATATTGAATACTTCAAGACGAAATCTTTTAAATTCATTAAACGATAACTAAATTCTAGGCTTATAAAGTAATATCTAATCAATACAATCTATTTTATAATTATGTTTGTTTATATTTATGCAGTGTATACCAACAAAATATAACGTATAATGATTTATAATAAGGTAGTTATTTATAAAATCTTATAATAACATCTACCTTTAAGCAAATGAACTTAATATATTTTGGAAATATATGTGTAGATACAGACATTTAAACTCGTACACGATGTAATTTTTAATATATATATAACTATTGTTTTATATTTTAAATTTTACGCTTTATTTTTTCTTTATTTATAAAAGTTTAAAATTATTTTATACATTAAAAAATAAAACTAATGATTTAGCAAAAAAAACTCGAATGTTAATATTTTAGTTTTATGTTTGCTTTTCATTTTTAATGTAAAAAATTATTTTAAAATTTAATTATTATAAATATTTAAGCAATTGAAAAAGAAAAAAATAAAACGTAGGAACTGCCAAGGGAAAGAAATCTACAGATAAGAGGAGAGAAAAAAGAAAGAAACTGTAAATGTTTTATTTTTATTTTTTTACGTTTAATACACCTTTTGCAAAGATTTTTTTTTTTAATGATTTGTCTTATCTGACTATATAAATTCAACTATCATCATGATGGAAAATAATTGCTATGAAAAGAAATTGAATCTTTTTTCTTTAAGTTTTAGAACGTCTGTATTTTGATTTATCTCCCTCCCCCCACAACTATTTTAATAATTTTAATCCTAATATTATGTTTCTGATAAGACATTGATGAAAATTTTGGCCGCAATTCCCTGCTTGATTTAGTGCAATGTTAGAGCTATGGTCTCTAGAAATCAAAGCCCATGAATCATAATTCAGATCTCTCATTTCCAGCAATTGAACTTCATGTAAAGTGAGAAACAGATATTTGATGATTTATTTTATTTTTTAGGGTTTTCAATGGCTAATTCAGAAGGAATTTTATGCTAACAGCAACATAAATAGAAAGAAATTAAGAGTTTAACCTTTTTTTTTCTCATGTGTCATAGCATCAGCCGGGAAGCGAACCCGCTAACCCGGGACAACTGCTTGTAAAGCAGCTGTCGCTGATCTCTCGACCACCAATGCTTTACAAGAGTTTAACCTTTATGAAATCTATTTAAGAGAAAACTTGTTTAAAGTCTTTTAAACCATTTGAACATTTTCCAAGGAAGAAAAAATTTGTTTTAATAAGCTTAATCTTTTCCTATATATAAATCTGCCTTGTTTCTGCTTTTGAGGTATTTATATGTTATATCTGCAGGCAGATTTAGGGATCAAGAAAATAGAGTACTACAGCAAAATCAGTAATGTGTATTCACTTAACTATTAAATTGAAAGAGAAGATTATAAGCTATAGCCTATATAATAGATGGAGCTATAAACTAAAAAAAAAATATTTGTTATACAGTGAGCTTTTCAATAATGTATTTTCTAAGTCTCACTGTGTCAAATTATAATTATAGTTTGAATTCTTTCTCAGAACAATTTATAAATAATTAATTTAAGAGATTTTGTTTCAGAATTATTCATTTGTAAGAAAGAAAAAAAAACAATTTAATGAATTTATATTTTTGCCTTTTAAATCTTTAATATGTTTAGTTACCTTGAAAGATTTTTTTAAAATAAAAGTAATAAAAAAGATTTCAAAAGATATCATCAATAGGTAAACCAGATTTATCAAATCCAGATCTATATAAGAATAGATTCTTAGCATTGTAATCATATTACCAACAGGCCTGGAGTAGTATACTTGTGGCTATGCTTTAGTGTTTTTTTAATGTTTTTTCACACATCTGATAGTTAAAACTCAACTAAAATATATTGATTAATATTAATCTTTTTCTTATCAGAATAAAATGGCCTATGATATCTTCCAATTCCGAATCATTACGTTTCTCCAAACATCAATTTTTCTGAAAATTTCTGTTTCTAATTTCTCTATCAATTCTCTTTTACCAAATTTTGTTGGACATCCTGGTTTTGTTTTTTTTTAGTTGTATCCAGTTTAATTTTTATATTAGCAGTCTTTTCTGATACATTCTCTGTATATGTCCATAACATTTTAATTGTCTTTCCTGATATTATTTACTATAGTGTGTTCAATATTCATTATTTCTTGAATTCCTTTGTTGCTTAGACTATCTCTTTCTTCTTGATTTTCATTGCAAATCTTCACTAGTAATTCACCTCTGTAGTGTTCAATTCCCTCTCCATACCCTTCTTTAATTGTCAATTTTCAATTCCATATGTAATGATACTTTTCACTATTGGGTCACATATTCATTATTTATTGACTTTTGATATATTCTGGTCTCACAATATCCCATTTAACATTACTGTAGCTTATCTATTTAATATATATCTTTCTCTTATGAATTCATCTGATCTCACTTTTTTTACATTTTCCAATTTGTTGTCTTTTTTCCAATATTATATCACTAATTTACATTTTTCCAATACACGTATTTTTTGTGTTTGTTATATTTATTTTCATGCTTCATTCTTTATATTCCTCTATTAATGTTCAAGCCATATAAATGATCTTGAAGCAAAACTAATGTGACCATCAACATAATGCAATGTATAAAATGCTTTATTACTAGTTAGATCAATTTTCATTTTACTACATTTTCTTTTACAGATTTTAAGGGCCTATTCTAGATATAATTTAAATATTGAGATGAGTAGTAACATCTTTGAGTCCATTGATTATATTATTCCAAATTATATTTCTTACCTTTACTGTTGCATATATATTTTTATTTTTACTTTTTTTACAAGTTACTCTTATATTTGTTCATTTCAGTACTTCCTATAATCTTTTGAGATATATCTTCATTTCTTGCTAATTTTTCTATTTCTAGTATAACATAAAATAGATGGTCTATTTTGGATCTTCCTTCTCTGAAATGTGTTTGTTTCTATGCTTCCAAACTTAAATTTTATTCTTTAGAAGTTTCCCATATGTCTGACTCATATATTTTTACAATTGTTCTTTCTGCCCTTCTACATAACACTTTCTATTCAGTGGAGGTCTCATCATTATTAATGCAGATTTGGAACAGTCATTTAAGTGTTTAATAAACTTTTTAAATTTTCATTTTTTAATTAATTCAAATAAAATTCCACTGAAGCCAGGAATTTTTTGGAGCCTTTCCATTTTTTAGTGATTTACATATCATTAACACTTCTGTATCTCTTTATGATATAGGATATGCTGTCTTTGTAAATTTTGTTTTTTGCTATCTTCTGAAATTATATTCTATGCTGTTCCCATCTTATCATTGTTGTGTTTGTCTAACTAATAGTAATATCAAAAAATATGAATACTCACAAAGTTAATATGGATAATTTATTAGAATAAATATACATACATGTTATACCATTAATCAACAATTTCTTGAATAACTTAGTCATTAATGAGCTGGTTGTACCTAAATGACTGAACTTATTTCAGCCCTATATCTTAGCTTGCCTCATGAGTTCTAGTCAAGACTTTTCTGCCTGTACTGGATAGCTTGCCTCGAATTGCTGTAGTTATAACTGCTTCCAGTTCTATCATGTACTTGCCTCACTGCGTAGAAGTATCAGTGATTATAGCAGAAACACTTTTGCTGTTGAAAGTGGTTCCAATTGAGAGCATGTTCAATTATTCGGGTTAGATAGACATTCTCTCTCTCTCCCTTGCCTGCAAAAAAGCTGTCTATTTATTACCAGATCCCCTACCTTACTGGCAGGAATCGATTTCACATAGCACCATTGCCTATTGGTCATACTAACCAATGGTAGGATTTTATACACATGTTTCCATATTGGTCATACTTACGTTTTACCCTTTGGCTATGTTTATACATTGGTATCCATATGTTTTACACATTAGTTAGTGGCAATGAGTGCTCAATCTGATTAGATAAGAGGAAATCTGGACTATTCCACTCTGAAAGCAAGGTCATATATGACATCCCTCCTAGCTAAATTTAGCCCTGGAGAACATAGCCATCGAGATGAACTGGATGAAGTTGTGTTCACTTTGTTGGTTGCTCAGGTTTATTGATGTTCTTATCTTGTTCATTGATGGTCTTGACCCTCGGTGATTGCCTGGATTGTTGTTGTCTTCAGATTGGTGATCATCCTTTTCACTTGATGTACTTGTTTCTGTGTGATTCAGTCTCAGATGGTTTAGATGGCAATGATGTTGTTTCCCATCTACTATTTGATCTACTACAGTGTATAGTCCTTTCTTTCAGTTATGTAACCATTTTTGGTATCCATTTTGTGATCCATAGTACATTCTATATAGCACCTGAGTACTTATTTGTACTTTTATCTTGTCTTTTTCTTTTTTACCCCAGTTTGGATCAGGTTTCTGGGCTAACAGGTTTGGTTTAGCCCATTGAACTGGTTTGTCTCTTTCTGGAATGTTTTGATTCATTTTGCACTGCCAACAGTGGGGGATCTTGGCCTTAATATCAGCATTTATGGTAGGCCACCACACTTATAATCTAGCCAGCATCTTCATTTAGACTCTCCCTGGAGGCCCATTATGTAACAGATTGAGCACCTGGGAAAGTCCATTTGGGGGAATCACTACTCTGGATCCTCAGATAATGCAGCCATGCTCAGTTGAGAGGTTCGGCCTAACTGTCCAGTAGGATGAATGCAACTCATCTGTTTTTTTTATTTGGCCAACCCTGTTGAATCCCTTTTTGTACATTTAGAAATCTAGGGTAATTAGTGGTCCATTGATGTTGTGACCTGTTTCGCTTTTGTCAATCATATTAATTGCTTGACTTGATGTTGTGACCTGTTTCGCTTTTGTCACTGCAAAGTCTAAATGACTGAACCAGTCACTGCCTAACAAATTTTTATGATCACCTAATGCCACTGACAGTTGTAGGTGTAATGTCTTACTGGGCATTATAATTTTTACTGTTGTTTGGCTCAGCAGCTTTATTTTATTACCCTGATAGTTTATGATAGACTTGCTGCTAGAGTGCAGCTTAAATTCTTTATGTTTATTAATGATAGCTCAAGTCTTTTTTGAAACAATGGACACTGCAGAACCTGCATCCAGTTCTATTGTAACTGGCATAGCATTAATTATAATACTATGTATAAATTCAGACTGATTGTTTTTAATATGATTTATCCAGGCAACTTCTTTGTTTTTCTTATAATTGCCTTTGCTGTTTTTGGAATGGCTTTTTCCATTCTCATATTGGCTGTCTGTCTTTTTAATTTCAGACATGCAGCTTTTATATGTCCAACTCACTTTCAAAACATACATGTTCTATAGCAGTGCAGGCATTCTGTATGTGTGTGCATTTACTCATTGCATCTATAGCAATGCCTAAGACTATTTGATGCTGAATTATCTGAGCTGACTGTGTCTGACTGATTCGGTATTATGCTCGATTTTTTGCACATCATACTTAAGTATTTTTAATGGGTTTGCCTGATTAGCTATTGATTCTTCTAGTACTGCTTGAGCCACAGCTGTTTCCAAAATCTAAATCCAGCATCATTAGCATTTTTAAGTCTTAAATTTGTGATTGTTTATGCCACACATAAAACAATCACAAAGTGCTTCATTCATGAAATCTTTGAATTCGCAATTTAATGCCAATAATCGGATTCTTGCTACAAATTCTCTGGCATTTCCCTTCTGTTCTTGTATGCAGAGCTTGGAAATAATATATCTGTTATTGTTAAAGGTTGGGGAATAATCAGTGAGAGTTGCTAATGTTTTATCAAAATTTAGGTTAGCTGGCATTTCTGATCTAGATTGTGATTTCAGGGTCTCATAAGTTTGAAGATCTATTGTTGTCATTAATGTGGCTAATTTTACCTCAGGCTTCTTGATCTGGTTAACCTGTAGGTAAAATATTAATCGATCTTTATAGCTTGCCCAGCCCTCAGGATGAGCTGGATCAAAAGCTTCCAAGGAGCCAATAGAATTAGCCATTTTTTAATTTTCACTCATTTCATCGTAAGAGAAACAAAGTACCGATTCTTATTTTTTTTATTTTTGCAAGTTACCACTTGTAATTTTAAATTTTGACAGCTACCGTTTTTAACTGACCCAGTGAAGCTAACAATCCACTAGGGAGAGCTTCCATCACTTTATAACAAGTTACATACTCATGATTGGTGTATGATTTTATTTGACTTGCCTATTATGTTTGCAGTCAATTTTTCTTATGAATCTGTTCAATCTGTTTTTCATTTGGGCAGATCTAAGTCATAGAATTTTATCACCAATTTTGTAAATACAATGAATCTATTTTCTTTGCACTCACATATTTTTTCCAAACCACTGAATCTGATTTTTATTCAGGCAGAATAGTGATTTTAGTACAATGAATGTTTAACTGTGTGCTTTCATATTTATTGTATTTTTTCTATCGTTGGGGGAAATATTCCTTTTGTCTGACTGTACCAAATCGTTTGTGTTTGCTGAATTGCAGGTTTCAGACCCAAACCAACAGTAATATCAAAAAATATGAATACTCACAAAGTTAATATTTATAATTTATTAGAATAAATACCATTAATAAATACAATTTTTTATACAACTTAGTCAATAATGAGCTGGTCATGTCCGACTGACTGAACTCACTTCCAGCTGTACATCTTAGCTTGCCTTGTGAGTTCTAGTCAAGACTCTTCTGGCTGTGCTGGACAGCTTGCCTCAAATCTGCCATAGTGATAGCAGATTCCAATTCTGTTGCTGACTTGCCTCACTGTGTAGACATATTGGTAATGACTATAGTAGAAACATCACAGTTGAATGTTGTTTCAATTGAGAGTATGTTCAGGTTGACATACAATCTCTCCCTCTCCTTTGCCTCCAAAAAGGCTGACAATTTATTGTCAGATCTCCTACCTTACTGGCAGCAATTGTATTCAGAGAACATCATTGCCTATTTGCTTGTACTAACCAATGGTATGATTTTATACACTTGTTTACATATTGGCTATACTTATGTTTTATCCATTGGCCATGTTTATACATTGGTTATCCACATGTTTACACATTGGTTAGCAGAAATGAGGGCTCAATCTTATTAGGTAAGGAAGGAATCTGGACTAGTCCACTTTTGAAGGCAAGGTCAGATATGACAATCATTGTAATTGATG
Organism: Epiperipatus broadwayi; assembly: GCA_028023455.1. NCBI lineage: Eukaryota > Metazoa > Onychophora > Udeonychophora > Euonychophora > Peripatidae > Epiperipatus > Epiperipatus broadwayi. The sequence goes on along the minus strand of JAQFVV010006280.1, from coordinate 3,449,438 downwards.
ATATTATATCTCTTTTTGTCTCTTGTCTTCAACTCAATCATTTTTCAGCTTTTTTTGCTTCTCTTTCCACCAAATGGAAAGTAGTCCTTTCACTATTTCTTTCCCATATTTAATTTGTCTTTACTATTATTATTTTTTCATGATTTTGCTTGGATTACTTTTATATTTAATCCTATTTTCATTTGTTTTAGTGCTTAACTATTTATGATGTATTTGTTTTTTTTCTGCTGTCTTGTAATTCTATCAATATGATTTTTTTTTATCATTTTCTTTAATATTTGATTGAATACAATTATAATTTATATATGTAAAGTTCTAGATGTAATTATGTAAGGGATTTAGAGAGGATAACTGAGGGTAGTTTGAAATTTTCTGTTTGAATCCCTTATGTAAGCATTTTCTTTGTACACATCTAATACTTGTTGTAACTGTGTATATTGTCATGAGTTATATAATTCCCAAACACTCTCATTTTGTAAATCATTTAAGTTTCCTCTTTTTTCCTTCACTACTCTGTCCTCTTTATTACTCTGTAAGTCTAATTTTATTTCTGATATGAACATTATTTTCATTCTACAAAAATTATGATCACTACTACAACATGTTTGCCCTCTATATACTTTTATATCTAATATTTTAAAATTTGTTTTCTGTTATAATAATGTTATAGATTTAAGGTTTTATCAATGCATATTTACGAATTACTTTATGTTGATAAAGAACATTCACTATCTTCAAGTTATTTTGTTCTTATGTATTAATTAGAAATATCCCATTATCATTTATTATATCTTTACCATGTTGTCCTACAGTTTTGTCTCCTGTCATTAAAATCTCCAATATAATTTCACTAAATATTCAATTTTTTTAAATTTCATTATTTAATTAATCAAACAATTTATTTTTAATATTTAGAGGTGTGTGTTCATTCAATATATTATTTTCTTTTACATATATTATCATATTCATTTTAATTAATCATTGGTTAATTACTTTTCATGTTGTAATGTTTTTTCAGATACCTGATGACTCAATATTGATACTCCCTGTGCTTCTTTATTTTTTGAAATACCACTATGAAAATAATCACAATACCAAATGATTTTTTAACCATTTCTTTTTAGTTTATATCATGATAACCAAAATGGCTAAGAGAAACTTAGCAAAGCATAAGAGATTGGATATCACTTGAAAAAGAAAGTTGAGGTGGAATCTCAAGTGAAGAGAAAGAACTTCTTATTGTTCATAATGTAATCATTATGTTTTCATCTCTTTGGTTTTTATTTAAAATCTGAAATTTGAAAATTATTGTTTTACATACAGTTTATTTTATTTTTATAAAATTAAATTAAATATTTGTTCTTTAGTGAAAATATAATGATGCATGCTGATTTTATTTGAACATTTTTTTGTTAGTAGGAAATATATCATGTGAATTTTTAATGTGAAACAGGAAGTAAAAAAGATATTTTTCAAAATCATAAAATGATGCTTTTTTTTGTATTTTTTTTTTGTCAAAGTTTTTGCATATTTGCAAAAACAACTACATCATCTCCAAAATCTAGATGACTTAACCAACCCTCTTGTACTACACTAGCATTTTGACAGATTTCTTTGTTCTCATTTACTTTAAGCTTTCAACTTTTTTTTTAATATTAAACCATTATTATTTACCAGAATATAATGAATTTGACCTCATTTGATATATATTTTTGTTTAGAAATTAAATAAATTTTTAAAAATTTGATGTTTCATCATCAAATTTCATGTGGAAGAGATTCAATTTGCAAAATTAATAAAATCTTCTTTGCTTAATGTTTATTTTAAAAATCTGAAGGAATTATTTTTAATATCAATTTATGTTTTAAAAGTTTACATTTTTTGTAATATTTACAATGTTGCTAGATGTTCTAATAGAATGTTTAGTGACAACATTTCTAGACAGTTATATTTCCCATAACCATAATCTATCTGGTATCAATATTCAGAAGAATATATTCTTTATATTTAAAAATAAAACATTTCTGTAAAAAATAAATATGTAATAATATATATTTTTGATTTTCAATAATTATTACTCAATTATTATGCAAAAGCGATCATAAACTTTCCAAAAAATCAACTTTTTAGACCATATAATATTTTCTCACAGTAATCTTGCAAAGTTTGAGATCACCAAATACATAATAGGCACCCATCATCAGAAACTTTGAAGATTTTGAATTTTGTTTAAAATTAAAATATTAGGGAAAATATATGAATTTTAAGCCTGTGAAAAAAATGGTTTGCAAAATTTTTCAGTAGAGGGCAAAAAATGCAAATACAATTTCTTGACTTCTGGCCCAAGAAAATTTCATAATTAAAAATGCAGAGGTTAAATAATGTCCATTTATTTTTATTTCCTTAGCTTTTCATTTTAATCCACAAAATACTTCTTGCAAAACTGCTGTAAAAAGTTTTGAAGATATGAAGTCACCCTGTTGTATACCCTTCTCATTGTTAATCTTTTAGGATCATTATGTAATATAATTGTTGCATTTTTATAAATATCCATCAGAATGTGACAATATCTTGTGACTATATGCTTTATTTACTGAAGAAATGCTTATACAATTAAATCCCTTTCTGAAAAAGATACAGTCATAAACTTTTCATTGTTTATTTAAAGAAAATTGAGATTTATAAGTCTTATAATATATTTTCCATGGACACAGTCAAAATTGTTGTAATGAGAAACTTTTATAACATTAAATCAACTCCTACTAATGATATAGTCCATTCACCTTTTCACTATTACTTCCATATGTTCATTGATGTGGTGCTGTCCATTTTATTTTGTTTATTGTGGCAGTTTTACAAAGTGACTTTCTTTACCCTTTTTTTAATAAGATTGTACTTGCTAAAAATAAAAGATATTTTTTATATATTAAATGCTTTATTTATCATGCACTAAAAGGGAAAAAAAAATAATTGTTTCTTCAATCACAATTGAGAGATTTTTACATTTAACTTGAAATAAACGCATGGGAACCCCCATGATTTGATTTTCTCCTCCCATGCTCTTATTTCAAGTTAAATTCAAAAACCCCAGTTGTGTTTGAAGAAATTTTTTTTTAATTTAGTGCATGATAAGTAAAAGTATTTAATATAAAAAAAAATTATTTTCTATTTTTAACTTTTTAATATTAGCACGCACAGTAAATAAAAAATTAAAACTACTGTATATTATACTTTAAATTGCCTTGATACTTATAGTTAGTATAGATATATATCACTAGAATTTTTTTTATAAATTAAAATGTATATCCCTTATGTATATATCATATTCAGTATGTTTATATAATAATATATGTGTATATAAATGATTAAAAATATGAAATATTCTTTTAAGTGAAAAGTGTTTAATATTTTTGCTTTTGATTGGAAATTTATTTTTTTTTAAAAAACGAAGTTTACCAAAACTATATTGTAAATGAACTTCATTTTATAGGTATAATTTTACTTTAAGTCAATTTCACATGTATACTATATATATATTGCTAGATATTTTTGCAGCAAGTTAATATGTATACTCTACTTAATTATATATGTATAATAAATCAGTAAGTAACGTTTCTGTTTAAAATTGATTAATATTTTTTTGTTTTTATTTGAATTTTTTTAAAAAAAAAAAGCTTAACAAAATTATATTATAAACAAACTTTCATTATTTAAATAAATTACATCCAAAAAATCATTGAGCATTACTTAAAACATTGAATCCCCTCCTCTTTTCCATATCTAAGAAACTAAGTCACCTATTCGACATATTAATGTTTCCTATGACTTTCATAGAGATTTTTATAAAAGTATCCAAAATTTCAACCAAATATAGTGAACTTTATTGAATCTTGATTTTAAAATGTTATTCAATTAAAAAAAAAATCTCTGTACCATCCTCTTGTGAGTTTATTTAAAACAAACATTCTAAGATCTTTTAAATTTGATATGTCAAAATATTCAATATTTTCTCACCATCTGTTCAATATTTAAGAAACGTGGATCTAATGAAAAGATTAGTGTTTCATATGAATTTGATTGATATTAATAAGTTATATATCAAATTTCAAGCAATTCTCTTGAATTTAAATCTATAAAAGCTTAATTTTAAAATTTTATTCTAACTTAAAAAAAATCAAAAATTTACAAACCAATTTTCCAATTTCAATAAAAGCATTTAATAATGATTTTTATATCTTAGTTACTTCTTTTGTTGATAGATGTAAGATTTAATCAGGTGAGAAATCAATGCTTTGAAAATTATTATTTCTGTATATAGTAACCTTACTATTTTTTCATGTTGTGTCAAGAAAAAAATATATGTTTTATTTAATTTAAAAGTTTTTTTTGCATTGTAAATATTTTTTTATTTATTTCAGTCATATTTTTGTTAGTAAAAATAATGTATATTCATATTTAGATACACAAATGTTTTTTAAAAAAATTAAAACAATTCATATGCAACAACTAATGTAAACTGGAGGCTCAAATGTGCAAGGTTTTTTTTTTTTATTTCTCATTAAAAATTAAGTAAATTTTAAAATTATTTCATTTTTTACTAACATTTAAAACATTAATTATTTTAGAAAATAATATACATTTTTTAAAAAAATTAAAGTGAAATTGAAAGCTACATTTATAAAAAATTTAAATTAACAATGTAGCTTTATAATAATTATGTGTAATCAACCACAGAATGTGTTAAATAATTCATAGATGACAATTTATAATTTCACAAATTATTTTAATTTAATCTCATTAGCCACATTATATTCACTTATTATAATAAACATTAACTTTGCACAGGATTAAATGTACATGAAATTAAAGTAGAAATGACCAAGTCTCATCTGACATGAAATATTAACTAAAGGATAGACCACATCTCTATTTTTATGCTTTTTGATGTAAATAAAAATAAGTTTGCTAAAATGTGAGGAAATCATGGAATGGCATTAATTTTAATTCCACTCTGAAATTTCATCACATTTATCAAGAACCCTAAGAATATTGTGGTTTACTCTATTTTTAGTTAATTAATATGGCATAGTTGAATAGTTTAATTATTTCATTGCTAGAAATAGAATTTCATTGTCTCCACTGTATTTTCATTAATTTAATCTATATACAATAATGTCATATTTTCGTTACTGTGATGTTATTGGAATATAATTAAATATTATAGTTCAGTTATTAATACTAATATTTTTTTAAATCAGCATATGTTTAAAAAAATAATCTAAGGATTTTAAGTATTAATTTTTTAATGTACAGTTTTATAGTTTTATGTAAATAGTCAACTCTTTTGTTTGTATTATTGTTTCACTCATTAAATGTCTTGGGGTTTTTTTTTTGTTCTACACTTTTATTTATTTATTTTGTCACTTTGATATCATGCATCTGTACTAAGAGAGGATCAAATGTAATGTTTTTTTATGTAGAAAAGGATGGCACTATAAATATTTTTTTAATTCCAGTTACTTATTCATAAAGAGATTATTAATGAATTAATACTTTGTATTATATATACATAGAAAAAGAGACAGGGGTAAATGAGAGAGAAAATTGAACAGAAGATTCAATTAATCAGAAAGTGTGACTTTTTTTATCTATCTTTATTTTTTTCTTTAACCATTCTTATTTGATTACCAAATAATAATGTGATAATAAGAATAAATATAAGAGATTTTGATTTTTGTAATATTGTGTTAATATATCCTTTTGTGTTTTGTTAAAGAAATATTATGAAAGTAATGTACTTAATATTAGTATAAAAATTTTTCATTGCATCATTTGTGGTAAAATGATATATGTTTGAGATAACAATAAATGCAATAAGGTAAAATCATTGACAATATACATAATGAACTTAAAAACAATGACTGAATAAAAAGTTTAAGAATAAACAGGTTTATTTTTTTTTTACAATTTTCTGATCAGCTGCTAAGGATAATTAGGAAAGAAATTATTATAAGAATTGTAAAGAATTATTAGGCTTCTTGACAAGATTCATAGAGTGGTCTGTAATTTTTTTTGTATATTATATTTGGTTTAAAAGGATATGTGTAAAATGTTTTGTTTGTAGCACTGATGTGTATAGGGTGGAGATTTGAACAGTCCAAAAAAGAGAGAAAATAAGAATGGAATTCTAAAAGTATCTATTTGGAGATAATGGGAAAAGTTGGAATGGCATAGTTAAAAACATGGATATAATGATTGGAGATAAAAAGTTTTGAAGAAATTAGGAAAAAATAACTGTTTTAGTCATATCTTTAGGGATAAAAAAAATAGAAAGATTATGATGGAATGAGTGTGGAGAATGAAGAAAGGACATGGTAAAAGAATTATGTGTTAGTTGCATCGTGGACATTTAAATACTAAAAGTCTTTAATTAATAGTTAAGTGATTAACATGTTCTGTCTTCCATGTGATGACCTGATGTTTGAGTTTGGGATAAAAAAAGTTCTAGTTCCAAGCAAGCTTAGAATATTTTCTTCATACCTGACAATTCACTAGTAATCTATATAGCTTTAATAAATGGTGTTTTACTATTCTTAGTATTGTATAAGAAAAAAAATGTTTTAAATTCTCATCACTTCGCATTTAGCTATCTGACGTGAAACTGTTTTCTTCACAGTTTCTCTATAGAGAGAAGCTGGAAACCCTTTGTTTTATAGTAGACTATGTAATGACAGATTCTTATTTTCAACTTAGAAGTATTTATAGCTACACATTCTATTTACATGTCAAACTCATTTTGGGTAATAATTTGGCATTACTTTCCACTCCGATGGCATTTTGCATGCAGAATCATATCCTAAACTCTGATGAGTTCTCTGTCAACTCTTCAACTTTGGATTTGAGTAGAATTTGAATGAAATTTTAATTTTATTTTAACTTTCAAACAATTTGCTATCCAAACATTAACCAGTAAATGGATGTCTCAGATTGTGCTGATGAGTGTTAGTATTTTATCTAGCTGGTTAATGTGTCATCTTTTTATTTTTATTTATGAATTTAAAAGTCATAAGTTTAATTCCCATGCTCTTACTGGTCAGATCAGTTAACATCTGCAAAAAAGAGAAGAATAATTCCATTTCAAACTCAGTATTCCTTACTAATGTGTTATTACTAACAGTTGAATGTAATTAAATGAATATGAATAAATAATTTAAAAAAAAAAAAAATAACAATTTCAATTAGTTGATGAAAATATAAATACAATGCAAGTTTTGATTATATTTAAAAAATATCTTTGGAGTATTTAGATCATTATTATTAGAAAAGTAGGATCCCGTGGCACACTGAGAAATGTTTACATTTTAATTAGCTTTAGAACAATTGCCAAAGTAAGTGTGGTTGGTTACTAAATGGGTATCTAGATAATTTTAATTAGAGGAAAAACTAGGATGGGAAATATAAATATTCTGTTTGTCTATGAGAAATTCCCAAGGAAGCTTTTATCTTCTACCTACAGAAGAGGGAAGTATTATCAAAATGCACCGCTGATGAAATAATGTGGAAGTTATATGGTTTTTTTTCTTTTATAATGTTTTTAATCCGTACGCTTTGTATTACAATTTAATCATATCAAATGTTTTTTTTTTGTTTTTTTTATGTTGATAAGACTTGTAATTTTAAAAAGATTTAAAAGCAATTTTTTTACTTCTTTTTTATATTTAAATATTATGAAAGTCATTTACTTTTAGTATTCTTGTTCATTTTAATAATAATATTTTTATATTCTAATGCAAAAATAAAATATGAAACTGTATTTAGTTTCTGACAGTCTGAAAACACTATTATAAATTGTTCTTAAAAATGTTTTAAGAACATTAAAGAGTTCGTCTTATCTGTGTTTTCTTTGATGAATTAGTCTGCTATTAAAATGATTTGTGAAAATCATTCTTTTCATCCAAAATTTTAAAATCTGCTTTTGACAACATTTAAAAAAAAGAAAGAATTGGGGGGGAGGGCTTCTAATTGACAAGTATTTCTTAGTTCTTAATATTTACCTCTCGCCCCTCTTGTAACGTCATTTTCCTCGCCCAAAAAAATGTAATTATTCTTTTTTATATTGTCAAATGTTAAGACAATTGATTTACATTAAAAAAGAAAACACTAGATTGTTTTACAAGAGAAAAAGGGAGAATAAAGTTCATTTACAAGTTTTTAACGAAGTTTATTTAAGGATGATATATACAAGAGTAATTGCAAGTTAAAATTTATGAATTCTATCGAATGTGAATAGAAAAAAAATTAGACAAAATTTCCGAATTTGATCAATAAGCATTTAAAATATTGATATTTTTGTTAAAATAAATTTATTATAAATAGTTATTTAAAAATAAATACTGAAATAGATATATTAGTCTGCAATCGTAAAAAAGTAATGATAGGAAACGAAAAATAAGAGACATGACTCATTCAATAGAGTGGATTTTCAAAAATATGCTGTTAAAGTTAGAGTTCATTTTTTATCATGTGGTTAACAATATAAGATTTATAAGGATGATCTGCCTTGTACCAGTAATACCTTTAGTCTATCTGTTTAATATTGTTTGTGATTTCTCTACTTATCTAACATTTTGTTATAATTGCATATAATTTGTGTATGTACTGAAGCAGTTGAGCTTCATGGTCCTTCATACTCACCAAATTACTAACCCATGTTTGAACCTTATGTTTCCTCCTGCTACTATATTAATGTATATTTATTTTATATATCTGTTTGAGATGTGCACCTAAAAGATTATAAAATTTAGCTCTTAATATTTTTTTTACTATTATTTATTATTAATTCTTTTATTAAAATCAAAATATATTAGGTGCAGATCATATATATATATATATATATATATATATATATATATATATGATTGCTCCCATTATATATATATATATATATATATATATATATATAATGGGAGCAATTACTAACATTATATTAATTTTACCAATATTGTTTTAAGTTTGTAAAAAAAAATAACTTTTTGTTTAAATTTGTTAAAAACTATATTTTTCTTTTAAAAATCAAAGATGGAGTATGCAACTGTTAATTGTCCAAAAATAACTAAAAGGGTGGAAATTTTATATTACCTTATTTTGGGAAAGGATGTTTAATTAAAATGGACTAAAGGTAAAAAGGAAAATCAAATTAAGAAGTTATATTTTCGCCATTAACATTTTTTAGCAAATCTATTTCTACTCTGGAAATAGATTTGACTATATTTTTGGACAAATTATCTAATGGTTGCATCTCCAAAACAATAGGTGAAGGAAGTGAAATTTAAAAAAGGAATACTAAAAGCATTCCTCACATACCTGAGGGCTGTATATAATGGGCTGATTTTGACTATCTGGGAGAGAACTAGTTGGTAGAAAAGCTTTTGTAAAAGGACTCCACGCTATTTTTTTTTTCAAAATGTTGGATGAGTAGAAAACTAATCACCTTCATTGCCTTTTTGCTGGTCAATCTCGCCTCGAATAATCATCTCACTGATGCTCCAAAATATGATCTAAGAATGGAGGAATGCCTAATGGAAGCTTGCTATTACATTGGAAATGATTTCAATCTTATTAATTTTCCCATGCTGGAGTCGAACTGTTAAAATGGACTCTTTAATATAGCAAGGTAATTAACCCAAGAACTGCCTATGAACTTTACATCTTATTACTTCTAAACTAATCTCAACCTCAGCAATCTGGATGTCATTTTAAATTGTTAAATTAAATGTTTTTTTTTATAAATATTAATGTAAATTTGCTTTCATACTACTAATTTTTATTTTATATGTAAAGTCTGCTCTTGTTTCTTCAATCTTGGTGTGGTTCCTTTCTTCATTTTAAACTGTTGTATTTTATTATTTTTAAGTTTCCGATCTAAACAATCTTGTGAGTCTAATATATAAAATTATTTTTCCCTATCTACTTAGACCTCCCTGAGTCAACGTTAATAAACCCCTCCCTTTTGAATTATATTTACATACTTTCTGAATTAAGATGATTGCCAGATTGTTTCTCAGGGTAACCCAATTATATGATTTTCTTAAAAATGTCTTTAAAAGAAATATATATTCTTTATGTATAATTTTATTATTCCTGAAAAATTAACGCTATCAAATATTTATTTCATTTCATGTATTTCATTCTGAAAAGGTGATTTTTTTTTCTTATTATCATTTTTTTTATATCATCTGTATTATAAAGCTATACTCTTAATATTTCAAATACTTGATTATTCTCAAGTTACAAAATTCACGAGGGTGGGATTTCAGTCTGTTAAATAACAAGGAAGGGAAGGGGGAATAATTTTTAAAACCTATTTAGTATGAATTAAATCATTCCCATATATATTACATAGCATAGTGATAATTGCCTAAATTATAGCATTTGAGTGAGATTCATGTGTTTTAAAATAGTGATTTCCATTTCATGTCATTAAAAACAGTATTATGTTGTGTTGCTGATATAAGGCTTTGTTTATTAAATATTACTTGCTTCTAACTTGGAGGGTTATGATAAATTCAGACCCATAAACTTTCTTCACATCCTTTCCTGCTGATAGTGCACTTTCTGGGGATCATTTTCATATAACAGGCCTCTCGTCTTGGTTGCCCAGAGAACCACACCAAGCCTAATTAAACTTCTCTAAGCAGTACCCTAGAAAAGGGACTCTTAGCCATTTCATTTTCTTCGTTTGGAAGCACAACATCACTTCGGATTCTTCTGCCTTTATATCAGCCCACTGCATTTTCATTTGTATTAATTTACTTATTTAATGACCCCATTTCGGTGCTGTAATCATAAACTTGCGCTTTGCCTATGTATATATATATGTCTTTCTAGCAATAGTCATTAGTTTAATTAATAACATTGTTTTTTCTTATTTTTTTTGTAAAATCCCACCATCATAATTTATCCCATTTATTTAAGAGTCTACATATTTTAGAAAACAAAGCGTTCTTTTCTTTTTAAAATCTGGATTTAAAGAATGGTTAAAATTATTATGTTTGCTAATAAAAGATATTTGATTTAAATGTATATTATTTTACAAAATTCTCACAAATGTTTTACTCCATGATTAAACCATTTTTTAAAATATATATTTTGATTGTCATGACCGAAATGGCATGAAAATAGTTTGTATAATATGTATAATGATTCCTAGAATGCTTCATAAATTTGTAAGCTCATTATCACCTTTCAGAGCCACCACTAAAGCGTTAATTTAAAAATGTGTAAGTTTGTTTTGCAGTCAAATGATTGGTACCTTAATCTAACCCACCAAATATATTTATTGATGTATAATATGTAATTTATTCATAAGAGCATTCAAACAAATATATAAGTAATTTACTGTTCATTAAATGTTTTATTAAATATTTTATTATTATTCAAGCCACTTATGTAGTTCAAATTATCTTCTCTCCACTTCCATAAAATTCCAACATATATGTGCATTCTCGTTAAATATGTCTCATTGTCTTTTTCGCTCTTCTAGTGGTCCGGACTTAAGAATTAATGCTTGTATGCCATCATTATTACGTTATTCATTAGGTGTTCGATCCGGGGCTTGTGGAATGGGTTCAAATCTAGGTTGGTCCCTGATCTAAATTTCAGGCTTGACTGGGTTCGAAGTATGTTCATTGAGTTCCAGTTCATGTTAGATAGATCAACATATTTTGATCGGTACAATACATTGTGAACAGGATTACCACATGCAGGTGCAAATGTTGAAATCTACACAAAAGCACTTTATTAATGGGAGCACCATTTCACTATGGTAATTAATAAAAGTTATATGTAAATGAAAATATTTACATTTCCAAATCACTCCATTGTTAGAAACACCTTCTTATTGTAAATATTTTTTATTTAAGTATAAGAGTATTAATTTTTCACATAGTATCTTGCACATTTGCTAAAAATATACTCCACATTGTATACTCTACCACTATGCTAAATCAAATAGACATGTACATGTCACCACAATAATTAAAAAAATTTTATATGTAAATGAAAATGGTTAGATATTCCAATCATTTTTATTTAAATATCTTAATTTGTATAAAAAAATTACATTATTATTAATAATTTGTTTTAGAAATAAACGTATCTAAAAATATTGCCACATAATAATTATGGTCATTCTACATTATGTTGGTCAACAGTTATATAGTAAATAACTACATTTATCAGTCACATTTTAAAATTGCCATTATATTGTGTTTGGTACAATGTAATGATAAAGTATTAGTCTCTGAGATATGAGATCCTGAGATCAATTCTGATGTTGTCTTGAAAATTGTTTTTTTACATGTTTCACTAATCTGTGTTTTTTTGTTTGGGGGGGGGGATTTGAACTGTCATGGGGTTTGTTATTTAGAAAAAATTCATAATTAGCTATTATATTATCCAAAAACACAATTGTCCAAATCCAATGAGAATAGAATTAGGAAAAAAACTTAATTTTTATAATATATATTATTGTATACCAAAATATCTAGTTCTTAACAAATTTCCTTGAAATGTTATTGTCATTTATTGTCACTGTATTGATGGTAACCATAATACAACACCACTGAAACCTCTTTCAAATAGTCACTCCAGTGGAAAAGTGCCTAAAAAGTATATTTATTATAGTGGAAAAAACAAATTGTTTATTTTTTTTATTACTAATGTAACCTATCATTAAGCATAAGAAAATGCAATCGCATGGCAATGACTTTTAAAAATTTATCAAATAAACAACATAAATATGAAAATAGAATTTTTGTATCTTTAAGTAAATATAATGCAAATTTTTAATCCCTAGATATTGAATTGTATACTGTGTAAATAAAATTAATAGTATATACATATGACTAAGTTGTTATATTAAAATAATAAGCATATAAAAATTAAATCATGAAACAAGTATAAATATTCTATTATTGATCAAATATTTGTGATGCTAATTTGTTAATAAAAAATTTAAACAAGTTTATTCATGAAAGATTTCAAATTAAGTTAAAAACAACAAAGCATAACTATTTTTAACAAATTAATTAAAATCCTGATTAAAGTCAATCTAACTAATAATATTGATCATAATTTACCACATGAAAAATTTCTACAAGTTATTTTGTGGGCCAAAGTTAGGAGAGTTGATATGTAAATAAAAATGTAAAAGTGTAAATAATTATAATTTTGTAATGTTTTACTCTTTTTTGTGTCTTTTGTTAAGCAAATTTTTTTAGAATTCATTTTGTTTTAATTTACAAATGGGGCTTAACCATGTGGCAGTCTTGATTAGGAAATCATTTTCATTCACTGACAGTTCACTTCAAGACAATGATTTTTTTTTCAATATGTGCCAACAAAATATATTATTTCAATCACCTACTTTAAAAGAGAATTCTTCTGAAAATGCTTTTTATCTTTAAATATCACTCATTGCTCTGTTTCATGAGTTGATAATTTTTTTCTCATAATAAGCTATTTTCTTTCAATATAAAGAATAGAAAATTAAGAATCACAAGAGAGAAGATGGAAAATAGTTGATGAAAATATAAATTTCTGAATTGTTGATTTTAGAATTTATTTTAGTAATATAACACACCAGAATCAGTGCACATATAACAAAAATTTTCATAAAAGTAATCAAAAAATTACTTTGGCATTAATGAGATTGTTATTATTCTAATACAAGTCACTGTTGGTCTAATTTTAGAGAATAACTTTAAATTTTCAGTTTTAAACAATTTTCCAAGCCCATATTATCAAATTGGCTTCTTAACCTTGAAGAGGTCATGGTTGAAAAAATTACAAGGGATGTCAGGTATATCTGACACTAATATGTACTGAAATATGAAAATAAGTTTTAAAACACTTAGAATTTGTTTTTATTATATCTGTGTAATAATATACATGTTCTTTTTTTAATTTACATTATAATCTAGATAATATTAATCAAAGAAATATAAAAACATAAGCAGCGGTCCCATTCATTTACAGATAAATTCATTATGAATATGTGTTGAAATGCAAAAAAAAAAAAAAAAATACTGTAAATTTGCTTTTATTATATTTATGCAATAAAATATTTGAATTTTTTATTTATAATGTAGAAATTGCTAAAGGACAAAATATAATAGTCATGGTCAAAACAATTTGAGCAGCAGTTGCATGTTTCCCAGAGATATTTTCATTCTGAAATGTGTAAAAAATTGAAAACATTGCAAGCTTCATTTATTATATTTATATAATAAAATAGTGATTTTTAAATTTATTTTCAATACAGTTTAGAAATTAATTTCACAATTATGTTAACACTAACTTCAGAAAACACAGTTTCTTTCAGATAGAATTTATTGTTCCATGTTACACATTCTTGAAAAACATGTTACAACTAAACTGATAGCTGTAAACGTTATGCTTTATCATTAATCACATATAAACATACTGATAATCATGATCTTAAACCTATGCACTATATATATATATATATTGTAACGGGAGAAAGATCTTTGAGATTCGCATATACTGACCACTAGGGCGCCACTAGTCCGAAAATAGGAACTAGACATTTATTTTAAGGGTGGACATGATACGCGAACCTGAAGGCACCGGACTAAACTCAAGGAGAAACAAGTTATCCTAAATACTCTTTACACAGCTGAGAAATCAAAGCACAAAGACAAACGTCAGCCAAATAAATTTAAACAATTTATTAATTTTATAAGTTGGACAATATAGTAAAGACATCTAGCCACGAATATAAAAGTGACTTATGTTAACATACGCATATTTACCAGAGAGTGCACAAGAGTACGATAAACATGAAGGCATTAAACATTTTGGCAATAAAATTCTCTCACTTAAAATATAAGAAATGGTTAGGATAATATCTTCTTGCTGGCCAGTTGTAAAATTACAAAAACAAACAACAACTCTAGCTTCCTGAATCAGGGATAATAAAACAGTTACTGTCCTGCCGGAAATCAACAAAACCAGCGCAGATGTCCAAGCAGTAATATTCTAATTACTGTCATTAAAACGCTGCAGTATTGCTGCCCGTATTACTACATTCAAAGTAAACATGGTTGATCTCACCTACAAGACAGCAACAGATATTTGATTACGATCTTACGTAATCCAGAAAGAAATAGACTATTTTCAGTCAACCCGAAGAAATAACTTGACAAATAGCCAGCAAAAAGATTTTGTTGTTTGCACAAACAGCGCAAACGAAACATGCTTAAAGAATTTTTATTTTACAACTAAGGGCAGGTGAATAAATAAAGACTACGAAAACTGCCAATGTGTTTTGTAATAGTTATCAAAATAATCAGGTATATATTAAACATATAAAATACAATCTCCTAATGCACCCTCTGATAAACGAAAATTGCAAACAAACTTGTAATCTTAAAACTAAGATTCCAAGACACACTTTAAATACTAGAAAAGATAAATACTGATAATAAATAATTAATACAACCTTATAACATAATTATCATTAGATTGAGCGGAGATTTAATTAAACGCAATTTATTTACCCTGGCTAGAATAGGAAAATGTTTTGTTTACGGTAAGGCAGAGTTCTAGTGATTTAGTGACGAGTGCGCACTTTTGATAATAGTTCATCTTTCAGGTCCTTTGACAGCAGCAAGGTAGAGGCAGTGTTTATTTTAGAGGTTCATGGCATGACTGAAGGAGAGCTGGTAGGCATGGGTCCATCCTTTGTTTAAATTAGCAAGACATTCTAATGATGGCAAAACTCATAGCGGCAGATTTTTGACATCTTGCACAGCAATGAAGCTTGTCAATAATTATTAAAGTTTGTAACAGGAATTAAACATCCGAACAGCTACTCAAAACCATATGACTCTTAGCAGGCAATAATCCAAGTGTCTATTTCTATACTGAATCTCCTCTCTCTCTGAAAATTGGCGGACTATCCTTGCCTCGCTACATTTCCCACGAAAAACTTTCATTAGTGTCCATTCTATATTTCAGGCAGGGCAAATATTAATTTCCCACCCAATCTAATTTAAGACTTCCAACCAGGGATAATTGAAACAAAAACGACAAATACAAAACTAAATCTCCGCTTTTTAGAATTAACTTTAAAAATAATTACAATAAAAGCAACAGGAATATATAATTAGCAAGCTTGCCTGTTTTTAATCAAATTGATTAAAACAGACAGTGAAAGTAAACTATTTTACAATCAATTTTATAAACATTAAATAATTTATTTTAAAATATAAATGCGTATGTGTTTTAAATAATAATAATAATAATTGAGCCTTAGACATTTAATGAAAATGAAGTTGTTTTCCCTTTTTAATTTTAGTAATAAAACCATTGAATCGGAAATCAATCCGGCTCAATATATATATTATAACGGTCAGAGAAAATGATGAAGTATCCAGTCTTACCGCATCTGCCGACAGAGCGCCACTAGGCTACTTTGAACCTAGAAAATTTATAAAGTCGACAGATACGTGCTGTTAAGACCGCGACTGCCAGCTCAAGTCACTAGCTCAAGTAGATGCAGAAACTTAATATATTTATTAAAATATATTTTTAATAACAGAGGATCAAAAAAGCAAGCACTGTCAGTTTTAATAACAGAAAAAGATTTTATTTACGTATATAATTAATAACGCACAAACTTAAAAATTACTATATAAGAAAAAAAATATATTTTATGTTTCATTATTATTAATTTATTTGTTTTTAACTTTATTTTTAATCTTAGACATGTTGAGTATAAATGAGCTACCTAGACGCACTCACAAATTTTCAAATCACTTGACTCCAGACTAAAAATCCGCAGCCACACCAATACTCGCTTCCAGATATATATCAGCAACCAATGCAATGTGAACATGTTAGCATAGAATCACGTCGACAGGAATGTGCATCTGAACAGCGTGATATTATTGGAGAAGACATGGCCTTCGTCCTGCAGGAATGTGCATCTGTATCGGGTGAAGGAAACATGCATATAAACTAATAAAAAGAAATGCTACGTATGGATGAGAGAGCAGTCTTATCTTGCCGACTTATCTTCTCAATCCATAGAGCTGGAATGGGTCAATGGCACAGGAAATATGTCTGTGTCCATTTTCAACGATATGACTACCTCTTTGGGGTCATGCATTCAGTTGGACTCATCGCCCTAGATGCTAACATACTTCACATTACATTGATATAAACGTCCATATATCTCTCCACCAGCATTGACACAACTATGAAACAAATAGTCTGAAATCAAAACCCTCTTTAAAAGTAACATATTTAAACTAGTCTAGCAGCCATCTATACTCAACTAACATTTAAATCATTTTATTAATGTAATTCAAAACAAAAAATATTTAGTATATAGTTTTAAAATCATTTTAAAATGAGCATTATATTTAACTTATTTTCTTTCCAGAAATACTATTTTAACCTATTTTTAAATTGTAATAATGCACAAATAACGAGGTGTTTCTATTTTTAAATTTAAGTTTGCAATCGCAAACCCCTACCCTATTACAAACAGATACTAATTAAGCTTGAATAAAAATATAAAAAAAATACAATACATTTTTTTTTTTAAGAGATTACGTTTAATATTTTAAGTAAGAGTTTATAGAAATAAAGTTCAGGTTTGCTTGAGAGAGAAAGTCTATTATTCATTTAAAGACAGATAAAGTTCGAAGATTTTAAAATTAACAGTTTATATTTCATTTATAAATTTATACTTTCCTTTGTTCGTGCTTGTTCCTTCGTGAGGAAGATCCAAATTTATACAAGATCCATTTCTTGTGGGCGATGACGATTTATGAAGATGCATTTATAATGTTTTCTGAAGACGGTACCAGTGGTTTGATCCTGGGATCCGTGGAGAAGAAAGCTGCCTTCGGCCGGCCGTACCGAAGGAAGCACGATGAAGCTGATTACATCTTGGGTGACGGCGATAATAGCTTTTTAAATTTTTATTTCTACTTTCAGCAAATACAATTGAATTAAAATTTTAATTTTCTAATTCTCCAACTCCCCAATTAACTAATTATCGTTTTGGTTTTTCCTTTTATACTCCCCAGGTACCTTATCTCTGGAATGCACGGATTCATCAAACATATTTCATTATTTATATTTTATTGTTTAATTCAGTTTGTGGCCAAGTAGATTTTGGGTTTATGGCTAAGTAAATTTTCCCACTGAGGTCTGTGTCCATACCTTTGGGCAGGAACTCTTATCTATTTCGTAATCATTTCTTTAATTGTGATTTTGCCTTAAGGATCTGTTTGTAATTTTTTTATAATTAAAAAAAATCTTCGCTATTATTAAAATAAAAGGCTTTTTATTATATATTTTATTTAAAGATTAGAATCTTTGCTTCGATTCTATAATTTATTTATTTTTTTAAAGCTTATTTTAATATTTCAATCAATCTAACATATTAATAAATTAATAATTCGTTATTTGTGCATTTTGACAGTTTGTTTTTAATTCTGTATTAGATAAAAAAAGTTACTATTAAATTTGAATGTAACGCATATATATATATATATATATATATATATATATATATATATATATATATATATATATATATCCCGTTACAATATATTTCAGATAATAGTTTATATTTCTCATATCAACCAAGACATCTGGAGAATTAATTTGCTTTTTATAAAATTTTTATTGGAAAAGGTTTATTCACAAAAATAAATTGAGTTATAAACTGTCAAGATATAATATGTTGTATTATTTTCATTATGTACTATTAATTGTTGATTGTCTAGATTAAACATTGAATGATATATAGTGGAAATAGTCCAACATATTATCACATCTGATATACTATCATCACAAACCTTTTGAGTTATAAACTGTCAAGATATAATATATTGGACTATTTTCATTATCTATCATTAAATGTTGTATGTCTAGATTAAACATTAAATGCTATATAATGGAAATAGTCCAACATATTATCATATCTAGTATAATGTCATCACAAATCTTCAGGCAAATAAACTATTTAAGAATCTAAAGAGCTGCTATTTTCAGTGGATTATAACAATCCAAAATGATGCCACTATTCAACATTTTGAAAATAATATCTTCTTTGCAATTGAATAGTTTCATCTTTTTGTGACTTATAGCCAAATTGCTTTCCAGATTTTGAAATCAACTTTTAAAGTCTAAATGTTTTTCAGATCTGTTCATTACAATTCAAACTGAGGTCAGTCAATTTTTGGGACTGGTGAAATTTTATGTCTTTTCAATAACATTGTTAAAAACATTAAAATAGATTTTCCAATTTTAGAATTATTAATTGCCTTTGAAAAAAATTTTCAACTCTTCTGTAGTTATTACAAAGTACTTTATGTCAATGTTATCAAGCATATTTTTTCAATTATTTTTTTAAGATTTCAAAATGAATTAGGTTTTATTTTCAATATTTCATTTGTGTATAATTTTATTATTTCACTAATGGAATTATCATAGTATTTTAGTGTAGAATTTTGTTACATATTTTTTGTTTAATTGCATAACTATAATAATGTTGCTAGTTGCCAAATAAGTTCATATTTATGTGAACTGAAGTAGGAAAGAACTGATTTATATAAAACATGTATATTTAGCATTTGTAATGAAGCGGGTTGGATAAATTGTATTAAACAATAGAGTTTTTAAAATGACAGTTGAATAAATAATGTTTAGTAATGAATAGGTAGTAGGATCAATGGTGCTTTTAAATAACGTCTCAGATGGTCAAATCTCAAAAAGAAGCTATTAATACTCCTGTGTCCAATCACAAATGTTGGTGAGAAATTAACATGTCAACAATTATGACCCAAGAGACAACTCTTGAATTCAAACTTGATAACAATGTTTTTCATAATGTTTATGACGTGCCTTGGAAATCAATTCCAGGACAAAGAAACTCTTCAAGTCATGCTTTCCTTTAGTTCTAAATGCAGGTCCTCTTAATTCTATTATTATTGTTAAGCCTACAGGCCTATTTTGTATTAGAAATAAGAAATGTAAATAACTGCTGTCAGTGTATTTATTTTATTATGTAATGCCCAACTAATCAATTTCTTAATTAAAACTGATTATTTTCATATAAAAAGTTATTTAATCTTTTAATTTGTTTTAATATATAAAGCATTTATTTTATTAAATTAATTACATTTCAAAGCAAACTTTATTAGGCAAAAATCGGTTACATTATATCAGGTAATACATTGTATTAAACATAATATACTAGGATACATCTTGAAATACAGAAAAAAACCTTTTCTTTATTTTAACCATTAGAGTCATTTGTAATTCCCACAGTTTAGATATTTCAGTTCTTGTTATGGGTTCATTTCGGCTTTCCATTTTCCTGAGGTTGTATTTGGTCTATCCATTATAGTGCTGCTCTTATTTTAAAAAGAGACCAAGTGGCAACAAAAATGTCCGGTGGTGCAAGAAGATTGTCCCTTTCCTTAAGTTTTTCTAGTTTGTTGTGATATGTGTTAGGGTGTCTTCTTGGATTGTTTTCTAAAGTGAAAGCACATCTGGTACACCATAAGGCATATATACTGAAAGTTGCTGCACATATTATTGGTATTTTGTTTTCATTGATTGCTTTTAGCATTTTTTCTATTGCGGTTTCACTTTTCCTATAATTATTCAACATCAGTTGTCTGACTTTCTCTAAGCCTCTACAGTGATGTATCAAATGTTCTTGTGTTTCTTCTTCCCAGTGACATCTCCTGAACTGAATGAAATGTGCTGTAGGTAATGCACTTAAATTCAATTTGAGGATAAAATCAAACAATTTAGGTTCTAAATACCATGTTTTGTACTTTTTGAGTAATTGTCTGTTATCTATTCCCAGTACTCTTAGCCTATTATTGTTTTCTTGGTTCTGAGATAGAAAATCATGAATTTGCCAATAAGTATATTTAATTGGGTTCTTTAGTACTATTTTATCTTTAATGTTTTTAATACTTATCAATAGTGTATTTATATAATCATTCATGGGAGGGGGTCAGTCCATTGGTGTGATTTCCAGTTTTGGTTCTATGTTTGGGAAACATCTAAATATAGCAATCAGTAGATTTACTGTTTTTTGTGGGTAGAAAGTTTGTATTGCATGCAGTCCAAGGCCATTCCATCTTGTTGTTTGGTTTAGTTGCTTTATTGAAATTTCTACTATTTTTCTGTTCCATAATAGTTTATTACAGAATGTATTTTGAATTTGATTAAATTAGAAAAGATATTTTATTGAACGTATGTAATTTGATATTTCTCAAAACTTTATTAGTTATGTTAAAATATCTAATAGAATTTTATTATATAGAACAATATATTTGTTTTCTTTTATTGCTATGACTTATAATACATTGTGTAACTTTTGCTTTTTTACTAAATGTAAAAAAAAAGAAAATATGAATAAAACAATCTTAAATGGTCCAGTTAGATTAAAAGTCTCTTTACCAGTCCTTCAGAGAAGAAGATTCAATAAGAAGCCATTATTCACCAGACTTAATTGCTGGGTAAGGTGATTTTTAGCAGTTTCCATTTTGGGTTTTTTGTCTCTCTACAAATGTAGATATCCATTTATTGACCAATTTGAGATGGCTACTTGCATTTCTATAAGCTACCTATCTGAAAGATTTGATCTATACCAGTGTAAAACCTGAAAAAATTCAGCTTATATTTAAACCTATCTAATTGATGTGGAGGCAAATTCACTAACTTGTATAATATGATTGCTTTCTGGTTTTAGCATCTATTTGTCATGATTGTTGTAAGTTTATTTAAGTGTTCTTGATATTATGCTACTACTAGTTATCAAAAAAAGTTATTAATACTTTTTACTTCAATTTGTAAATATAGTATAATGGTTTGTTTAGAATTCTATTTTATAAACATAATCTAATTTATAAATTTTCTAATATCTTTTTTAGTTTTCATATACTTTTCATTTCTCTTTCTCACTAAATTTAACCTTAATCTTTGATTTAAACTTATTGTATTAAATGTTAGATGATATTTAAAAATCAGTGTCAGACATGTTCAAGATTTTTTTTGTGAATCTCTATAAAGATATGAAATTTTTCAAAGGACTTAGCCAAGAAAAAAATAAAAAAAAGTATTAGTGCACTTTAATTATGCATTGGTAAAGACTTGAACAACTAGCAAATTAGATTTGAACTTTCACTTTAAACACAAATGACCAGGAATAACACCCTATTTTTCTCAATCAATCTAGTCATTAGAAAAGAATTGTTAGTTTAAGAAGATAACAGTCTCTTTTATCACAATAAGTCACATAATCATCAATAAGTTGTGTTGTCTTAGTTGTGACTAACAATAATAATTGTTTAATAATAACATAATTTATTTATTTTTTGTTTTTTGTTTTTCATTTTTAAAGAAATTTTTTTTTTATTTTGTAATAGTATTGACTGAACTTGTGGCCTTCATCAGGGATCTATAAGTACTTTATAATATATAATTTTGTTATAAAATATTAGATATCAACTCAAAATTCAGTTTACTTTTGTAATTCAAATGATAACAATTGCATGCAAAACTTATTCTATAACAATTGAAATAATTTAATAAAGTAAATAGTAAAGATATTGAATCTTATAGCTATGTGATAGTAGTAAAACAATTGTACGGTTTGTTGCTCAAGATGTCAAGTGATATTCCAATAGTCTGAACATAAGATTTTTATCCAATTGACCAAAATTAGACTTTTATTTTACTTTTCTTAGCTGGGTTTAATCCAGAAACCTTTGGTTCTTCAGTCTACTATTATTATTATTATAGTAAATCATTGAACATTTAATTGTTAATTTAAATGTATATATTCTCATCCTCACACACTAAGAAAATGCCTAATTTTTACCAAATAATACATTCATGTATTATTTGATTGAGTTAAATGCTTGATGCAATTGATAAATAAAAATTACTTAACAGAAATAATATTAAAAGAAAATATGCCCATTTATTTGAAAAGGAAAGTTTTCAATAGATGTATCTTACCAGTTTTAACTTATGGATCTGTGATTTAGATGCTTAATAGAAGAGCTGTTCAGTGACTCTTGCAATGAAGTAGGGAGAGGTCTGTATTGGGAATAACAAAAAGGGAGTGAAAGAGAAATGGCTGAAAGAATAAACAGATATCATCATTTAAATTCAAAGACTAAAATGAAGCAGGGCTGGATATATTGATATAAAAGATGATAATAGTTGAGCAATTAAAGTCATAGAACCCATGTGTAAATTGAATTGATAAAGGTTTAAAATGATAATGATGGTGATTAACAAAATATTTCTGTACTTATTTTTGGAGATATATCTTGGGGTAATTTTATTTATTTATTTAGTAAATTTATCATGTTCTACTATTATCACTATTTATTTATTTATTTAGCATATGGATTTTTTATTAGATGGTTTATTGATTAAAGAAAATGTCATAAAGGAATTTGTTGAAATTTCAACCAGAAGATAGAATAACTAATAGTTTTATTAAATACTTCATTTTGGCTACTGTAGTCACAGGTTTGACATTTTAAATTATGTTTTATTATTTGTGTTTCTTCACAATTACGTAGATCAGAAACTGTTTGATCTTGTTTATGGAGTGAATGAGCTCAATATTTTGATGAGACTCCAGCAAAATCTAGGTAATCAAATTCAACTGTATTTACTGTTTGATCTGAAAAAACTAATTTGTGGTGCATGTAATAAAATTTTCTTGAACTTGACATTTGTCATTTCATATAATAATTGCTCAAATAGCATATTATCCAAATTGGAGTTAAAATTATTTTTTTACAAGTGTACTTAATGCAATATCATAATCTTGATATCTTTCTTATGGTGATTGCTTTTTATTTTTATATTTTAGCCATGCCATCCATTTAGTTATTGGTTACTGAAAATAAGAATTTAACTTATCCTTTATTTCATCATATTGAACATTTTTGGGGATTTTGGAATCACTTAGTTGTTTGTCATTTGTAATATTTTTTTCCCAAGAAAACAGCAAAAGTATCACTACTTTAACTTTGTTATCATTGATTCTATTAATAAACATGTATTTTTTAACATGTTCAACAAACATTTTCCAAGCTAAAGTGTTATTTATATCAAATTTATGAATATTGTTATTTAATAATGCATTATGATTACTTATACAGATTCTTCAATTCCCAAAATGTTACTTTCTGTATTTTTGCTTATGATTCAGCTACAGTCATATCTGTATCATTCTGCTACTGTTTATACAGGTTCATATAAAATTAAGCTATCAATTGTTTCAATCTGCTGTAATTCAAGGACATTCTAACAATGCCAGCTGCGTCACATCAGTAATTTAAATAAAATAAACTAAGGCAAATTTAACTTAACAACACAAGTTTGCTGACTTTCTAATAAATATATATAAATAAATAATTAAAATCAATTAGAAATTACTCAATAATCTTTAAAGTCCACCAAAATCTGTAGTAATATGAATTAAGTTAACTTATTCATCTGCACAGTAATATAATATAGTCCATAAAACTGTTACCATTAATTACAGTTTCTTACACTCAGAGATATTTATAAATCATATATATATATATATATGAAAAATCTATATTGGCCATTAATTATTTAACCAACACTCTATTAACAACTACATATTATATCAGTATAAAAATGAACAAGAGAGAAAGAGACTTTATTTATATGCCCAAACTTTGGATGCCAAAATCTGTAATGGAATAAATGAGAGCAATAAGATAGGCTTTGTTATATCCCATGAATTGAATAACGTTAAAATCTGTAACAGTATAAATTGTCTAACTGAAATTAATAGAACCCACAAATTAAGTAAACCAAATGGAATAAACTGAAGTAATAATTTATTTAAGCTCTATTAATAAAATAATTCAAAATCTATATTTAATTAAGGTTTAAAATATATCACTAATATTTATATATTAAATAAATACAAACTGGACCAGATGCCAAAATTGAAATAAACAATATAACTAATATAATTGAAAATTTATAGCAGATATATTGAATAATAATCTATATTGGTATTCATTCATAAAATAACCTTTTTATTATTATGTACAAAAGTTTATACTAATATTAGAAAAAAAAGTGAATATAATTATTTAAGTTTGATGATTATATAAAATTTTATTATAAATAATTTATTGACTAGCATTTATATTAAAATAATACCAATTGGTATTCATGAAAACTTCAGTTTCACCTTTAATAATTACAGAATTCTAATTAAGCATTAAAATCTGTATTGTTTTGTTAATTAAATTTTATGTGTTTATAGCTATGAAATTATTATTACTATATAATTTTAGCTTGTATTTAATAAATAAGGAATAATTTTATTTACAAAATTAATAATAAAACATTAATTAATATGCTTTAATAGTTTATATCAATGTATTATAGAATATTCTATTTTGTTTTGACTATAACATAATGTTAAGACATTGCAGATTATTAAACAGAAATAAATGATACAATAATTTTAACCTCTTTTTAAAAATTACAAATCAGAGAAATAAAAATACATTTGTTTGTCTAACAAAAGATTATTTTATGTTTATATCGTTTTAATAATACTACCTTTAAAAGTATATGTATAGATGATTTTTTTAAATATACACAATAATTCAAATACAGATGCGTATATATAATTTATACACACACATGAAGATATAATTTGTTATTTACCTAAACATATATTATTAAAATATGCAGATAGACAAAATATTACTATAACTTATCAAAATAAATGTCTTTAAATTTATGAATATTTTTATTGTAAGATATTATATTTAACATGTATTACTTTTAAAAAATTAAAAGAAAAATAAATCATGAATTATTTTATATTTGTCTAAATCTATAATAACTTCAAAATCATGATAAATATCACTTGATGATTTTAAAAATTTTATAACCTACAAAATCATGACAATCAATATATAATATTTTAAATATAACAATGTCTATGTTAAGTTTAATACAGGATGGTACATTGCCTCCTATGAGAAAAAAAAATTAAATAATCTGTAACATTCATGGATTAACTTACTAAAAATTTTAGTTCTAAGTTGAAATTTATTTTTCATTTATGATTGCTCTATATCACTAATATATTCTTCTATCTCAATGACACATATATCTATTGTTGTTTAGTGCTACCATAAAATTAAATTACCAAATGATTAAAAGTTTTATTTTTATTACTTTTTTTTATTGGCAATAGTAATTAAACTATTCCTCGGGGAAAGTGGATGTATTCTTACATAGTCAAGGTTTCTCAAGTCCTTTTCTTGTTATTCTATCAAGTTTGAGTTTGAAATAAATGTGTTGAATGATCTTCCATTATCAGTGTGTAATTCAACTTTTTTTCACTGGCATTATGATTTTTGTATTTTTTTTATATTTAATTATAGTCCCTTCACTCTATCCTGTTTAAAACTTACTCAATAAATATTTCTTTTGTCTTCAGTTCTAATCTATAAATGTGATGGTACAAAACGTAAAAGACTTTATAATTTGTCTTTGGTTATAAATCTTTATCTGTCTTTGTTCCAACATGGCTTCTCTTATTGTATATTTAGTATAAAATTAAATAGATCAGGGTAGCAGATTGGGTTTGATAGTGTGCAATTACTCTGTTTCAACATAGCTTCTAATTTTTAAGCATTTCTCATAAGAAAATGAAATACATTTGTATCGCCATGATCAATTAAATCAAGGGTTTCATTGTAATCATAAATACATATAGTTCCTTCTTTCTGTTACTATTTAAATATTACACTAGATCAGCATATATCAGCAACATATATCTATAATTTTTATTATTTTTTTTTAAATTATCTCTAGTTAAATGATATTTAATATTATCTTTCTTACTCATGATGTAATCATACTCATAATGTATTCATGTATTTTTTTTTTTTTTTGATAAATGAATATAAATCAATTTTCCAATATTCACATCATTGAAATGTTTTCTATATTAATTCTGAACTGTTAAAGTTCTTTTTTAGTTTTTTTAATAGTTTTTAATTCAATAACACTGGTTTTTTAAAAGTTCAGATTTGGCAATGATTTCAAGGGTTATCGTTTTCATCTTCCATTATAAAATTCTTATCTTTGTAATTAACTCTAAGAAAAGTGTTTTATTAGATTGTAATCAAATTATTATCATTTTTCAATATACTCAGTCCAAGCTGAAATTGTTTTTTTTTTGTTCTTATGAATTCATGAAAAACTTTTTTTAATTGGTTTTTATTTCAGTGTGTTTGTAAAAATTGTTATACTCTTTCTTATTATAATCAATTGCAGTAATATTTTTTGTTATGATTTTTTTTATGTGCAATTTGCAGTAAATTTTGTCTTATGTGGTTTAATGTAGTGATAAAAAGATAGACAAAAAGATTTTGTATTGAGGCTCAACCTGTCACTCTTGATGCTTGAATATCAAATGATTCATGAGTGGAAAACTATCCAGTTCCTTTTTTTACTTATAATATCTTATGAGATGCATCTTTTATATTTTTCCATGTACTGCAGGCAACACAATTTACATCAGTTACCTATGGAAGGATAAATGATTTGAATTTAACTTATGAAGAAATTATGTGAGTTGATTACTGATATTATATATAAAAATGTGTTTCTTCAAAACTGATTCATCATATGCTAAGATATTTTTATCAAGATATAATAAATATCCAGGAATTAAATATAGAAAAATGTTAATATTTATTGTGTTTGATTACTTTTGCTTTAAATCAAATGAATAATATTTCATTCTCATGTGATCTATTTTGTTCCAAAAGATCTTTATATTTATCTAATAATGTGCTCATTTATAAGTGATATTTTAATAATTAAATAATCAAATTTATACATTGGGTATTGTACATGTCTACATTACTATTAGTTTACCACTATTAATATATTTCCTACATGAGGCAACATAAATTATATGCAATAATAGTAATATCAATTTAAATTAAATAATAAAAAATCACACATAGTGATATATATTTATAAATAATAAATTATAAATAATAATGAACATAGATATTAAGAAATTTTAACAACATTAAGAAATTTTAACAACATATAAACAGTAATAATATGTTGAATGAGTTTAAATAACACTTTAGTCTTGGATATGTAAGAATTAAACATTTAACTATTTAGAGCAAAACTTATTTATTATATAATCAATATTTAATATAAGCAGCAGTTAAATCATAAATACAAAATAATTGTAATAAAAATTAAAAAATAATAGATATATGTTGTTGACATATAGTAATAGAAAAAAGACATTATATATATTTTTCATTACAATGAAGCCTTTGATTTAATTGATCATGACAATACAAATATATTTCATTTTTATTATGAATTATACTTAAGAGATTAGAAGCTACAATGGAATCAGGATATGATGAAACAGACTGATTGCATACTATAAAGTTTTATCTATTTAATTTTTACATTAAATGAGCAATAAAAGAAACCATATTGGAAAAAAGATAGATGAAGATTTATGACCAAGATAAATTATAAAGTCTTCTATACTTTGTAGTACAACATTTATAGATTAGAAAAGAGTCATATATTCATTGGGACAATTTTAAACAGAATGTAATGAAGGAACTATGATTAAATATATATAAAAAAAAAACAAAGATCATAATGCCAGTGAAAAAATTGATTTTAAAATTGATATTGGAAGATACAGTATTCAAAAGACTTATTTCAAACTTATTCTTGAAAGAATAACAAGAAAAGGCTTTGAGAAGACTTGAAGATGTAAGAATATATCTTAAAAATAAAGGCAGTATCATTGAAGCTATTATTCTATTGTGAAGCTCTAAAAATGTGGAACTGGATATGGAAAATAAAGAATATGTATTGAACTTTTGTAAATGTGGTTTAGATTGATATTCAATCAGAATAGAACCACAACTTTTATTTAAAGCACAAGTGAGCACACTGAATTTACTTTATTTTGGTCTCATAATAAGATAATGTAATTGATTAAAAATAGTCTATATTGTAGAGAAAAGTTGTGCATATAATTAGAAGATGATGAAAATCAATGAGATACGATAGCTGGCTTATTTTTGAGGATTTTTTTTTTTTTTTAATTTATTATTTTTTAAGAAAAAAAAATCCTACTTTATTTGCAAATAAATTGCTGTGGTAAATGTCAATGAAAACTGAATCAGTCCTAGAGCAACCATTCATAACAAACCCAAAAGAAGGATGACATGCTGTATGTTCAATGCATTCATATGCTATATTTATCAAACTTTTTAAAGAAAAACAATTAGATTTAGTGGTTTTCAATTATGTAGCTGGTTTGTCTAATATTGATCAATAAGTTAGTATTCACCTAGTATTGATTAGTTTGCATTGATCCAAAGAATTGGCAGTGCAATGATTGTTATATTGTAATATGATATGGCCTTCGGCTCTGGTAGTAAAATGTCATTGAACCAAAGCTAAATTTTTAAACAAACATATCCTCGAATTTGTTAGGAACTGTTGAACAATAAGTCATTCAATTGTTTATTTTTAGTTGACAACAGACAAAATAAAGTGTTTATAGTAATTAGAGGGGATACTCATAAGGATTTACGAGTTTGTGTTATTTATTTGTCTATGAAATCAAAAATCAATTTTTTAGATTGTATTTATAATTTGTATAAAACACTTTTATTAGTTGCTTTTTTTTTAATATACCATGTTAAAATTGATTTAAAAGTGCTTATGAATACTTATGTGTATTTTTTTACCTTTAAAAATGTTTGTGTAATTTTGAAACTTTGAACGATTATTTGAATTTAATGTGTAAATTATTAAAATGAAATTTTAAATGACAAAAAAAAAAAAAGAAGAAAGTTGTAGGAATTACTTTTGTTAAATTGCTAAAGTATTGTAATTTTATTATGGGTGGAGAGAAATGATTTTTAACACACTTTCAATTCAGCACTATTTAAATGTCTTTATTTTTTGTAAATATTTGTAGATATAATAATACATTGATTTTTTTTTTTTTAAATCCCTACTTTTTTTTGCTAATTTGTAAACAATTATACCCATATAATTATTATTCTATATACTGGAAGGTTCTAGTGGATGTGATTTGAGCATCGCCATCAATGTGTTTTTTTTTTATTGTTGTTTTTTTGATAGCTGAAGCCCTTTATACACACCTAGGATTTTTCTTATGTAGCTAATCCACATCCACCCAAACTAACTACCAAAATTATTTTTAGCAAGAAGATAAAATATGAAAAGTTGGAGTTTTGATACTGCTGTATGTTCTCAATTGCCATTTTCATAAATGCAGTATATATTATATAAGTAAACTATTATTAATAATAGTTATTCATATATTTATTTTAATCCACTCCGTATATTATAAAGCTGAATAAAGAATGGATACTATATAACAATCTTATAATATGCATCTGCTCTTAAAAGCATTTATTGAATGTAAGCAGATAGATTTATGTGATATTTTGTTGATAAATAATCCACTAGAAAGCCACTTTTATAATTTAAAAAAGTGATTTAATAAAGGATACTGTGATTAAGCAATAGAAAAGTATGGTAGTGTTTACATTGTTTTCTACTTACAAGTGCATAAGCGTATACATTGCTCGAGAAATTATCTCATCTTAGAAGAAGAGTTGAAACTTAACATAACTATAAAGCAGTATATGAGTACTACATTGTATAATGCTTACTGCAAAATATTAATTAAATGGGTAAAAAAACAAAATCATACCATATCAATTAATATCTAATTAGACAATTTAATATTGTCATGTTCACTGTGATGAAGTTATTATAATGATATTATGAAGTTAAGATGAAACACTATATTTAATTATTGGGACAATTTAATTGCTTTGTGAAGTATTTGAAGGATTAATTACAAATAGCATTCAGTAAAATTTACTGCATTCCTTAATGATTAAGAGTAATCTATAGGTGGTATTGTTTAAAAAGTATTTTAATCCTCTATAGATGCTGTCAATTGTCATTGTGTGGTGATTCATTGATATGGAAGAAGTACTAATGAGATAATGACTCATCATGTCATAAAGTCATTTATAGTGACTGTATTATTGTGATAGTTGAAACATTCAGATAGTGAAATAATGAACTTAAGATTTCTGGAAATGCTTTCAAATGAATAAAGTAATATATATATATATATATATATATATTATTTTATCAATTGAATAGAATCATTTTACTTTAACTGCCATTTGGCTACTCAAATCTCATGATTGCTTAAGTAACTAACAAATATTTTTTTTTAAAAAAAAAAGAATGGTATTTAAATTATCAATCATAAATTAATTAGCTTCACAGTATATGCTTGTCAGATGTATGATCATTGACTTTTAGACAAAGTCATGTTTCATTATTGAAATAACATTACAATATTTGGCATGATTGTTTGCTGTACTCAGAACTTGACAGTTTTTTACAGCCACAATGAATTATTATACTACCATAAACTCTGATTTGTTTTTGATCAGTCATTTCATTGTAGAAATACCCAATACTACTACTGCCTTTAAAATGTTCATCAAAGCTGTTTGGGGCTCCACCATTGTCTTGTAATAAATATATTGAATTTAAATCTCTTTAATATCATCAGTCTTTTGATAGTGATAATTGATATTTTCTGTGATCTCTATTGCTGATTATTGTTACTTTTGGTGCACATTAGATGCATTTAAATTTATGAATTGACAATAATGTTTAATTAATTATATTGGTTATCAAACTGTCATTACAAGAACAGGGGAAAATTTAATATTGACGAAATCATGATGAAATGAGTTTTGATCAAGTATATGTTTGTGAACATTTTTTTGTTGATTAATGAATATTAAAAAACATGTTTACTGGTTACATTCTGGATGAATTTGATCATGAAAATCTATACATTGGGAATTCAAATCATTGTTTTAAATATGTGTGTGTGTTTTTATCTTTTTTTTTTATATTCACTGAAAAATTTATATAATAATAATGAAATTATGCTTTGGATTTGTAGATTATGAAAAGGCATTTGATTCTATAAACATTTCTTCAGTGATTAAAGCATTGGATTATCAAAGGATAGATCTAGGATATTGTCATATTTTAAAGAATATTTATAAAAATGCAACAGCAACAATTAGATTACATAATGATATGAGGAAAGTAAACATTGAGAAGGGTGTAAGACAGAGTGACTCTATATCTCCAAAACGTTTTACAGCAGTGCTGCAAGAAGTATTTTGTGGATTAAAATGGGGAGCTAAAGGAGTGAAAATAAATGGAGATTATTTAAGTCATTTAGATTTTGCAGATGATGAAGTTGTTTTTTCAAATAATGCTTCAGAGCTGCAGGATATGTTGCAGGAATTATCAGATGAAAATAGGCAAGTAGGACTAAAGATAAATCTTAAAAAGACTAAAGTAATGTTTAATGGATTTTTTCAAAATATGAAAATAAAGATTGATTATGATGAGTTAGAAGAAGTTAACAGTTACAAATACCTTGGTCAGATTATTAATACAGATGGAAACATAATGGATCAAACTAATAAATCAATGTTTATTTTAAATCCAGTTTTTACCATCATGGTATTTCACATAGTTACAGATCTCAGAATCATTGAATTAAAATGGAAGTAATTCAAGAAATAGCATACTTTTATGAGTTGTTACCATTTTCTAATTTGAAAATATAGACTATGAAGATAATGTGAAGGAAAAAACAATTTTGCATTGTGTTAATTCAAAACTTTGTTTAATTCATAAAAAATCTAGAATTATTATTAGATTCAAATTATATACTAACATTATTTATTCTACAGTGAAAATGCTTTTATATAGATAATACAAGCTATTCATTCAATTTTTTTCTCTCAAAAATATATATTTTTTAAAGTTGAGTAAAGCAAACTATAACAATTAAAAATATACAACAGGGGAGCCTTAAATCCAATATTTTTTTAATATAACTTTTGTTAAATTTATTTATTGTAATTTTTTTAATTTAATTACACATTGTTAAATGCTTTTAATTTTAAATTATGCTTAAAATATTTTATCCTCTGATAATTTAAAACATTTTTTTCTCTTATAAATATTATATAATTTTTTTAATGCCAAGTAATAAAAAGCTAGTCGTTTGTGTACAACAATTAAAAATATTAAAGTAGAAAAACATTTTTGTCTTGTGTATAATTCTATCAGTAAAATACATTGATATATATTGTAATATGCAGTAATCATTCTAAACATAATAAGTACAATTTAAATTTTTTATTAGCTTATTGCAAATATGACATTATTTAAAATTGTATACCTTATAAAACAATTTTCTAATTTTTAATATGCCATCCATATATTATAATTGTGAAGATTTTGTAATCAAATTCTTTATTATGCAGTAAAGCAATAAAATATTGATTTTGTTCACATACTACATTACAATTTAATAAGAGTTAATACACTATAAAAACTTACAATATATGTTTATGAATGATCTCAAATAAAATTAGTAAAACAATATTCATGTCAGTTTATGTGTAATTCTAAAATGCCTTAGAATAGTTAATATTACTTTAATTTAATACTTGAAAGTATGTGTGTGTAAGTAGATTTATTTTATCTATTTAAAATTTAAGGGAATATTATTTTAAACTTCTGGTGTAAATTCTCATTAATATTTAAAATGAAGAGATTATTTTATTATGGGGTTAAATCAATAAATAAACAAAGTAAAGATGATTTCTCCTAATATTTATACTTTATGTATATTAAATTTATTGCAAATGTAATAATATTTTATTAAAAATATTTGTTAATTATTATTTTGTAATTTCAAATTTATTTGCAAAGAATGTTCTAACTTAACTTCTTCATAAGGAAATTTTTGTATGCAAATATCTAAATAATGGAAAATTGATGTCAAGGACAAATAAGTTAAATAATGTTTTATATAAATAAATCAATTATTTTATATTTATAGTGAAATTAGGAATTTTATTTATATTACCAAAACAATAATGGGATAGATTATGACATTAAGAAGAACAAATTAGACTGACTTGGATAAGTCTTGCTGTTTTGCCTAGATTTTCCTTTAGCAGACATAAACTTTGGGTTCATATGTTTACAATTTTAATCATATATAATAGTAATAATGAAAAATGCAAAGCTAACTAAAATTCACAAAGCAGTTACCTAAGGGTAAAATAGTCCTTTCAGATTGTCTCTAAAATATTATCATAAAAAGAACTGCATATTTTTAATCGAAATTAAGGAATGTTGTGAAAATTAAGTGCTATTCAAAAATGCCTAAGGCTCTACTATAATACTTTGTTCATCTAATTTACTTAATGCAAAAAGAAGTTAAATCATTTTGGATAAACATCTGCTTTAATGACTTTTAAGAAAATTGTATAATTGCATCATCCCAGGAATTCTACAAAAATAGAAGTATTAAGAGAATTGTTTGATTTAAAATTGCAACATCTTAAATCTCCTTAAATTAAAAGCATCACTGGAATTGTCTTCATGGAAAAGAAAGGACTTTGAATGAACTTTATTTATCAATTGATATTTTTTATGATGATGATTATTATTTGTAATAAAATACAACTACCCATAATATAACTATTACTATATATGGATGTTAAAAGAAAAGCAATCTTGAATATAGATATTTTGTCATTTAAAGATTTATTATACAACTTAATAATATTTTATTATTTATTTGTGCACTTGTTAGTATTTAATGTGAGATTATTATAAAACTATTCATTTACAATTAATATTTTAGGAATACTATCTGTATTATCTTATGTTTTATTGATCTTTGAGTATTTTCTCATCTCGTGTCATTGAAATCTTAGACTACTGATGGTGTTTCTGATGAAGGCATTATATATATGCCACATTTATATTTGTAGAATTATTTACTAAAATATTGAGGCTTGAAAGGGAATCCATGCTTTATATATGTTCAATGAAATAAATATACTTAATAGTATAAAGTTTTGCATGGAAGAAATGCATTTGAATGTAGACTGATAAAATTATATTAGATTATAAAAATATATAAAGATCAAATAAAATACATCTAATGAGTATATTTTTGGATAATTATAAAAACACATTTTTGCTTTATTAAACAACCTATAGTGAGTATATCTAATGGAAATATTTATATCTTATATGATCTGAGAGAATGTTCTGTTGTTAACATTTTATTTTATTATTTTTATCATTAATATTTTTAAGATTATTTATCTTTTGTAAATAAACATATTTTTAATTATTTAAATTAATTTGATTCTCATGTTTTGTATTCTCACATCATTATGTAATTGATATCCTAAAATCACTTACAAAATACTATATTTTATGGCTTTTTTTTTTTTTTTAATTTTAACATTACTATAGTTATCATAGCTGAAAATATTTAAGATTCTTCAATTTAGTAAACAAAGTATAGTTAATTAAAGTATTCTGATTTCTTATTAACAGTATAGTTAATCAAGAGAATACATGCATATTATAAATACTACATTAGTTGCTTAAGCTTATTAATACACTGAGATTTTTAAAGTTACATAAAGTTAATTATTACAGTAGATGTACTTGGGCATAATAAAATGACTTTGTTATTCAGCTGAATCAATTTAAAGTTTATTCACCCTAAATCATTTATTTTAATTATTTATTCATTTTATGTATATTTTAAGGACCTTAGAGTTTGTTAATTATTTTTCAATGATTATTAGTTAGTTCTCTATCATGCTTGCTATCACACAATTTTATATATTTATAAATTGTAACAGTGTGAAGATTAGGGGTGAACCTGGTGTGATGGCACTCATCATCATCATCAATCCCAAGTCAAAAAGCATGAGAGATTAATGCAGACCTTATAAGTAACAATTAGTTTACCCAACATTACAGACAAGAATAATCATTTATTATTATGAATGATCAAAAATAAAATCAACAGTCAATTTTGTGACTGGATTTGAAATGGCTCTATTATAGTCCAGGATAATTATTTACCCCTTGCCAGCTTGGGCAGATTATTTAAACCATAATTTGGATGCACAAATGTAAATACTAATTTATAAGAGTATAACAATTTTAAAAAAATAATGTTGTGATATTAAAACATGCAGATCATTATCAATAATCTGTCATTTAGTACCATTAACATACTAGCCAACCATAAATTTAATTTCTAATAAATACTAAACTAAATAAAATCTAGTACATCGATTTTAAAGGATATCCTCTTTGTATAATTCCAGGATTATCATCATCTGAATGTTCATAAACATTAAATATAAAACCCTTTTATATAATAGATAACCAACCATTATGCATGAATCTAGCTCAGGAACAAAAACTATAACTATTACTATGATCAAGAGACATAATCCTAACACAATATTTTAATACTATTTAGTGTTGAGTAAATTCACTGGAATAACTTTAACAATGAAATATAAATTAATAACTATTAAAATGAAATTAATATCCGCTGAATACAGCTATACATTTAAATTAAGCTCTCTGATTTTGATTAATACCAAAAAGAAATCCACTATTATATTGTAATTTACATATATGTTTCAACAGGTTTGCATAAAACATCTATAAATCAGCACACAAACATGTGGTATAATAATTTATGAACATATTTGAATTGTTATGTAATAAAATAAACTATCACATTGTGATTTACAAATGTCGTACATAAAGCACACACATTTATATAAGCACACAGACATATGGTATAATAATTTATGAACATATTTGACTTCTCAGAAACCTATAAATCATTCATTTTTATAATACATAATTAATGACTTATTTAACATATATGTGTGTGCATACACTGGCATTTATAAAAAAATAAATCTAATACACCATATTATATTTTCTTAATACACAATTAATTCAATATCAAAATACATAAAATGCACACACATATAAGCACTCAGTTGTGTGGTATAATAAAATATGAACATATTTGAGTTGTCATGTAATAATAAAAATAAGTTATCACATTTTAATGATACATAAATAATGACTTTCACATATTCATGTGTGTACTCATGAAAGTGTATAATACACTGAAGTTTAAATATCATATGATATTTTAATTTGTCAAAATAATAGACTTATTAAAAGTATTTTTTTCCACATAAATGCACATATATAATGTGTGTATACATAAAAATATAGATAATATTAATTAAAGCTATTAAAAAAAAATTTTTTTTAATTTTTTTTTTCCTTTTTTTTTTTTAAAAAAAGTAATATCAATTCTTTCATAAAAGTTTTTTTTAAAAAAAAACAGGTTACTTTTGATTAATTATAAACATCTTTTTTAAAAAAAATACTACAGCAAGTTTTTTTTAGCCTTAATCTACAAAGATTTTTGAATTTTTCTTTTTTTAATAAAATATACTGGAAACACATCTTATTTTTTTGTTGAATATCATTATTTACTTTAAAAAAAATTGTAATTTAAAATTACAACTATAATTTTTATTAAAGAAATTATTTAAAGTAACTCACCAGCTATACTTTATATATATGATCCATTAGGTTTATCTGTGATTCTCTGCATATAGATAAAATAGTGTACATATAAACTAATTATTCTGCAAGCTGAAGGACCCTCTTAGTATGCTGGCCTTTTTTAAAAACAGTAGACTGGCTTGGTGGATGTGATTCATTCACTTAAATATTTTTTCATTTTCCTACCACATATATTTACATCTTTAAGACGGAGCCTCGGTTAAGCCAGCACATCTTCCTCTCATAGGGTAGAGCAGTCACAAAGCCTGAGTTTAAGGCCAGATTAGCATGTAAGTCCCCCGCTTTTCTTGAACTATTTGTTCCTTTTTCATGCAGCTTAATGATCAGTTTCAGGGTACCGGCATTGGTCGCAGAAACCCTTGATCTACCAATCCATCCACAGAGTGACTTTATTATTGTATTGCTGGTGCTATCGTGAATTAGTACATCCAGAGCAGCCAACTCTCCCTCCCTATTTTAGTTCTTTCAGCTATTGTCTGAGATACTCTTAAAAGCCCGATCAATCTAAGTTATTGTAGCCCATTTTAGGCTAAATAAATATAAACAGATGAGAAACGTCTACCGTAAGTTTGACCAAGGTTTAGTGTAATTACTAGTATTCAGCCATACATTAAAAGGAGTCGGCATATGTTCCACCACAGACATGCCGTAGTGATAAGTTAGTTATTTAAATGCCTGCGTGCATTTATTATATATATAAATCCGTAAAATAATCGCATTCAAATTGTAAAACATCAAAAGCAATATATGGCTTTCATGAATTCATAAAATGAATAACTGTTGCATTCATCTTACTTAAATGTAAATTTATTTATTAATATCTTATAAAAGAATCTGTCCGAAGAGCATACCTAAAAACTCTTCAGCCATTAAATTCCTGCGTGCATTTTCACGTTATGTAAATTGTCATATATATTTTGGATAAAACTTATTATTGGAGAAATTAAAACTTTAGTATATTAACTTAGTCCACTTCTCAGTTTCATTATTCAATCCAATTCTCATTATTGATATTATGTTTATAGAATATATGCATTATTAAAGGTCTCCATTTAAGTTAGCTATTCATTAGATATGATCAATTAGTAATTTTAATTATGAGTCTCATTGTTTCTCCCTGACCAATGTTGGCCGTGAATAAAGGAGTATGATATATGTAATTTCAAGGTGGTCATTCATAGGGTCTTGAGTCTTGGAGTACTGGTTTACGAGTTGAAGTGTGGTTGGACTCAGGGTGTCACAATCCTAGTCTGGTCAGCTTCAGTCTCTTTTGCTTGGACTCTGAATTCTGTTACACGAATGTACAAACTTGACGATTATAGTATGTATATATGTTTATGTGAATTTCACTTGAGAAGGTCTATTTGTTAATAGATGAAACCATATTAGTAAATTTTTTCTGTTTTGGCTACTGTTGCAGTGTTTTATAAACTTTTATTTTACATATGTACATATATGAAATTAACTGAATAAAATATTGTTTTCAACTAATTTATAGAAAAATATACAGCTTATATGAAACAGCTTTGCTTAATTTTGCTGTAACATTATAAATAAAATTTTAAAAAAAATCTATAATAGTATATAAATATTGTATAGTGGAGCCACAGTATCAACTACATTTTGTTCCAAATCCCCTTATGTGCATGGCTATTATAGATCATATTTTGTTCATAAGCTTTGATTATAATAGAGTATGTTTTATTTATTGAATTACAATTGTACAGTAATTTTCAACATGCAGATGTTTATAACATAGATTCTTTGGTGCTGATTTAGTTTGCACTCGCAGTTATTTTGAAATCTAAAGACCAGCCAAATCACTGCTGACACATTCAATCAATAAATGACATAAATATGGAATAAAAGTACTTTAAATTCATATTTTAGAAAATATAAGGATATAGTATAATTCATGCTTTAGAAGTTATAATCTTTTAGTATTTGTAAATTATAAGCTTGGTTTGATCAGACTTTTGCATTTTTGGATACTTCATATTGGCCAAACCATCCTTCCCCCTCTCTGCATATTTCAGTGCTTTGCACCATCATATTTCAAATATTTTATGAAACTAAATTTAAAAACAAAAAAACCCTACTAAAATAAAGCATATTATTTTTACTATCTTATAATTTTTAAAATATGAATTTAAAGTACTTTTATTCAATATTTATGTTATTTATCAGTTGGATGTGTCAGTGGTGGATTTTAGATTTTAAAATGGCCATGAGCACAAACTAAATCAGCACCGATTCTTTTTTATATGTATAGAATGCATACACAAATAAAAATATAGTATAAACAAAATTTAAAAATAATAATAATGCTGTTATTAATAATTGATTGAAGGGGCACAATTATATGTATATTTACTTTGAGTATGTTTACTCGTTGACATTCATTTTAAAAAAAATGTATTGTACCTTTATTTTTATAAATAGAATGGGTAGTGAAATTCCAACTTTCATTGCAATTAAATATACTCTGGATGATTTTTTTAATTATTTAATAACGTTGTTCACTATAGAAATGTAATATCCATCTTATTAACAGGGATTATGCTCTCTTTTGCTGTTTTAATATTTTTAAAATTTTATCAACTTTATGCATAATTTGAAATTGTGGAAAAAATTTAGTATTATGCTTAGAAAACATTTTATTATGCAAAATATTGTCAATCAAATTTGGAAAGGATTTTAAAATCAAACTGTCAACATAAGCTGAATAAAGAGCATCCATAAATATGTATTACGAATGGTGCTACAAGATAAAAAAATAAGATGGTTGCTATATCAAAATGTATTAATTTCACAAATTGTAGTTGTTGATTTTTTTTAGTTTATTTCCTTTTTTTATTCTAAATTGCATATAATTGAAGTAGTGTATATTGATACAGCATATATCATAACTTTTTTTAGTATATAAAATTATTAAAGCATTTTTAAACTTTACAAATCAGAAAAATATTTTTTTTTTTTTTTTTTTTTAAAAAAAGCTAATCTATGTACACACTCTTCTATTTACTTATTCTCTGCCTATAAACAAAATATAAAACGAGGGGAATGATTTTTTTTTCTTTTAATTTATACATTTAGTATGTCTATAAAAAAATTAGTATTAATATCTATTTTATTACAAATAATTTTAAAAATTTGTAATTTTCAATTTTTTCTTGTTCATTATTTAAAAAAAAGTATATATACTTGTGTCATTTACCACAAAATTGGATATAACTAAAATAGTTTATAATCACAATTGGAACTTATTATTTGTAAAATAATCTGTAATATATAAGACAATTTCTTATTGTAGGTATATATAGATTATTAGATTTTTTTTTTTAAAGAATATGAAATCAGGTTTTTGGATAATAAGAATCATGAGCAATGATTCATAAATTTAAGCTGAGTAAAAAAACTTAACAATTTGAAAACCTATAACAATTTAAAATACTGCATAGAGAATTGTTTTACAGATGTAAAATTTTTACACTTCAACTTTCACATAATCCAGTTCAGATAAATATATTAATGATTATTACCAATCATTTATTTGGTTAGAGATAATAAATCTCAAATGGATAAGGTCCTATACATGAGGGGTCAGAGTGACTTCAGATCAACATGGGCATGGCGTTAATGTTGGCATCAGCATGGAATTTGGACTTTCCATCATCAGATTTTCAATGATATTGATGGCTGAAAAGTTGGAGGTTATAGTAGATTGAAGCCTGTCCATTAAAGTGTGAAGATTTGCTATCTTAATATAAAGCTGGGTACTGATTATATATGTGTGTGTGGGAGATGATAATCTGGACCAAGTGATGAGTGCTGGTTTAGCATGAAATACATATATTGGTGATTGTTTATCTTTTTTACATGTGTGTGGTCATGTATATCAGTTGTATGAGATAGTGTGGATAGTTGGTGGGTGCTTGAAAGTCTGAGTTCAAATCCCCTATATTTAAATAAATATTAATATATTTTAATTAGTTAAATGTAAATACTTAGATAATTTTAAATTTTATCTCTTTTTTTGTTTTAATATCGTTTGTATATAATTGTACCTAGTCTTCCCTTCTATTTATATCTAGTAATAAGTCAACAAGATAAATGACATCTCAATATGGATTTTATTTTCATCCAATAATCTGTTGTGGGTTCTCGTGAAAATATTTCACGCATGTTTTTATCAAATATTTATCAACTCTAATAATATAAAGCTGTTTATTTATATTTACTATATATCATTTATAAATCTGTATATGTTTACTACTAAAAGTTATGCATGTCTATTTTACATATGTGAAACATTAATTTAATTTAAATTTCTGTCATCATAAACCAGTTAAACTAACAGAATATTCACTTGTACTTTTATCTGTCATGGGATCTTGTTAAGTATAAACATATTATTAATTTGTTAACATCTGTAATAACAGAAGTCAGTCTCATATACAGTAGTATTTATTGTTTTTCTAATTTTTTAATTTATTTTTTTTAAGGCAAAGGCAG
Organism: Epiperipatus broadwayi; assembly: GCA_028023455.1. Classification (NCBI taxonomy): domain Eukaryota; kingdom Metazoa; phylum Onychophora; class Udeonychophora; order Euonychophora; family Peripatidae; genus Epiperipatus; species Epiperipatus broadwayi. Next base: position 3,407,153 of record JAQFVV010006280.1, on the reverse strand, counting down.
GCATCATTAGAAACGTATTTTAAAGTTTTATGCTGTTTGTTTTTCTTTTAAAATCTTTCAATGCTATTTAATAAATTGATCAACAATTTTATTGATAAACATGAAAAACCAAACACATAAAAACTACTCAGATGAATATTATTTATATTATCATTATTATTATTATGTGTGTATACTTATTTATTGCAGATACTATTAAAAATAAATTCATTTCTTTTTAAACTATATATGTCTTCTCAAATTGTCTAACTCTTATATGTTAAATGATATGCTGATATCGAATATCTTCTGTTTAAACAAAATCAATCAACTCATCAAGTTTTATTATTAGCTCCATCTATCAAAATATTTGATCATTACTGAATTTTCCAAATATTTATGCAATCATCATTGAACTGTCATGTGGAGTTGCAAGTGTTTTTAGGGCTTTAGCTCACGTGTCAAGGATACTTCTATGATTAAGAGTGAATAGTCTAGTACATTTACACATTGTGACATAATTGATTTTAAAGTAAAGCAGTTATTATTTAAATTTGGAATCGTCTTGGATATATATTCCACAAACTTCACTAATTAGTAAATGCATTCATTATTATATTGGTTTTCTACACAATATATAATGAAATTGAGAATAATAATTCCAATCCTATGTGAGAATAGTGTAATGCAGTGTGTACAAATAGCTTTGATTTTTGCTTCATTCTTTCTACATTGCATCTGCTAATTGCAACTTCATATACATGGAGCCACAACATACTTTATATTCACATCTACTAAATATTATTACAAAAAAATATAAACAAATAAAGAATAGAAACATTTAATTTATAAATTGATTAGAAATTTATACATTTTAAGCAATATAGAAATAAAACAAACAAACTCCTTTATAAAACTTGCTTTTTATATGACTACAATGATGAAAAAGAAATCCAACATTTCGATATACACCTGGGTCTCATTTTACATGATAGATAGGTTCCTCAGAAAACATGCGCAAATGAAATCATTCAAAAATAGACATAACTTAACTTGAAAAAGGGGGGATATGGACTGTGATTTTTCAAAAATCGCATAAAAGCAAAGCACGAACGTAAAATTACTTTAAAATTCATGCAAAAAAAAAAAAAATAAGGAAATAAAATATGACTAATAAAAAATTTCAAATTTGAAAAAAATTGATACAAGACAAACTTTTTTTAACTATAATATTTAATTTTATTTAAAACAATATATTTTTATGCATAATTTACAGTAATTTATATTTTTTTATACACGTTTTAATTATTATCGCTATTTGCCAGTAAACAGGTTCATTTGCAAACTGATAAAAAATCAGATTCTTCACAAGATGAAATACAACTAGCGCCAACGTCACTCTCATATTGTGTTAATTAATGGTTTTCTGGTGACAACATAATTAGTAATTAATCTAACAACTAAAAGTTAAATTCTTATTTTTGTCTTTAATTTTCAATGTTAATTGTGCCAACTGCTATTACTAACCTTTTAAAAATAAAATTACGTTCTTTTTTAAAAAGCAAAAACAGAATGTGATTTAAAATGCAAAATTAATATGCACAATGGTTGAACAAATTTACATTATAATCTTGTAAAATTTAATGTGTGTATACATAAAATGTGGAAATCATGATTTTAATTTCATTATTGCATAAAATCTTACTATTATAAAGCACTGAAAATATTGAAATTACTAAGTTGAAAGTCAAATTTCAATAATGTGCTATTACGTTCAATATAACGTAAGTGCGCGAAATTTATTATTTAAAGTAATAGCGCAATATCGGAGTTCGCCTTCCGGTGAAACATGAATCGCGTAACTTCAAAATCGTGTTAAATAAGTCCGTGTAAAAAGAGACCCAGGTGTATATAGTCTTTTTCAAGGCACACTAAAATGAAAAATATATAATAAATATCACATATTTCATAAAAAAAAATTAAATTAAAAATTACAAAATATATTCATAATCAAAAATTTACGTTATCTCACTCCCCTTTCCTATTACAAATAATCACAACTTAAGCACAAACAATTTCCTTTATATATATCCTTTAAAACATTTAATTAAAAACCTATTATTTTCTTTTCTATTTTTCCATTAACATCCTATTTAATTCTGGTTTTATTTCATTAATGTACATACCTTCCTTTATCATCCTTTCATTGTATGACTTAATACATTCCAAAGGCTTTATTTCAAAATCCCCATGGTTAAATCTATTCATATGAATGTAAACAACATAATTTTTATCACCTAAATGCTATTTTAATCTAGTTTTTAATTTATTCTTATTAGTCCAAAAATTACTATATCTATGTACCGGACAAAAGCTTTGGATTCTCATATGCTGAGCAGGAGGGCGCCACTAGTCCAAAAATCGAAACTAGACTTTATTTTAAGGGTGGACAGGACATGCGAATCGAATGCGCCGGACTAGCTCAATCAAGCAAATGAGATCTATGTTTTGTTCAGAGAGTTGTAAAGGTAGCAACAGAAAACAAAATCAACTAAGTAAATAAATGATTTTATTATGAGTATGATTAAATAAACATTCTAAATAATAATCTTTAAAACACCCTTAAAATGTACTTGTCGCACATTCATCAAAATTAAACTGAAATATTTTATATGGCTTAGAGAGCAATTTCCTGTGCGTGAAAGAGTGCAAAATACTAGCAGTAGCAGAAGTATTAGTAAGTATACAGTGATCTCATTGCCAGACAAGGGATGTTAGCTTCCTGCTTATAACCCATAGTTAGGAAAAGAGATTTATGTCAAAACAGAAGAAATGTGAAGGTAGCTTTCAAAACAATAATAATAAAAAGAGTATTGAAAGTTATTACTTTCAATTGATTGACCTCCCTCTGAGTGAGACATGCTAGGAGCTCATGATCTACCTATTGAGAGGGTTAAAATGATCGTATGTGACCCTAATAAACGAATTGGAAGCTTAAAGAAATACAACTAACAATAATAGTCTATTATAAATAATTAAAGTTTCATGACATAAGTAGAACTAATAATAAAATGGGTCATGAGCCAGAAGACTGCTTTCTATAATAAAAAGGAATGTGAGATTATAAATAAAACTATACTATTTTACTTACTAAGACTTAAATAGGATGGACAGTAATAGGTTTGAAACTAGCATTCATTAAAAAGAAAAAAAAAATATCAAGCACACAGAAACCGAATTACATAAGATACAACTTGAAAAACATTTATATTTAAAAAAGAAAACAAATCTAAGACAACAAAATAATTTAAATTGTGGAACATAAAGTACCTTAATAATTTAGTTAAACACTAGTGCACTAGACTTCTTGAATATGAACCATTAATCTGGATTCCCTGACAGTAGGCTTGGGTGAGTCGGTTAGTGGTTTCTTTGTAACCGGTTCTTATGGCACTATAGGCAGTTAACGGAGATACAAGGCATCTGAATCTGTCCTGGTGAGAAGCTTAGCACATCATGGCTGAAGAAAATATTCTTGCTGTAGGTTTAGCATTCATTCTAAACAGAATTGCTGGATCAGCTTTGCTTTCGGAATATGCAAGAATCTTTCTTTCCAAGTATTTTTGGCTGGAATTGTTTGTGCAAGTCTCTCAGAGTTGTTGGAAGTATCTCAGAGTTAGTTATAAGATAATACAATGGCCTGATTAAGCATTTTATAGCTGAATCATGTCTCAACCAATTACAAAACTTTTTCATTTTAATTAAAATTTATAAAGTTCTCCATCTAGCTAACAATACTTATCTAATTAACGAAAACAAATTGTCCTTTACAGATCTATGAATTAACTAATGAAAAATTTTTTTCTTTTTGTTTTCTTTATTTTTAATTATTCTTATCAATCTAACTCCCCAAATCTGAAAAGCAATTCATTTATACAATTTACTTTTACATAAATTTTTTAAAAAAAAAAAAAGTAATCTTAATTTTCTTTTTTTTTTTTTTTTAAATTACAATTAAAAATCAAATATAACTGTGGTATTAAAATATAATTACCACGTACATACATATATATTTGTACAAAAATTTAAAAAAAAAACTTTTAATCAAGTTTTACAAACGAAATCTTATAAAAATTTATTTTATTTTCTTCATCCCTATAAATCTTCAATTTTTGTAATGGTGGTTTAAACATCCATTACAATATATAAGATTAATATACACATTCACAAAAGAGTGCAACTACACATCAGAGTTGTATTTATTGAATGATTTAATCTATTTTCTAATTACTTTCTTTAAGTTGGAATAAAGCACATGTTTTTTTAATTTATTATTAAGGGTTCATTTAATATATATTGAGAAAAGGGCCAAAGTTACCTCATTTGAGAGTGAACGTTCGTGTGTTAAGGCTGGTGATCTGTAATTTTACAGTATTGTAATGGTGATGGTTTTAGTGAGAGTTGTTGGTCTGAAAGATAATGAAAGATTCCATAAGGTTTTCACATAATGTAATCCATCCTAGAGGTTAGGTAGATGATGTAAACTTTATTGAACAAAAGTTCTAGCTGTTTGGAGTTCCGTGATCATTTCACTTGTTTGCACTAGATGGCAAAATCTCCACAGATAAAATTCAGGCAGGTCACACAATAGCTGTCCATTGGGCCAGTCCAATGAATCCACATAATTATATTTACCCCAGCATTTTGATGGAGTCCATTATTATTAATTTTTATTAATTAATAATCATGTTATGAAATTTACTTTTCAATGTTTCTTTCTTTCTAACCATCCCTTTTTCAAATCACTAGAAAATCAAAAGAAAAGATATATAGTTTCTTTTCTTTTAATGCTCTTTCACCTCATCGTTTTTTTTATCTATCCATACGCCGATGACCATATCTCAGGAATGCTTTTAGCTTCCATTATTCCAAAATACTAAGTTGACCAGTTCTGGGAATTTCGATGACCAGTGTCATTAACAGAAATCACCCACAGCACAACCTTTGCTTTGTTTTATTACTCTCCAGCCTTATATATTTAATTTGCTTTTGTTAAGAAACATGTGCTACTAACAACATTATTTAAATCTATAACTTATGATATTAATAAATAACAAAATTATATAAAACAAAATACAACTCCACACATAACCACTTCTCTTCATCTTCACATACAAATCTGTTAGTAATTAATTCTACACAACACAAAAACACATGTAATAAATATATATGAATACATTCGTGCTTTTAAATGGTTAATGTATTTCATTTATACTCTTTTGTAACAGGGTTTGACTGAATATCTATAAATGTTCTCACATCTATCAATTTAATTCATAATAATAATCACACTAAACACTTTTGTAATTATTATTGCCCTTCACTTCCTTTAGTACACATATTCGAACCCAGCTACTGTTACAAGATATATATATATATATGTTGTGCCATTACAATTTAGTCAGCTAAATTTATAGTAATGTGCATGTAAGAAAATGTAAAACAAAAATCATCATCACATTTTTATATAAAAAGGAAGCTGTAGGGCATCCAAGTTTAAACCCTACAAGGTCAAGTTCTAAAAGCTTAAGATAGAAAGAGAGTGGGACACCAATTATATTCTTTATTTGTTTGTGTGTTGATAAAAACTCAAAAAAGAGTAGTACGCACAGTTAATTATTCAGTTAAAAAAATAAAGTTATAATGCATATGTATAGGCAGTGTGTTATAAAAGCTATTTAGTTAGTCACCTCTAAATTACACATATTAACTTTCTTTAAAACCTACCTACACTTGCTAAATTTTAATATCTTATTCCATACTTCTATTTTTGCTTTTCTATAACTGTAATTTGGATTTAGAAGCTAAGGATTTAATTTTAAATATTAAGGTTAGAATTACTCAGCTAGCAATTAGATTATTTAATGTCAGTTTATACATGATTTGAGTGGTGGAGTGTGTGTGTTGCATCACATAAATATATCTGCATTTATTAAATATTGAGAGAAAAAGAGGAAAATCTTTTAAATTATTTTTTTTTACTCAACAATTTTGTATTATAATGGTTGTTTTTCTGTTAAAAAACTTAGAGATGATGTGAGAAGTCTACTTTTAAAAATGTCTCATCTTAAGATCAAAAGAAAGAAGCTCAAATTTGAGATGTTACGTGGGTGTAAAAAAGGATTAAGTCTATTTTTTCCTTCAAAACAAAAGTTTGTCTAAAAATCAGGATACTGACATTTTTCATACTATTCAACTAAAAAACGGTTTGGTTGAAAATAAGTTATAGGTCTAATTAAAAGAGGTGGCCAAAAATAGAAAAAAAATCGGATATAAAAGCAGTCTGGAAAATCAGTTGAGATTGTTGTTATAGAGAGACTTTTTAAAAATTATTGAAACTAAAGCAGACAAACATTTTTAATTCTGCTAGATAATCTTTTTTTTAAATCATTTTTTATATCAAGTTTTGAATGTTGAAAATATAAGGATGGCGGGCTAAGAAAAATTAATATATGTCTCGTCTGTTGACCAGACCATCCAGCCAGCACATCATATAGGAAAGAAAAGATGTCTTATCTGAAAAATAATATCCTACACCTTTCAACTGACTGAGAGAAATAAGATGTTTTTAAATAGAAAGAAGAAAACATTCACCTGCATTGGAAGGTGATCAGGAAAAGAGCAATCTACTGATAAATATTAAATCATCAAGTCCAAATAATTGTTCCAGTAACTGAGTTTAAATCCAAGCAAAATTATAAATGTGAAAACAACTGCTGTACTTCATCCACTAAAAGAATCATGCTTGACAGGAAGAGCAGAAGAGTTAATATAATGATTTCCAAGTTGTCCACTAAAGCAAATAACCTCAATAGGATAATCATCATCAAATAATTATACACCTCAAGAAAGAAATTGTTCCAAAGGAAAATGGAAATTGTTGCTGCCAAAGATAGACATTAAACAAGATAAATTTGAATCATTGGAAGTGCGGCCAAAGAATGGAACTGGTAATATGAATTTTTTTTATGTTTTCTTTATAATATCAGAGACTTAGTAAAACTTTAGCAATAAAGTGGTTAAAGAACTTTTAAAGACAATTCAGATCGATTAAAACCAAGAATTTCTTACTAATGATAGCCTTAGGCTTCCTTAATGATTTTGTATGTACCAAAATTATGATTGTTTATTGATTTACAGTTATGAAATATTATTAATGTGTATAATAATTATTTTTTTTGTATTATTATTTTGGTTTTAAATAATATTTTGGCTTTTACGGGGATAAAAACACACACATACATAATAATACTTTACCTGTGTATAATTGTGAGCGAATGTGAAGGAGTATAAGCAGTATTAAAATATTAAATTGTTTTGTCTTAAGAAAGTATAGGTTTCAGAGTGTAGAAGGGAGGGGGATAGAAAATAATTTAAAACTTGCTCTTTCCAATTTTACTTATGTTTATTTTTGTCATTCTACATACATGTTAGATTTATAAGGGTATGTGTGCGAAAGAGAAAAGAGAGAGAAAAAAGCGTGTTTATTTTTTTTTTGAGACATTTTCGTGTGGAGTGATAATCTCTACCAATGCAAAATTAGAGAAGCCATTGAGATACTTAAAAGGCCAGATTGTATCAATAAGCGAGATGATACATGTAAACTTCCTCCTATTTGGAAAGATTTTTTTTAAAAAACATTCCTAAATTTAACATTTTTTGCTATTGGTGGAATTTTAACATTTTATTCAAATCAGTGATTGTAGCACCTCTACAACCGTCTTTCTACCTTTTATAATTCTGTGGATGGCTTGTGTGACCAAGTCGACATGTCAGTATATTAATATTAAAAGTTTTTAACATGGATGAACCCGCAAAATATGTATTTTATATATTTAACCCGTGCAAATCTTCGTTTAACATATATATTGTAACAAATTAAATGAGTTCAAATAACTAATAAAGTGTAGTTCAAATAAGATCCAAGTAAAGGAGTTCATTGTAACATAATTAAAGGTCGTTCAAAAGATATTACTATACCTGAGTTGTCTACAATATATAAGATCATAATATTTAAAATAACTTGGATTTCTCAAGTAAACACTATCTCAATAATTATAAGTAAATTATTAATAACAAGTATTATAACTCGGGTATATGAAATCACATGAGGTGAGTACACTAGTAATTCAATAAAATATAACTCAGGTATACAGACAGTAGGTTTTATCCACTTTCATTTCTTGGTTTGATGTTAAGTGCATGTTTAAACAAAGTGCATGTTTAAACAAATACTAAGTGAATATGGTCTAGCAGGGCGCCACTAGATTATCTGAATCTAGACACGGTTATATCTAATAACCTTTCACATGTACCGGGTTTGAATCCCCTCTTTTGGTACTTTATTTCTAATTAAAAATGAGAGATTTTGCTTTTTGAGCCATATAACTATACACACTAATATTTAGGCAAAAGTAAAACATCTTCAAACCAAAGTGGAGTTCATTGAACATAAATCATTTCTCAGATCTTAACATAACAAATGTGTTTCAATATTTTTATAAGTTCACTAGCTCAGATTATATATAACTAATTTAGGATGGCAATTCACTCATCCTTGCATGAAATAGATGATGGGATGTGGTTATAATAATACTAAGAGATCACTAAATATTATAAAATCAATATTTATTTATGGCCTTTAAACAGTTAAACAGCTCATTAATTAAAACATTGATGATGATGATGATGATGATAATAATAACAATAATGACAAGGGTTTCAACTACAGCTCTAGGACTAAGCCTAAACATAAAACTAATTTTTATAAAGAAATTCATAATTATTGTTAATCTTAGCATTTTTAATCATATCTTAAATAACTAATATTCAACCATTGATGATGATGAATTATCACACTTAACAAAGACTACACTTAATGAAATATATATGCCTCGTTTAATAAAACAAACTAATATTTATTACTACATTTCTAACATATACATAAAAATTTCTAGATAATATGAAAATTGACATGAATAATAATAATAATAATAATTGATTATATAACACTCCTCAGATTAATTTTAAGTTCTTCCCCCTTTCCCTTCAAATGTATTTTGTATTAAGTTGGATGTCACATTGACCATGATTTTCACTCCATGAGAAAAGTATTTCAAGAAAAAAAAATATTATCTGCTCATTAGCACACATACTTTAAAAATCTAACATGTAAATAGAATGTAAAAAAAAAAAATGTTAGTAGAATTGAAAGAGCAAGTTTTAGAAAAGAGTTTTAAATCATTATCTCCCCCCTCTCTTCTACCTCTGAAATGCTATACTTAACTTGAAACAAACTAATCTAATATTCTAACACTACTTATTACTCCACATTCACTTGCAATTATACACATATAAAATATCATTATGTATGTGCGTGTTTTATCCCATGATAACAAAATATTATTTAAAACCAAAACTAAAATCATAATACCATAAAAAAAAAAGTTGTTTTACACATTAATATTTTTCATACTGTAAAATTAATAAACAAATAATTTTCATACATTCAAGATCATTTATGAAGCTCAAAGTTATTATTAGTAAGACATTCTTGTTTTTAATCGATCTGAATAGTCTTTAAAAGTTCTTTAAATAAAATATACCACTTTATTGCTAAAATGTTTCTTAAGACTGATATCATAAAGAAAATAGATATAAAAAGTCATATTACCGATCTTTTGTTTGTGGCGAATTTCCAAGGGTTCAAACTTGTCTTGTATAATGTCTATATTTCTGCAGCTACCATTTCTGTTTTACGTGGGAACAATCTCTTTCTTGAGGTGTATAACTATTTGGTGATGATGACTCTATTGAGGTTATTTGCTTTAGTGGACAATTTGGAAATCATTATATTAATTTTTTTTCTCTTCCTGTCAAGCATGTGGATGAAATACAGCAGTTGTTTTCACATTTATAAATTTTCTTGAGTTTAAAATCAGTTGCTGGAACAATTAATTGGACTTGATGATTAATATTTATCAGTAGATTAATTCATCTTCTTTGAATGCAGGTGAATGCTTTCTTCCTTCTATTAAAAACATCTTATTTCTCTGGTCAGTTGAAAAGTGTAGAATATTATTTTAGACACAACATCTTTTCTTTCCTCTATGATGTGCAGCTTCCCCCAGATGGTCAGCAAAAATGGGACATATATATAATTTTTCTAGCCAGACATTTCTTATATTTTCAACATTCAATTTAATAGTTTAATAATCTGAATCATAAAAAATAATAATAATTCCAGACACTTTTTATATCCAATTTTTAGCTAACTTAACCAATCAGAGATAGCATCACTTGCTATTTTTGGACCAATTCATTTTAATTAGATCTCTAATTTATTTTCAACTAAATTATTTTTCAACTGAAAAGTTTAATCCTTTTTCCAGACACTTTTGTTTTAAAAAAAAAATAGACTTAATCCTTATTTCCTTTCTTTTCTCTTTTTTTTTAACATCCAGGTAACATTTCAAATCTTTGAGCTTCCTTCTTTAGATCTTGAGATAAGACAATTTCAAAATTAGAGTTCCCACCCAAATTAAGCTCCCAAAGTGACAAACAATTATTTAAAAAAAAACAAAATTGCTACAAAGATAGATATCTGATTAAACAATTTCCTCTTTTAACATAAAATTGTACAAAAAAAAATAATTTGACAGATTTAATCCTTCCTTTTCTTTCAATATTTAGTAAATGTAAATTTCTGTATATAATGTACACACATCCTTCATTCTTTCAAATCCTTCATAAACTAACATTAAATAATATAATTGCTAGCTTAGTAATTATAACCCAATTATTTAATTAAATCTGTAACTTTTAAATCCCAATTATAATTAAAGAAAAGCAAAATAAAAGCATAGAATAAAATATTAGAATTGATCAAGCATAGGTTAGTTTTAAAGAAAGTTAAAATGTTGAATATTTGAAATATAAAACAATTAAATAGTTTACACATAAATTGTCTATACGTATGCATTATAACTTTGCTTTTTAACAGAAAATTTAAATATTAAATAGGTTTAAATGTGTGTATTACCTTTCTATCAACACACAAACAAATAAAGCATATAATTGTTGTCCCACTCTTTCTCTGTTTAAAGCTTTTAGAACTGGACCTTGTAGGGTTTAAACTTGGATGCCCTACAGCTTCATTTATGATTATATAAAAATGTGATGATGATTTTTGGTTTACCTTTTCTACATGCACATTACTATAAATTTAACTAGTGACTAAATTGTAATGGCACAATATATAGATTACGGTTACTAAAGGAGTTTTTAATCATTTATGTTATACATACAGGTATTCCAGATTAATGTTTTCCTGAAGGTTTGTGTTGATGGTGTTCTAGTTGTATTTTTATATTGGATTATTTCCATCATCTAATATGTATATTGATTGCTCCCCTCTTTTTAATTTAATAAATAAATATTGGAAAAAACATGATTATATTTCCAGGTCAATGCAACCCAAAGTCATATTATATATAGTTTAAAAAAGAATTATAACTTGTGACAACTTTTATTTATTTGTTTCAGGCATCAATGTTTAGAGAACAGTATTAATTGAATACACCATCACAAGATTAATTAATAGACTGAAGTTTTCACTCTTCTTTATTAATTACAGTTTTTTTTTTTGTTATTGAATTTTTATTTATGAAGATTTAGTAAATTAATTACTTGTGTATTAGTATTCGTACATGAAGTAATCTAAATAATGAAGATTGCTGAATTTAAATTACCACATAGATTTAATAAATAAATACATACCATAAATACAAAATTATTTATTAATACCTGCATTGAATATTATTAAACATTAACATATAGATACATTACATAGAATATATATATATATAACACATTCTTAATTACAAATTTAATTACGTATTCTATTAGTAATAATAGTTTAGTTCATCTGACTTTTTTTAGTTAATTAAAATTTTATATCAATATTTTAGATAAACATTAAAGTTAAATATAGACCTCTCAATAATCTTACCTGTTGGATTTAATGATTAAGTATAATAGGTGCTTATCATGATCATGTTTTTTTTTATTTCTACTCTCTATAGGATTCATTAGGTCTGTTTAAAGTGTTGTTTTCTTATTAGTTTGCTAGGGTCCTGGTATTACATAGCCATGGCAATTTGAATCAAGGAAACATCTTGATTTTAGGCTAGGAACAAATCATTGGTGACTATCTGTTTAGCAGTTCATCTGGTTTGAATTATATGAACAGGTAAAAGCAAACATGAGGCAAAACTTTTTTATATAGCTTTCGGGATCTCTTTCCATTTTCCACCAATCAATGAAGAATATGGCACTCTAATTTGGAGAATTCCATGACTAATATTAATTAAGCAAAGAAGGAATGAATCAAATTTTTCGGGGTCACCTTTTTATATCACTGGCCTGACTCCATCATGCAAATATCTATTCACCCTTTTCTTTATTTTTTCAAAATTTAATTCCTTCATAAAGCTTATTTTTATTATAATTAAATTTCAGTATTAATCATAAATTACATATATAATTTATACTATCTTTAATATAGTATTCATTTCTGGTGCTGAAGTAACATAACCTCATCAGCCAAAGTAAATGAATACTTTACAAAATTTAAACAAGGTTTGATTAATACAATCTAATCCTTTTTTTTTTTTTTTCATTTATTAAGTTCATCTTGGCAATCAACATTACAATTGGCCATATTTAATTATGGAGAAAAAATATCACATATCAAACTTCTCTAAGTACTGTTAATTGCAATTTTTCTTTATTAGGGTAGTTACAATAGAAATAATAAATCTTGTTTATTTAATAATATTATTATTATATTTTATAAAATATACTTTTCTCTCCACAATCTTCTTTCATGGCAGAATGCCAAACACACATTGGATCAAAAATAATGGTATAATATATATATATGTATGAAATATTTCATTGTAATGTGCAGGTTATTAAACGCATGTAAATTATTGATATATATATTTTGTCTTGAGGAGAATGAATGTTCATTTGTATAGTTTTAACAATTTGTGAAATCACACTTCTATCGTATGAATTTATTATGTTTTATAAATGAAAATTTTAACTTCTTTTAAAAAGAACTAGCTAATTTAATAAAATTTGAAATATCCTAGAGATTAAACAAGCAATTAACCAGATTGTTATAATATAATTTTTTTAAGTCAAGGTCGACTGGCTGATAACTGTAAGAGAGTTGAAATTAATATATCATCTTAATATTTCAAAGAGAATATTGAGTGCTTTAAAAGCGTAATACAGAGGGGGGGGGGGATTAATTATCATCTAACTCAAAGCTTTCTCTTATTATTTCCCTTTTTTTTCTGAAGGTACTAATTACAAAATTTTTTATGGACTACTTTAGATGATATTTTATACTAGTGATGAGAATTCATAAATTGGTTTATTACATTGGAATTATAAGCATATTCTGCAACTTTCATTAAAAGAAAAAAATGCAAAAATTGTAATCATAAATTACATACATAGTTTATACTATCTTTAACATAGTATTCATTTCTGATGGTCACTAACGTAACTTCATCAGCCAATATAAATGAATACTTTATAAAATTTAAACAAGGTTTGATTAATACAATGGATAAATAAATGATTTTAAGGGGAGGTATTAAATGTTTTTTGTTTTTTTTATTCAGGAGATTACATGACAGTCAAGAATCAGGTTAAGACTTCAGCTTACTTATCCATCATTCTTTTCTGTTTTTATAATTTTTGGAATAACAAAAAATGGCTTTTCTGGTTATTGATGTTATATTGGGTATCTGTTACCTGCATAGATTTTGTTTATCTGGTTTAATATATATATATATTTGAGAAGAGAATAAAAGAGCATATGCTTTTATATAATCGAATTCAAAAAGAGAAACAATCTGGAATAGATGTAAATAAACCTTCATCTGTTATATTTGATCGTAATAAATCTTGTCAATATGGATTTAAATTTGATTATAAAAATATGAAAATTATTCAAATTGAGCGTTGACATAATAAAAGTAAAATAAAAGAGGCTATGTTGATTTCAAGAAATCGTCAAATGTTAATGAATCACCAGTCATCAAATGTTAAGATAACAGAATTGTGGGAAATCTGAATTGAACTATGGGTATTGTTAAATGTTGTCTCATTTTGATTATTCAATGTTATATAGTTGATAAAGTCTACAAAACGTATAGTCGAAAGTATTTCTAAAAATAATATAATTTATGTAAATTTTACTGTATTTTGATATATATATATTGATTTAAAAGAAAGTTACGGTTAACACTAACTGAAATAATTATAGAAAATATACAAACCATTATACAATTAAAAATATCCAGTAAAAAGGTTTGCTATTATTGAGATATTGATCTTTAAACAGAGGGCGTTACTGGATATTTGTAATTGTATAATGGTTTGTATATTTTATATATTGATTTGTATATTACATATATTGTGGAACGAATACAGATATCAAACTTAATTTATTACATATACATATATATTAATTAAATCAAACAAATAGCTCATTTATTTTAATTTTGAGCTTAAATTAAAGTCAAATAAAAAATGTAATCTGTAATTTTAACATAGTAAACCTTGGCAATTAAAAACGATCATTATATTATTATACAATCATTTTTTTAGTAAAAAGGTGTTTGGTTAAATTTTGGATGTTTATGAAATAATTATTTTTTTATTGGTTAAAAGAATTTAACATTACTAATCATTATTGTATTGCAATAGACAAAGTGAGGGCTAAATTATTGCATTACATACAGTTAAGAGCAGATGTTTTGATAAGTATGACTAGTTGGAAACCATAAATCATATTTTGGAGTTATTACCAATATATTATTTTTCTGAGGTGTTTTATTGTTTTATAATGTTAATCTAAATATTAGAAATCACTAAAGATGAGTTGCATAAAATAATGTTCCTGATTGAATTCTATTACAAAGAAATCTGAGATTGGTGAAGTATCACCAATGATGATTAAGTGACATAGTTTATAGTTGCACTGATTATCCAATCCATACATAAGCAGGACAAACAAAAACACTCTAGGATACCATTGCAGACTAAAGCTCCTTTTAATCATTTTCAGTGGTGGAATTTTGTTGTTTACCATACCTTTTTAGAATAATTTAAATTAACATTTCAGATTGAAAGCATAAAGGATCTTCTTGGTTAGAGAACAGGACATGGGTACCATGCCACCCAGAGAATCCTAGGTTGTGGATAGGAGAATGGCCTTCAGATATGAAGGTTATCTATGAATAAGCAAAGTACTGTAAATAAACAGTCAATAACAATGGAACAACTTTCACTATCAGGAAGTGGTGAAGAAGACAGTGGCATGTTTACTTCTATAAAATGTCATAAATTCCTATGATGGTTGATGTATAATAGTGAGTGTTGGCCACTATTTAATAAGCCAGGCAATCTTCCAAGTCAGTTGAAGATCACTATAGGTGACAACTATGATGAGAAAGTAGTAGATGCATGTTTATTTTGAGATTTAGTTAGTACATTAAGCTTGTTATGGAGGCTATTTCTGGGGGGGAAAGGCAACAGTAAACCACTTTGCCTTATAATTGCCTTGTTTTGTTATGAGTATATTTACAAGAATCATTATGTTAGTGTTGAGACCTTCATTTAGAATGGCTTTGATGGCTTGCTTAGCAGGAGTAGACATGAAGCTACTCAGACTAGTAAAACTGCAAAAATCCTCATAAACTTAATTCATTGAGAGAAGACACATTGAGAATTAGCATGTCAATCATTAGATCTTTGAGAAGAGCTGGGAAATTTGAAAAGAGGATTGTGTTTAAATAATATTAATGTTAGAAGATTAAGGGAAGTGAGATGGGAGGGATGTGGGGAAGTAAGATGTAGAGATGTTATTTTATTTGGGTGGTGATAGATCAGTTAGTGGAGTTGGCATTGCTGTGGGAAAGAATGTTTGAAGTAGTGTGGCAAAGGTTGCTTATATTGACAAAAGGATGATGATGAAAATAAATGCAAGTCCTAGGGATTTAGTAATCATACAAACTTATATGCTAACTACTAGTCATGATGATATTAAAATTGATAAAGATAGAGGAAATTATTTAATGTGAAGGGGGGAATGTGTGTATATTATTATTGGGTAATGTGAATGATGTTATGCAAAAAGATAAGGAATGGAAAATTGTTTGAAATTTATGGTATTGGAAAAAGAAATGGAAAAGATAGCCAGATTGTATAATTTTATAATGAGAATGATTTTGTGGTTGCAAATAACTTGTTTTAAAAACTGTATTATAAGATTGTATACATGGAAAGCTACAGGATGATACAGAATGTTATCAAGTTGGTTTATATTGATTCAAGATAGATGCAAGAATACTCTTAAGGGTTTATATGTTTTGCCTAGTGCTGATATAAACTCAGATCATAATTTGATTATGGCTAAATTAAAGTTGAGTTTAAAAAGAATTAAAAGAAGAGAAAGAAATGTGAGATGGGACATGGATAAATTGAGAGAAATGGAAAAAGGAAAATTTCATTTAATATGTGTGAATTGAAATAAAATGGATTGTTTAAGATGAAGAATATATTAATAGTCCTGATAAGTATTGGTGTAGAATTAAAAAAAGCATTTTTAAAAAACAGCAAAAAATGAAATAAATACTATTCGGAGGTAAGGAAAGTTAAACAACTTCAGCTAACTGAAGGTATGGTGGAAGAGATGGAAGTATGGATAATATGCAAGAATATAAATACTGAGATGGGGCAAATTTTATAGAGAAAATTAATAAGGAGCTAAGAAGAGAAGCAAATTCAACAAAAGAACAAGTGGTTGGAGCAAGAATGTAGAGAGAACAAAAGAATCCAGCAGATAAAAAGATATGTTCTGGTATTTGATAGAATATGAAATGTCACTTGGGAGAAAAAGACATGGGTAGCAAATGATATTGCAGATGAGAATGGAAAGAGATTAACTAATAGCAATGATATATTAAAAAGATGGGAAGAATATTTTTTGTATCTATTTAGTAGAGAATATAATTTAATTAACTATGAACTTGAAAATGAAGAAGATATTGAAATTGGTGATAAAGATATGGACATATTTCCAGCTGAAGTAAGAAAGTCAGTTGCACAAATAAAGAATGGTAACCTTATTAGATGTGATGCAATACTTATAGAATTTTTGAAAGAAATGGGGAGAAATTTACTATGAAGGAAATAGTTGGGCTTTGCAATTTGATATATAACAGTGGAGTTTAGCCTGAAGATTTTTTCATATCTATAATGATTCCAATTGCTAAAAAGAAGAAAGCTGTTAAATGGGATGAGTATAGAACAATAAGTTTGTTATGTTTCTAAAGTTTTATTGAAGATTTTTAATTCAAAGAATTTATGGGAGGATAGAGTATTATATTAGAAAAGACCAGTTTGGTTTTCAGAGAAGAAAGAGCACAAGAGATACTAGTGATGTTGTCAGAACAATTGCAGAGTGATATATTGAAAAAAATAAAGGAATTGGTATATGTTTTGTGGATTTGAAAAATGTATTTTATAGAATAGTCTGGAATAAACGTATATCCATCTTAAAAGTTAAAGGTATATTTTGGGGAGAGAGATTGATTTGGAATATGTATTCTGGACAAAGGATAAGAATTAAATTGAGCAGTAATGAGACTGATGAAGTGAAAGTAGAAAGTGGAATTAGATGAGGATGAGTATGTAAACTGTTTTTTTTAATATTTAGAAGACATGCTAAATAATTATTTAGATTGTGGAGGAGCAAATGTTGGAAATAGAGTAGTAAAATGTATAAGATTTTCAAATGGTATGGCTCTTATAACTGATGATGAAAAATGTCTTCAGAATATGTTCAATAAATTGAAAGAAGGATGTATGGAATATGGATAGAGAGAAATGCAAAAAAACTGCAAATTGAAATCCATGATAACATAGTTCAGAAAGCAAAGGGATATAAATATTTGGCTAATTGTTTGAGTGTGGGTGGAAGAAGTGAAGTTGAAGTTAAAAGAAGAATAGCATTGGCAAAGGAGGCTTTTATTAAGAAAAAGAAAATATTTTGTGTACCTTTGAAAAAAGAATTAAATGCTATGTGTGGAGTGTACTAATGTGTAGTTGTGAAACATGGACAATGAGTAATAAGATTAGGAACCAATTGGAACACTTTGAGATGTGGATATAGAGAAGAATGGAAAAAGTCAGTTGGATGAATAAAATAACAAATGAAATTTTGAAAAGAGTAAATGAAAAAAGATTGATTGAGGAAATCAGAGAGAGAGAGAAAGAGAAACTGGATTGACATGTTAAAAAAAAATTATAGTTTAATGAAAGTTGTTTTGGAAGGAATGATGAGTGGAAGTAAGAAAAAAGGATGAGAGAGATTGACATTTTTGGATGATATAAGAGATTGAAAGAATTATGTGTAATTGAAGAGCTGGGCAAGGAAGATAATGGAATGAAAAACTGGTTGTATTGGTGATGTGACTACTCTATGAACCTGTCCATTTGACAAAATACTATTGATGGTCTTCTAGCACATTTGGCTCACCTGTTTTTGAATTCAAATGAAACATTATTATTTTTTTTAGATGTTCTTCCAGCAGCTTTTTTTTTTTCAAAAAAATATGATAGGTTATTTTTAAGTAGTTTTATTTTTATATATATAATTTGAAATCATAATATAATCTTTAAGGGATTAGAGCTTCCACGATTATTTTTTTTAAAATATGGTTTGGATTAGAATAGTTTTATTCTGTGACAGTGATATTCAATCTATCTATTTTGTCATTCATTCTAATGTTATTTTCACTTTAAATTTGATAATATAAACATTTGTATTTTTACAAAAATATTTATTTTACAAGAAAGCAGATTAATTATGAGATATCTTTTTTGTTGTTGTTGTTTTCAATTTTGTGGACAGATGGGTTTGTTGATATTATGGAGATAACTCACATATCAATAAAGTTTGAAGAAAACTGTCTTTAATAATTCTATATATAATCAGTAATTTTTATTATTCAAATAATTAGGGGGTCAGCTAATATTTATGCACTATATGGTAGGCTTAATGGAGTTCTGTTTGGTTGATTAAAGTGATTTTTTTTTAATTATGTAATTAAAAATATGAATAAAATTATAATTTTTTAAGTCATTTTACAATCTATTTAAATATGTATCTCCTTTAGCCAATTATCCCAAAATTATTCTAAAT
Source organism: Epiperipatus broadwayi (assembly GCA_028023455.1). Lineage (NCBI taxonomy): Eukaryota > Metazoa > Onychophora > Udeonychophora > Euonychophora > Peripatidae > Epiperipatus > Epiperipatus broadwayi. Next base: position 3,387,826 of record JAQFVV010006280.1, on the reverse strand, counting down.
TGAGACTTAGATGTTAAACACTTTTTTCTTATAACTATAATCTCTTTGACTTTTACCCTGACTTTATCCTTCAAGTTTATTTTGTTTTTATTTACCATTGTTATGCTGGAAAGCTAGCCAGGGACAAATAATAACCATAATTTATCAACTGGCTTTTAAGAGTGCAATTTTTGATCTTGATTTGAACACCAAATAATGAGTGACAATTAACCACTATATAAAAAAGTCCTTCATATAAAAATATTTGTATTTAATGTTTAACATGTTATCCAACAAATTCAATTATAAAAAGAACGTTTTTTTAATAATAATAAAAAAAACAATATCCACCATATCATTTCCTTATTAAATTCTTTTATCATCTTTTAACAAAATTAATTAATTTCACCATTATTGTTTGTCTTCTGACATCAGTATAAGTGAAATCTGCCTGTTGTTTTTATATTGTCAATATTTATTTTTGTGCTTCATTGACTTTCTAAAATAAGAAGAAAAATGATGTTTCAGATTTGACATTTGAAGCAGAAGTTTAGCATATTCTTTGAAACAATTGTTGGAGAGCTTTTTCTTTTTCTTCATTAAATTATATCAATGTTTTAATTTATTGTTAAGTAGAATAATTACAAAATTATTAATTAAACTTTAAATAAAATAGTCAGTTTGTTTTTGAAGGGTATTACAATGCGATATTTTAATTCAAATGAAAATTTTAAAAACTAAATAAATAAATAAAACTTTAATATTTATTTTAAACTTTTTACAATTATAATTTAAACTTTCTATATGATGATATATGAGACGCGTATTGGTTTAAATGGCACAACACTAATACCAACAAATATTGGTCTGGAAACAATCTGACTATCAAGGTATGATAAAGACAACTGAATATTACTGAAATTATGATATTGTGATAAGCATATAACATGGTGAGAAGGGAGAAAATGAGATGGAGAGGAGAAAATTTAGAGTAATCTTTTCAGTTTGGTTATGTGGTAAGAATATGAAGATAGTGATAGCTATGGGTTCAGTATTTTTAGAAATGTAATACCCCCACTAAGTAGTAATGACTGCATCATATTATTATCTTTATTTTTTACAGACAGATTCTAGATAATAATAGTAAATGTACTTGTTTATTGGCAAATGAAAAAAACTCTATCTGGGAGCAGAAATATTTTCAAGATTTACCTGACCTGAACTTGAATCTCATATTGTGGATTTAGAAGATACTATATTACTACTATGATATGAAGTTTACTAATAATGAAATACCTTAGTAAAAGATGAGATAGACTCATAATGAAGTGTAGGGGTTATGTCATATTATGTTATCAAAAGTCTAAATTTGGACCAGGATATATTTTACAATAGGAAGCTATAAAAAGAAAAGTTGTGCATCAACATCTCTGTTAGTTAACAAAATGATTCAAATTGAAACCACCATCAATGTCACAAGATTAAGATTAGAGAACAGTATTGTTTGTCTTTCATACTGATTAATTCTTCAAATTTAGTGTGCTCAGATAATTAATTTTGAATGAAATGATATTAAAAACCCATAAGTATTTGAATAAAATGATATTAAAAACCCATAAGTATTCATTGACTTAAAGCTTTTTAATCTTATTGTGATATTGAAGACCATGTTATGAAAATTTAAAATTCATTGATTTGACCTCGGGCCAATTGTCTTATATAGCATTATAAGCCTGACAGCAAAATCTTATATTTTTAATGATGTCACTTATAAATCAACTGCAAGCATTTTTAACCTTCTGAAAATTGATGAAATGTAAAGTTGCTGATCTAATATCAATCTATATAGCTATGATTGTGATTTTTTTTTTTGGTTCAGATCATAAGAAATTTTAATTTTAAAATCATTGGTTTTAAATATAAGTAATTTCAGTTTCTGTCACCAAGAGAATATCAATTATCTACAAACCAATCATAGAATTATATCTGCCCTGCCACTCAATATTGAAACATTCATATTTGTACATTCATGTAACAAAATCCAGAGTTCAGGCAAAATGTAACAAAGCTGATCGGACTGAGATGGGGAGATTTAGAATCTGACCAACTTCAACTCATTTACCAGCACTCCATGTTTTAATATCATATGAATGACCTTATGAGGTTACACTCAGTCTCAATTTCTTTTGTGAGCCAGTTGAGAAAAGAGTGGAACATGAGATTCACGGGAATAATTAATAAATTAACTAAATAAGCTACACTCAGGACTCAATGACTTAATAAAATAATGCATAATAGATATTAATAAAGATTGGGTTGATTTGGAGTAAGTTGTGAGAAAACACATTAAACAATAATAATTTTAAATATATTTAATAATAAAGAATCAAGTGAATCAATTAAAAATAAAATAACAAATATTGTACATTGATTGAATGAGTTACACACACAGGTGTTACAATAATGATGAGATTGATAACAATACAGTGGTCTCATCATAATATCAATGCAATTTATGTAATTAATTATCTACAGTCTATGACTTATGCCTAATATGATATGCCAACTATTCTCTAAGTTTGCTAATAGTAAGCTAAATATCTACCAGGATGATACAAACAAAGAGTGTTAAGATACTAATTGTAATATATTATTCATGAGCAATTTATAAGCTCGAAATACAGGTTCATTAAATAAAACCAGATTTCAGGTTCAGACTAATGCTGAACTTAACTAATAAGGTGGAACAAACTGGTTACTGTAAAATGGTGTCTGAGATTATGGTGCTAAAATATTAAATTAAAGGTCGTGTTGCGAATATGCAATTAATCATGGACTTCACTACCTAGAACTCAGTGCCATAGGACTGAACAGCTTGGTACAATAATAAAGAACATTAGTTCAGGAACTCAGATCAGCTACCTAAGAGTTCTGGCTTTAAACTCAGTAATGCACTTGGTGCTCTAAACCCAAAAAGAGATGGTCGGGAGCAGCCTTCACTGCTGGCCCATCAGGCATAGCAAGATGTTAATGCACACCAGGTGCTTAGTAAAAATGCACTTGCAATGCTGAATAACAATACTAATACATATTTAACATAACCAAGAAATGCACATAAATATCTATAGTTTCATTCTGCTGAAACTATCTCGACCAACTGTTTAGACAGCATATGATAATTATGCTGAGAAAGGGTTAATTAATAGCAATATTAGGGAGGAGAAAGCTTATTTCAGGCCTTATAACATTTACAAATATGTCTTTGGTATCATCCTTGGCCATTATCTAACTATTAGTTATAATAATAATCTGAACTGATTAAGCAAATCTTAATAAACAGACAAACAAATATTAAATAATTAAACAGGGATAATGAGTGTGTAGCGATCTGTTATTATCTTACAGAATAGGATTTCAAAGCAGAGATTTTTATCTCCTAAAAAGCTACAAGAACATTACACTAGAGAACTTCTAATTGTCTCTCTGAAAAGTTTAATAAATTAATTACACTCTGCTTTGAAATATTGGTATATCATAACATATAAATTTTTAGAATAAAATAAAATGATCAAAATAGCAAATAGGCATGGTCTCAGATTATAAAAAAGTTAAAATAATAACTGTTTACAGTTATTATAGTTAAAGAGAAGTTATTTTAAAATTACATTTATTGGCAAGTTATTTCTGTTACATTTAGAGATTTTTATTTTACAAGAGTTTAATTAATTGAGAGTTTATAATTTATGAACGTTTATAATAGCAGCTTAATTTAAATATTATAGGTTTTAGAATAGATTTATAGAGCTCTGTGGTGAAGAAATATTACAACAATCTTCTTCTTGGAGCTAAGTTGTCCAGCATTGGGAGTAGGCACTGGCCCTTTCTCTGGATGGGTTGCTCATCCACAACATCCTTCCTTAGGCAGCAGGTGGTAGCTGAACTTCTCTATATCCTGACAGTGTTGATGATTACCATGGCAGCATTCAGGATGGGCTGGAGATCACCATTCTTCTGTAGGAAAATGGAAAATTTGGTGCCATCCTAGCCACTCATATCAAAATTATAATGGGCATAGCTTCCTGTAGCAACTTGCTTGAATTATATAGTAGATATATCCTTCAATGCTAAAATAAAGGGTTTATATATTAATTTTACATCTGTATTGCATTTGTCTACAAGCTAGGTTTGCAGCATAAAAATCCATTAGCTTGTTTAGAACTCTTATTTAAAATTATAAAATTTAGCTTTTCTATTGTTAACTTTCTTAATCAAACACTTTCATCATAGTAAAGCCAACACAATTCCCAGGTGAATAGAAAATATTGGCATGATCATGTTTGGCTTTTATTAAGGTGTACATGTTATTGTAAAATTAACATTTAGCCTACACACAATTTTAAATAGGTGCATGTGGTGTGATTTCTTTTCATAAGAACTGTTTTAAAAGTTAGAAACTAATAAATTGTTTGGTAAACATTTTGTTATATGTGTATGCTGGTCACCAGTGGATTTGTACATATATGTGATTCTTAAGCAAAATAATGAATTAACTTGATAGACATAAATTTATAATAAATTAAAGATTCAAAAATATAAATATAATCATGCTGTAGCCTAAACAAATCTATTATACATTACAGCTTATACTCGCATACATATGTGTGCCAATATATATATATATTCTAACCTCCCCCCGCGCATCCGCACCCCAAAATATACTGTTTATTGCGAATATTCCGGGTTCTAGCTCAGTTAACAAATAAATAAATGAAATATTCAGCATTGATTAAAATGATTACTAGCTCTAATTTTTAAAATACAAATACGGTTCAATTTTTAAAATGAATTAATAAATATTTACTATTTTCATGAGACATAGAGTGACAATACGGGGAACGAGATAGACTACATTGAGACATTATCCACACGATACTACCTCAATGGCATAAGAACACTATTCCCCCTTTTACTATACCAAAATAACTAATTCATAGTATTCTTACGACTTTCTGAGCTCTATTCACTACGATTAAAATAATAATTATATCTTAATCTTCTTTATAACAAGAATCTAGCTTAATTAAATAAAATGAAGCAAAATAAATAAAATCTCAGGTTCATAAATTGTATTCTAATTGATTTAAAATTACAGTAGTAAAATATGAAAAGGGAATTTTATGTCATAATCTACTACACAGCAACTAACAATAATAAAAATAATAATAACAATAATAATATAATATAATCTTATTTCTTCCTAAATGCAATAAATAAATACGTACGTGGTAGTATTTTAATAATCTGACAACAGAATACATGTGGCAACATTAGCATATAATTTAATGTAATATTGTGGCAACCGACTTATGACCAATAAATAATATAAAATTATGATCTTTTAATTTTAACATACCAATAAATTCTCAAAATTATTATAACACTTTTATGTTTACCTTTTTGTGCAAAACCTATATGTCTGTTTCAATTATAAATGTGTCGTGATTTCATGCATCCATGTGGAGAAATAACAACGCGGGCACACAACTTTAAAATAAATTTTAAAAAACAAAGTTTATTAACAACATAAATAAATTAACAATATTTTTACACTATATACATTGGATATCCCTTACTCTCCTATCTCAACTTAGTTTACTATTTTATAAAATGAAATCAAAATACTATTTATTTTTCCTAGTTAAATCTTATCTTTTTAACACTTAAGAAAATACATTATTATTACTTGATTTATTATTATGGTTAGCTTATTACAAAATGTATTTCTTATATGATTATCACAAACACTTTGCCTCCCTAATATTATTAAAATTATATTTATTTATTTTTTATTTTTTTTTTACAAAATTTACATTCGTAGTAAAATTCTACAAAATAATAAAATTCTAGTTTTATATTGGTTGTATGGAATCTTATAAAGTCAAAACATTGTTCTACATTCGGTATTAGGTTTTTATTGTTCATTATCCGATGTTTATTAATCCTAATATTCTCATTCAAGCCTTACTTCGGATGATATAATTACAACTATTAATATACCATGCACAAGTATATGTTTATTATATCTTATTGAACTATTTTCTTAATAAATATGCAATACTTATTTTCTAAATATTATTTTAAAAAATTCAAAATTTATTATCACTTTTAAAATACTTGGTTTAGATTTCTTTTCAAAATCTTATATTCATTTCTGAATTAATTTTACAATGTATTATATGATTCTTTCTCTCTTTATGATATTTTGGACTTTCAATTTTAAAGTTACACAATTCTATACATTCCAGCAAATAAACTATTCTTACATAAACGATAACATATCTTCAGTTCTATTTTATTCATTATTTCTTTGAAAATATCTTTCTGACCGATGCAGATTCACGAAATAAGGATAGCGAAGATAGATGCATAGGATCAAAATACAACTAGAATATTACTCATCATATATCTTGACAATCATGGCACAGTGAATTAAAAACACTATAGAGGAGTGACCTTTACCTGTCTACCAACCTCTATCATAGGAACGATGTTAAAGCTATTTCTTCAGCTTTATTGTAACATCAAAAAGTTTTAAAAATATGCAAAACACTGTCCAAACTATATGTGTTCAGTCATAGGGCTTAGTTAACTATACTGAAATCACACAAACTAAATATGATCCAAATCCTTTATTTTCCTATTTCTTAAAAAAAAAAACATCATCTTGGTTTCCTCTCCACTAGTACTTCCAAGTCACTATCCGATCTTATTTCTCAAGATTTTTCTATACTGTACATCGACAAATACATATCTGCATTTCTAACAATAATAAAATTCATTTATTTTAAAACTATTCCACTGTTCTATAAGAAAATCTTTTTACTACTTTCCTCCGTATATTTAGTCATACAAACTACTTAAATATCTGAATACTTTATCACATGAAAGTTCAAAAGAATCACACAATTGTTCTGTTAAATTATATTATTAATATGCTTTAAATAAATTATTGCATGCATATTCCGAATTACTCCTATCTCATTATATGTTAAAAATGTTGTATAAAATGTGTACATATAATTTAAACTTTCATACTTCATTCTTAATCAATAGATGATCTAAAAAAAATACATTATGCATTATAAATAAATATCACAATTACCAAACGATCTTTATCTTCTCGATCGCGTTCCGTAGGCTTCACCATCCCATTGATCCTTGTAGATATAATACTCACATACATACACTTTATTTTTAAACAATATTTCTATAATTTTATCAAGCTATTATATTTAAATCTCAATATTACTAAATTTATGTTTATATGTTTTCCCTAATCTCACATAACATTTTATATTTAAAACAAATTAGTAAAAAATATTTAAACTATATTTACTGTACTTCTTTATCAAACTTTCTTGAAAACCGTTCATATTAAAGCTAAAAAAAAATGTTTATTATTTCTTCTTCAGTCACTTAATGTTCTATTTAAGGTAAAACAATTATTGCTCTGTTTAATAAATATTCATAATTGACAATCCTTGGTTTTTTTATAATATTTAATACAATTATTGATTATGACATTAATTAATCCCGTAAAGAAAACGTCTACATATTCTCTTCTAATATTTTCTGCTAATATTTTCCCGCACGACTTTTATGATGCATCTTCTAGGTACTTTGATTTAAATATTCAATAAAATTTTTCTGTTTCCATGGATCCATTTTATTAAGTAATTTAAAATTATATTTCTTAATCAAGCATTTCTCCAATGAACACTTTATAATATTTTTCAATTCTTCTTAGAGAAAGTTTTCTGTTACTTTTTCATAAAACACAATAGCTCTTTCATCTTATTATTCTGTAACTTTTTTTCCTTCTTTTAAAATTCTGGTACTATATTTTTGTAATGTTTCCTTTAAAAAGAGAAACATTCTTTCTTCATTATAACTTTTACATATTTTTTTCTTTATAATATTCGCATCTTAATTTTCCCATAGAGAAGAATAAAAAAAAAACTTTAGAGTAGCCTTATAAATTTGTGCGTCATAATTTTTCCTGACGGCAAATAACTTCTTTTTTAAGTTTTCCGTATAGCGTCCAAATTATATTTCTCTGAGTTACAATAATAAGTTTCTGGTTGAGCATAAATAAAGCTGTATCAAGGCACTTTCCAAATATTTTTCCTTTAACAATATTTTTATTTACTGTTTTCTGTAGTATTTCCATTTTCACTGTAAGGTTTTGGCTAAACTTGAATAAAATCACTGGCAAGAAAACTTTTAAAATTAGCCCTTCATGTAAAGGCAGTCAAAATATTATATGTTAAAAAAAACTTTTAAAATAAATACAAAATTTTAAAATTATATCACTTTTCTAGCTTACGGTCTTATTCAGCTAAAAAAATATGTTACTCCCTCCTTCACTTACACATTACTTTCTCCCGCTTCGTCTAATTCTTATATTTTGTCTGCTAAAATACCTCCATTGATTGGTTAATGACTTTTTTAGCGCCAACAAATTTACACATTTTAGTTTTATAATAGATTAAGCCCTTTAAAATAAAGAATTTATGACATCATGTCTTAAATATTATTTAGAATAGTATTTTTAAATTCAATTATAGTTTTATCAAAATCATTTAAACTTTAAAATAATTATTAAAATAACATTTAATATTTCAACTTTTATTTCAATGATAGACAGCAATTACATTTAGTTCCATAATTCACAAACTTTATTATTATTCTAACAAGCGTGTGTGTGAAGGTATATAAAATACAGTCACATGATTACTAACTTTATCAGATGATTTTTAATTTACGTCTTGGTCTAAATTACCAAAACTGATATATTTTATAAAAATTTGGAAAATAATTTAAAATGTAGAACCAAATATAATTCTCACCATCCTAAAGTTTATTTTAAAATATATTAGATTAATTTTGACTATTAAATATAATTATAACACTACATATAGCATTTATTTAATTTATTAGTTTTAAAATATCATACTCGAATTATTAATATATTTTTAATATTTATAGCTGTGTTATTTTATATGGCCAGCTTTTACAACCATAAGCAAGGATATCTTTAATCTTTATTTAACTGTTCCTTTTAAATAATCCATTACACTTTTATATACCAGGTATTTTCAGCTTTAAATTGTACTATAAAATCTAATTATCCTACTATTATTTATATATCATACAAACATATCTTAAAATTTAAAATTTTTTAGCAATTGACCATTCTACCCTATTATGACCTATAGATAAGGGCACAATATATATATATATATATATATAACAATGTTTACATAGAGATAAGGGCACAATATATATATATATATATATATATAACAATGTTTACATAGAGATACCTTTAACTAACTATATAGATATATAGATACAGAATTATATAAATACACAATTATACATGTATACTGGTATACAGATATATAAATATAGATATATGTGCACTCAATGGGGTTTAAAGCCATTACAAATAGTACTATGGGATATAATAGGTGAAACGGGATGTGTAACAGAATATATCATTTAAATATTTACAGATTTTAGTTTTGCTTTCATCATTACTATGAAGTTTTATATGTTTTGGTGCAATGAAGATTAGTGGTCTCAAGAGTTAAAGTTGTGTGAAATATAAAATCTTAATTTGTTCTTTTGAATGGAATTATGCTCAATATGCCACTGAATTTTGCATGACTTCCTAAACGAATAATCATGTGATTATTTTTATGCTTATGTCTTTGAAATTGAAATAAAAATTTGTCATCATATATTTATATCTTATTATTCCTGAATTTTTTATTAACTTTGGATAGTTTCTCTTTCTTACACTCAGAATTAGTATTCTTGCAATCCATTCTACAAATAATATTTATTAATATATGAATCTAATGTCTCAACTTTAAAAAAAAAATTTATCTATTGAGAATGCTTGATTAAAAATTATGAAATTACACATCAAATCCATCATTTCATATTGCAAAGAATTTAATACAGTATTGATATTGTACCGGACAGCCAACACTGAGTATCTGTCACTACAGGGTGGCACCAGGCTTCTTTTAGCTTAGAAAATTTATTTTAGGTGATCAGACATTAATTAACAGCTATTTCTTAACATAACACTAATTTACTGCTACTGGATTAGAGAGAGAGAGAGAGATTCTTATTTTAATAAATAATTGATAGACAAACAATAGAAAATTAAAATCAGCAAATTGAACTATGAATAATGTTTATTAACTATTTCTAATGTTAGCATCACTGCTGCTGATTTGTTGAAATTAAAATTTCTTTTGTCTTCCTTTTAAAGTTGTGAGAAAACTAAAACGGTTTTCTATATAATGATATCATTATTCTTTGTGGCTTGAGTTCCTTTTTAAAATAACATATGGCATGTTAAAATTGGACAAAATTTTAATTTTTTATTAATAAGTTTATTTTTTTATGTTCAGTTTATTAGATTCACTGTTGATTTATTTTTATTTTTGATCAACATGATGCCGAATGATTAGTACTTGTGTGTAATGCTGGTGAACTTATAGTTAGTTATGTGCTGTTCTCTCATGCACATTCCTTTTGTATTTAATTTTAAGTTTTGTTTATTTGGGGATGATGATGGTCCGCCATCTCATCATTCTTCAGCCATAATATTATGTACTGTTCCCAATAGCTATCCAATTGTTGGAAAATGTAACCTCAGATTCTTCATTATTATCCCCCATTTTCTGTACAGTTACAATTTGTGCCCAACTTGTGTTGTCACTATTTTCTGTACTGTTACAATATATATAATATTTAAATACAAGTATATTACATATATACTTTTTAAGTTTATAATTATATATATATATATATATACATTTTACTCTTCCCAGAAATAAGTTAAATAATTTTTATTTAATATTTTCCTATTGATGGCTATCATTACAAGTGGAAGCAATGTTTGTAAAAAAAAAAAAAAAAAATGTCACTTATATCATTAAAATTATGCAATCAATGGTAGCATACATTATTTGATACAATTTGTTTGGTTTTTTTTTTTTTTTTTCAAAAAATAAATAAATAAATTCAATATTTATTAGTTCATTAAGTACAAAAACAACAATAACAGGACATAAAATGCTTTAAAAATAAAATTTATAATCCCATTATATTAATATATATTTTTGTAGATTCAATGAATTGTCAACTTCATTCAATGTAGTAAATTCACAAGGGCAGCTCTAAAATTATTGGGTTTTAAAAAAAAAAAAATCCCAGCAATTGAAATATCTTTATTATATATTATATTTAAATATAGTTTAGCACTTTTTTTAAATTAATCATCATTATTATTTTCAATCATTGTTGAGCCACTGCAGGTTGAAGATCTCTCCAAGTTCAATCTATCTTCTCTCATCTTTAGCCTCTCTTCTCCACATCACACCAGCATACTTATTTATTTTATCCATTAACCTCACATATGTCTCTAGATTTTTTACAATCTTTTGAATCCATTTTACAATTTCAACTCTTCATCTATTATTATCTCCTCTAGCAATATGTTAATCCCAACTTCACTTCAGTCTCTTAATTCTTTCAATGATATCAGTACATCTGTTTGTTCTCTCACCTATGTATTTCAATTTCCATTTTTCTTGTTATTCCTAACACACATCACATTATACTTTGTTGAGTGGTCTGAAGTGTCCAAGATTCAGATCCATAAGTAAAAACTAGTAACACATTTATTAAAAAGCTTCCTTTTTAAACACAAATGCATATTGCCTTTTAATATTAATTCAATTGCCAAGTTTAATTCTATGATTAATTTTATTCATTATGTTGCCATCTGTGGTAATAATCTGGCCAAGATATTTGTAGTTGTTAACTTTTTCTAACTCATCATTATCAATTTTTATTTTCTTTTTTTGAAAAAATCCATTAAAGATTACTTTAGTCTTTTTAACATTTATCTTTAGTCCTACTTTCATTTGATAAATCTTGCAACGTTTCCTGAAGCTCTAAAGCATTATTTGAAAAAACAATCACATCATCTATAAAATCTAGATGACTTAAATAAACTCCATTTACTTTTATTCCCTTAGCTTCCCATTTTAATCCACAAAATAATTTCAAATATTTCTTGCAAAATTGCTGTAAAAAGTTTTGGAAATATACTTTTCTCATTGTTAATTTTTTAGTATCATTATGTAATCTAATTATTGCTGTTGCATTTTATAAATATTCTTCAGAATATGACAATATCCTGGGTCTATGCTTTGGTGGTCCAATTCTATAATAATTGAAGAAATGTTTAGACAATCAAATGTATTTTTATAATTTGAAAAGCTAAAGTATAATGGCAACTCATGTTTGTTTTTGTTTTTATATAAGCTTTCTCAACACTTTGTTATGAGCCTTTGTATTAAAACCACTTTTAAATTCAGCTTGTTTTTTTTTTGTTAGGATAAAATTCAAAGTTTATTGTAGAAGAGTTGTAATTATTTTGATAAACACTTTATATAGAACTGATAAAAACTTGATAGGTCTGAAATTTTTAATATCTTTTTTTCACCTTTATTAAATATTAATATTGTATTCTTTCAATCATTTGACGCATCTTTATAATTTAGACATTTGGTATATAACTGTCAATTTTCTTCTATTACTTCTTAGTTTAAGATATTGATTATAATTCCATCATAACCTGGAACATTTTTCTTCTTTATAATTTTAATTGGCTGTCTCACTTCTTTATTTAAACTCCGGGGCAATTCAGAGAGTATAGTAATTGTATAAGATATTTTTTTCTATTCTTTATTACTATATAATTTTTGGTAGTACTCTTCTACACATTTTATGATGTCATCTCTCTTTTTAGTAATAGTTTCTTTTTTTTAATTGCAAAAATAAGTTTCCTCACCAATATTCTTGAGACTTTTATTCTCTTTTAAAGCTTTTCTTGCTAGTTCACAATTATACTTTCTTATATCAATTCTTTTTCCCACTATTTTACAAAATTTGAGATATTCAATCCTTCCTAATGTATCATTTTTATATATTTTTATATTCCTTCTTTTTGTCATACATTTTCTTATCTCAGCAGAAATATTACTGGTTAATTGCTGCTTTTTTGTACCAGCTGTCTTAGTTGCAGTTTTTAAAAATATGTAATATCAGTTATCTTCCTATTGATTTCATTCAAATCTGAATTGTGTTCAAAATTTGTTAATATTTTTAAATGATTTGCAATTTCTAATTTAAATTCATTGGAATGTTTATGAAAATTAGGAATATTAATAGTGAATATTGTTTTTCTTAATACTTTTTGTCTCTCTGATTTTGCTTTAACATGTATCTTACATCTCACTAATTGTTGATCACTTGTTGTCTTGAGTTTATTAAGAACATTACAATCTTAAATTACTTATTTTCTATTAATCAAAATATAATCTAATTCTGCTGTACTTTTATTAGGATGTTTTCATGTCTATTTGTTTTTGACATTTTTCTCAAAAAAATAATTCATACTGCAAACCCTTCAAGTCTGTTATCTCTCTCATTTTGATCACCATAATCAAATTTACTTACTGCACTGTCATCTTTCACTTGTTTATTAATTCTAGCATTAAAGTCTGCCATGATAATTTTAAAATATTACATCTGATCAAAAGCTTTTTGTAAATCCATATAAAAATCCTCTACTTCATCATCACACTGTTGAGTTATAAACCTAAATTATCTGTGTTTGATATTTGCTATTAAATTGAATAGTTAATCTTACCACTGTCTGATATATCATCAATTCCACATTCTTGTTTTTCCACTTGTTATTTATAATGAATCCTACTTCATTTGCACTTCTATTGTTTCTGCCTTTGTAGTACAGTACATGTCTGTTTTTTAAATCAATTGTCTCTTCACTTTTTCTTCTAACTTCACAAATTTCTAGGAATATCCCATTTAATGTGAGACAATTCTTTCAAGTTTGCAATCTTCCTTCACTTGAATGTGATCTACAATTGTAAATACCTAAATAAAATGTCATCATCTAATGGTATTTCGAGTTCTGCAATTGTAAGTACCTAAATAAAATGTCATCATCTAATGGCAGCCTGTGTTAGCAACCAGGAGATTCTTAGCACCCTCGACCTTTGGCCACTCACTTTTGCCTTGGCTAATAACTTTACAGTCTCTTGGGATTAAGGACCAAGATTTATTTTTGTCTCGTGATTGTAAATATCTATTAGCAAAAAAAAAATAATTTACACACACATTCATTCTATCTTCAAGAAAACTCAGCTGATTGCAGTTAAGAGTTAACATCCAATGAGAACAAAAACCATGGTATTTCTAGATTTTAAACTCAGTGATAATAGGCTAATTAACTCATGATGCTGACTAATGCATGTTGGTGAGCATCTCAACCACATTTTTATACTATATGAATAATCAATCACATAGTATTAACAGCTGCAATGACAAGAATGTATGGAGTCAGCATTAAGAATTTGACCTACTCAGTTCCTTTAAGGCCTCCAAGAGGAATTGAAGGGTCTTTTTTTGGTTAACAACAAATTTCTATCTGCAGCCTTACTAATAATATGCTTAGAAAAATGTTTATTCATTACTTTTTTTCAATTTTAAGTTTTTATTGGATTTTTAATGTTTATTATCTGCAGTGAAGTCACAATGAATGCCATATCAATATATATTACTTTATTTATATGATATTCAAATATATATATAAACAAACAAAAATAGAAATTTGATAAATTTTGAAATATAGCAAAAGCCTTTTTTTTTTCATTTCCACGTATATACATGATCACATTGAATTATATAAAGGCATATTTTATGATTTGCGTTTGGTTACACTTACCATGATGTGGTACAGTATTTCATGTAATAAAATGTTTCCTCGGTATAATGTTAAGCGTTTTACAAAATTTAAGAAAATTTTAAAATATTTTTTTCCAGAAATAAAATGAAAACTAGCATTTAGTAGTGGTAAAAAAAAAAGGAATTACAAAACATTCTTGAATTGTATCAGAAAGTTTAAAGTTTGAAGAGTTTAACCAAGGATTTAAAATGGATAATAACAAATAGGGGCAACTGTATAATTCTAACGTTGATATGAACTTAAAAACAAAACAATTAGAGATTTAGTTTGATGATATGCTGCTATAACATTTTTATAAGGAAAGAAAAGAGTTATTAAAGAAAAAGAATATAGTCAGAGTTTAATTGTGATAAAAATTTAATACTTCTCTATTCATTTTATTTTTCAAAAATTATGATGATATGGTACAGTAAGTTTTAATTTTTTTGTTGTTCTTATAGAATAGTCATGTTGGTAGATTGTGCTCTGTTAGTAAATATATATATATGCTCCCTCATTTTATTATTAATAACTACATTATTATTATGTTTATACTGATTTTAATTTATATATACATAGTATACACACAAAAATGCATTCACCTTATATATATAAAATCAAATATTCTCATTCTAACATGAAACTTGGAATTATTTATAAGCAGACTTATAATGAATCATTTTGAATAAACTTAAAAATACAATTTTAACTTTTCATTTATCAATGACAGTTTATTCAGTCTGATAAAAGGAGCTATCCTCTTTCATATGAGCTCCAATCATATATATATAAATCAACATTGACATCCGAAAAGACAGAAAGTTAGTAGTAATAGTGATCTTAGTTAACAAATTAATGTTTCATAAATTGTTTAACTATTTCATTTATCATTGCCAGTCCTTTCATTTTGATAAAAGGAGATATCTTCTTTCATTTGTAAATGAAAAGTTAAAATTTATATTTGCAAGTTTATTTAAAATGATTCATTATGAGTCTACTTACAAATAATTCCATATAATGTGTTTAAATGAGAATATTTTATAATATGATTATATTTTTACAAAGTTATATATTTAAGCAGTAGTAAAAATTTACATGATATTGAAATTAGTAATATTTAATTTAAAATAATATATGAAACATTAAAATGGCTTGATTAATTTATGAACTAAAGTTGCTGCTAATAATAAATTTTAGCCTTTTCAATATCAATGTTGATATATTTACAATATATATAGTTGGAGATCAGATGAAAGAAGATATCTCCTTTTATCAAACTGAATGGATTGGCATTGATAAATGAAAAGTTAAAGTTGTATTTGCAAGTTTAATAAAAATGATTCATTATGATTCTGCTTACAAATAATTCCAGGTAATGTATTTGAATGAAAATGTTCTGTAATATGATTATATTCTTACTGGTTACATATTTAAGCAGTAATAAAAATTTAAATGCTGTAGAAATTAGTAATATATATATATATATATTTGTGTGTATGTGCAAGGATGTGCATTTGCAGTTCAGTAAAATAATAAGTATTCTTTTGGAATCAAAGCTTATCAAGAAAACATAAGGTATTATATATAATGTATGTTAGGAGGGCTTGCTATACTGTAAGAATTATGATTCCTCTGTATTTTAAAGATTCAGGATAATAAAATGAATATTTTACCATAGCAAAACATAATAATTCCTTTCCTTTTTTATACAAGATTTTTGATTTACAGGCATTTTAAGAAACCATTTGCATTCACTGCCTAGTGTAAGTTGTATTTCTTTTCACCACATGATAAATACTGCCTGAATTGATGAAAAACATAGCAAAGTACAAGAAGAATTAAAAACAGTTACATATCACATTATTTACTGTAAACAATTTTTTTATTATTCTATTGTAATGGATTAAAAGTCTTCTTATAGCCAGAAAAAATATAAAAAGTTTAAAACAAATATTGATATAATTTACATACTAAGAATTTGGTGGCAAAAAGCAGTCATATATCACATGACCCAATTTTTTAAGCTTGTAAATAAATATTAGCACAATTCATTATTTTTAAGAATTTGGTAGTTTTATAAATAATAAAAAGGCATCAACTGTGCAGCAATATATCTTTCATCATCTCTCATTGTTTACTCTTCCAAGTTTTTTGACTCATTTTATTATATATATTCTCAACTAGGAATTAATCCGATTAAAGAAGGCAAAATATGAAACTGTATAATACACAGTACTAGTTATGATTAAATGTCTCAGTTGAAAACAATTTCATGTTTTTTATCTTTGATCATAGGAAATAGTGCTTTAGTATACTATATGCTAGATTTATTAATAAACATATCATAGGATTTTTTAAAACTTGGTTAATTATTTTGTTTTAAAGTTGAAGTGCTGCATTTTTATGTTGTTTACCTATGATCCATGTTTTTAAAACACATTATAAAGGATGAGAAACTTGATACATTTCTCTTCTAAAATGGGGTTTGATGACTCATGTTTTCAATCAGTAAAAGTAATTTTGTAATGCTGCCATTGCAAACTAAATAAATATTTCACTTTTTATATCTAAGGTAAAATATCAAAACGTCTTTACTAAGTGTAAAGCCTTCTTCTATATATATTGTAACCTTTTATTTTATCACTTGAATGTATAGATTGTAGCCATAAACTGTAAATAAAAATATTGGCTTGCTTTTCTTGTTAAATGAAGTAAATTTATCACCATTATAATATTATGGCTAGTGAGGTGATCAAAAATGGAATCAAAATGTCTCTTGTAACACTACCTAAAAAGTGTGAATTAATAAGAATTATCCAGTATGTCTGACAGATAGATATTTGTTGATTATTGCATACTAAAATACTACATCTCAACTGTTTTCTTTAAAAAAAAAAACACTCCTAACTTTTTTTTTTACATATATAAGCACAAATCACTCACACATAAAATTGTGGCGATACAAAAATACACTAGATAGGAATCATAAACCAGTTATAATAAAAGATAATAACTAAACATTAATCCAATAATTATATTACAAGATGCAAACAATCAATATTACAATCAGTGAGAATAGTAAAGTTTAATATTGCTTTAAAACGTATGAATATGTATGCTGAAATCTTTGTGTTAAAAATATAGTCATTTTAAAAGGTTATAAGGATAAAACAATTAAATGAATTTGTTTTATTCAATAGTATCAGTCAACTAATAGATTATTTATTTGGTAAATTTGTTAACTAAAATTTTGGGAACTTTGAAATTTTATAAAACCAATTATTATTGTTTAATATTTTTAGGTATACACTTATGTACTTCATTGAGAATGAATATTGTAAAAGAGGGTATAATATTAAAAATGCAATATTTAATTCCCATTTCATACTGTCTTGAAAATTGGTGCTGTTCAGACTCTCCAGACCTACAAATCACCTGCTTCTAATAGTTACCATAACAATTAAACTAATTTTTCCCATACCAACTTGAAGAGTGATATATTGTAGGTGAATTTTGATTATATCTTAGATCACATGATCACGAGTTATAAATATAATCCCTTGTCAAAATTTAAGTAGTCTTTGCTAAAACACAGTGCATAACTGACCCTGCCAAGTTTAAATCTAGAATAACCACTTTGTCAGCATTTAGGCATCAACCTAAATAGATAAATTATGACAGTAGTAATAATTATCATTGAATGATATTCAAAAGGAAACAAAATGTTAATACTCTAAGTCATTAATAAAATTTCAAAATCACTTATGGGAAGTTACTACACATAATAATAATACTTCAGCAATCATTCATGTCTTTAAAACTGGATTAACCTGTTGAAAATAATATTGGATATATTTTTGTATGGACTCCTTAAATGTTATAAATATCATATTAATTTATGTATTAACCCAATATAATCATGCATATAAAACTTTAAATTGGAATGAAGATCATCTAAGTTGATGTGAGATCAATGGAGTAGTTATTCCTTGTTGGATCTTATACTTTATTTTAAAATGATTTAAACTATAGTTGGATAAATTCAAATCACTCAAACTAATGGATTATCTAATTTCTGTATTTCATATGTATAATAAATACCAATTATTAGGATATTCTTTTAATATTGTTTTATAATGGATTAAATTAACAATTTGATAGAATAGTACATGCTGTAACAGTCAGAAAACGTGCGACTCGTAAACATAGTGCAGAATTCGACCACCACACAGAACAGCAGCACCATCAAGGTAGCGAAGCCACCCGTGGTACTGAGGTCGAACATAGTTTATCGGTTCCACAATACAATCCATGAAACAACGCATCTGATGTGACATTAGTAAATATTTCTTTAGGCACGGTGGTCAGGGATATGCAAGAGATTCGTGATTTTATTTTCGAGTTAGCCAATAATCAAACTAATATTAATTAAACATTCATATTTACATAATCGAGGAAATATTGTATAGAATGGATATCGAATAAATGAAACATAACTGCAGATGTATAGTTTAAAATTATTTATTAACACATTTTAATAAGATCATTTATTAATAATATTTTATGGATTAAAAGCTTCAGTAGCGGGATTTGCAACATGATTATATTTTAAAGAATACATTTATTTATTTGTTTACAAAAGGAATTTGCTTATTTGAAGGCATAATCTAGCTACCTAAAATTCTCGAGTAAGTATATCTAATGCATGCCTGGAAGGATTTATACCTTTGCAATGCAAGAGTCTAAAGTAAGGTTTATAAGAGTAGCGGCAGACATATATTTATTTAATTAAAATATTTATTTTATGACTAAGGGCAAATATTTATTTGAGAGTTAATTATGAAGATAATGCAGAGGCGGATTGATATATAGAATAATAAATTAAGTAAAGGAACACATGGTACGCTTTAGAAAGGCGATATGGAATGGCAGTATATCGAAACTGCAATGCCGTGAATGAGTTTATAAGAATGTTGGGCTGGTCTCTGCCATCGGCCTGATGAAGTAATGTGTCACATAAGCATAACCAGGGACAAGTGGTCCATGTCGCAGTTTTCCGGCTGGCTGCATGACGTTGTCAAGTCCTAAGGGAGCACCCATTATGTCCGCTTGTGTAGGACGACTGGGGTTAATTTCAACCCTGAAGAATCCGGAAATTTCATGGAGGAATGGGTCATCGCATCTCTAAAATGTAACACATGTATAATGTATAAACGATTATGATAAGATTTAAATAGATTTCTAACTCGGCCCTACATTATCAACATTTACTAAAGAATGTTGGCGACTCTCAAAGAAATGTAATTTGATGGAATTATTCATTAAGATTTAATAAATACAAAACATTTCTAAACTGGGAATGATTACAACTAATATGCCAGCAATTTGCGAAGTAGTAGACCCTGCATTACAATAAATGATGCATTGAATGTGTGTCGATTTATATGAAAGTTAAGTTATTTATGAAAGTAAATATTAATGAAAATTTGACATGCATTCATTGTTTCAAGCGATCATAGATTTAAACTTTGAAAATAGAGACAATTATGAGCAAGCAATAATTAAATAATAAATATAGATAAAATGTAGATTTTAGAAATACGCACCCAAGAAAGATAGACTGAGTTAAGCTAGATTATTAGAGAAATTTACACATTAAGTTAATTATTCAGTTTTAGTTATACATATGGTAGTTTTTACATTTTATAATTTAGATAAGTAGTATGAAGAAGAGCTATAGCATATTATTAGAGTACTCTAGAGTTTGAATGCAGACAGGTACCTGTTTTATAAGAAGTTTTCTGATTCCATTAGTTTAGTAGCAAAAAGTTCATGATTAGCAGTTCTTTCTTGTATTTAGGCGTTTCATTTATTTTAACAGCAGCAGCAGCTTTCTCATTTATTTCAGGCAGCAGATCTTCATGGTGAATTTATGACGGGCAATGGAAAGTTCGGCATCCGATAGGCCATCTTCTGATGGAGAATAATCTAAGTGCTTTTACTCGATCATACCTTGGCAGGAACAATTTATTTTTATATTTTGGAGACTCTCAGTGATTGAGTGCAAAGCTAAAGTTTAAGTGAATGTCTCCAGCAAGTCTAAGATGGCCTCTTTTCTTATCTTGATCTCTCACATTTTGTTAAGTATTTTTAGGTTCTACTTAATCTGACCTGAGGATAATCAATGCATTTTGTTGGTTTTAATTATAAAGAAAGCTGCCGTTCTATTGTTTACATTTTACATTTACTAATTACATTTTGGGGAATTTTTCTTTAATTAATCTATTATCTAACACTGACCGATGCTTTTAAATTTCAAAGACAAAAAGGGAACATAAGATTATTTTAACTTTTAATTAAATATTACATCAGATTTTTTTAGAATTATTATTAAACGAAATTTAAACAAAGCAATAAATGTGAACTTTATAATCCAAAATAAATGATTAAAATTATATAACTAAAAGAAATCTAAATTATATTATTTTATCCCTATTTATTGCCTTTAATTTGAGATCGAAATGTGTGCATGTTTATGCTGAATTCTACATATATTTATACACTTTTAATATTGCTACACACACAATTCGATACCAAAAAGTTTAAATTTGGGCGGGATAGACCGGTCAGTGAGAGACGACAGAAAAAGGTGAAACTTAAGATTCGAATACGAATCTTACTGTTTCAATGCCTGACATCAGTTTAAGGATAATGGCTTTATAATTGTTAAAATTATGTCTTTGAAATGATGCTAAACATGTTATAGGTTTCAAATAAAATTTCTAAATGGATTAATTGCCACAATGATACAAGCCATAATAGGAATAATAATTGTGACTTAGTGAAAATTCTCTGGAAAATCATATTGATCTGTGCTATAGATTTCAACTTCCAAATTGATTACTCTATTATATGAATCCAGTGTTAAGTGCCTATTATAACAAAAAATAAAAGGGCAAAAAAAAATTTTGAACAGTAAATTAAACCATGGATTATTAATTAGAGAAGCTTATATAATGAGTTTTAGTCTTGATTTATTTTAATTATTTTGTTTATTATTATTATCATTTCTATTATTATTATTATTATTATTATTATTATTATTATTATTATTATTATTATTATTATTATTATTATTATTATTATTATTATTATTATTATTATTATTATCATCATCATTATTATTATTATTATTATTATTATTATTATTATTATTATTATTATTATTATTATTATTATTATTATTATTGTATTAATAAAGTTATCAAGATAATATTGGTAGGACAAAGATACAGGTTTATGTTAGATTAGTATATTTAGATAAAAGTGTAATATCTGTTAAAGTATTTGTATTGGGAACATTGTGTGAAGTTAATGATAATATAAATCTCCCATAAACCTGTTCATATTTAATTTAATGTATGTTTTATAAATCCCTGATATCAATCTCATGTTATTTATAATCAAAAGTATCCTGAATAGTTCACTAAATAACCATAGAAATTTTACTTTAATTAACATGAGGTAGTGTATGAATATTGTACATCCTCTCCAATAGAATGTCAACAGAATGTACATCATTTTATTGATTATATATGCGATCACAACTCAGTGTTAAAAGTATTTAGTAGTGAAAACAAACCAATATGATTTTAAAACCTTAGGTAGAGAACTTTTATTATTAAAAATATGTTTTTGTTGTTTGTTAATAATTTTATTTGCGTATATAATTGTTCATTAATAATAAATTAATTGTTATTTATAATATCATTTTTTATCATTGATTGAAATCATCATCAATACATGTTATCTGAATAACTTAGGGCATATTTCTATTTCATTAAATTCACCCTTTTTATTGAATTTATTTGTAGCATTGTTTACTCCCATCTTTAGCTAAAATACAAAATTCAGCAAGATATCATAAGGTTCAACAAAATTCCTTTGATACCTTAATCATATCTAGAACAGATATAATTTTGCTTTTAAGTTATAATTCTTTTAACTAATAATTGCCTAAATTTAATTAAGAACCCTGAGATAAATAATCCATTTAAGAACACATATAATATGGGAATAAGAGAGTTAAATTGTTAGTCTTATAACAATAAACATACTAGTTTATGTTAAAATAATTTTTTATTCATTGTATAGTGCTACACAGTAGATGCTCAAAAAAATATATTAAAATTACACTATAATTTATTCTAGGGTCCTGAGACATTTATTATTATTACAATCACACATAGCATCAAACTATATTTATTTATTATTTTATCAAATGGATAGGTGAATATACATTCATCTTTGCTCTGATTGTGTAGAGTCACTTTTGATAGTAAACACATCTTACATAAATGCACTCTCGATGCTCAGCTCTTTGCAAAAATTGGTTGGGTTATAATATATGTATATATCATTGTGTATTAGTTATGTTTCTTATACAAACAGTTATTGCATTTCATTTTATAAATATTAAAATGATTAGTTTTGCAAGAGACATGTTCTGCATGTCATTTTTGATTGGTTAAAGTTTTTCAACATGTAATTAGCAACCTATTATTAATAGCCATCTGCAAAATTGTATTGTCATAAAGTCCTGTTTATCATTTTTCTTAAAGTAGTTATAGGGGATAACTATTTATAATAAAGTAAAATCCTACTCAAGTAATCAATAAATATTTTGTAATTAAAAAAATAATGATGTTTCTTTCAAAGTAAATAATAATAATAATAATAATAATAATAATAATAATAATAATAATAATAATAATAATAATAATGATGATGATGATGATGATGATAATAATAACAACAACAACAGAAATAATAATAATAATGACAACAGTAATAATAATAATAATCATAATAATATTTTTTCTTATTTGAAATATTTATATTATTATTCATATCCAATCCCTAAAATAGAATATAGGATTCCATTACTTTTAAATTTAAATAACATTTATTGGGATAGTAAGTGGCATGGAAACATTTCAGAAAAGTCCTAGAAGTTTCACTGATGATAATGAATGATTGATTTTACCTTGATGTATTACACACCCAGTATTACTATGATAGAACTGATATTATTCTTATCTCTATATAAAAACAGCATCTCAAAAAATAATCAAATAAATATGCTAATTTGATTAATGTAAAACATAAATTCATAATAATCTATTTTTCACCAATTATTAGTAAATAAGTCAATTGGTTCCATATATTAATGGGCATCTATGATTATTGACTACACATCCTGCCTTTATACTGATTATTTCAATTATTGAGTTTATAATGACTTAATTATTTCAAGGGTAACTACAGATATTTTTTTTAAAGTCATGATTAATGATTTCTGTGAAAATAATTTGATAAACAATTTTTTAAGAATAGGGACCAAATTTTTGTAAGAATAATTTTAATAGTGTTTGATTGAGACTTTCCATAAATCTGTGGTACCTACTTTTATATCTTAATATGTGTGATATTATAGCACATTATAAATGTAAATACTGTTATGATATATATGGATTAAATATACAAGTTACATATTAATAGATCACTTCCTACATGAATTTTGAAAATATCAACCTCGGTCTTTTTTTTTTTTTTTTTGACATAATTTTTCAGATTAATTTTTTTTCTAAAAATGTTACTTTCAAAAATAAAAAGCAAGTTTAGAAAATGGAAATTTTTTTTTAACATAACTAGGGATATACTTTTATTAGATTCCTAAAATTGTGATAACTTGATTTTATTTTACAGTGTTCAAGAATTTTATTTCTATAAATTAATAAACATTTCTTTTATTACTATATACGTTGAGAAACAACATTACAAGATCTGTGACATTTTTAAATTGAGAGCACTTTCTTTACAAAACTTTCAGAGAAGATAATTTTTCCTCATCAAATATAAATATTTGTTTTTAAAGTGTAATTGATTTCGGCATTTGAGGTTTACTTGGATAAACTTTTGATAAATTTTTATCCACAGATATTTTAAATGTAGCATTTGCTTTCATTTTGTCAGTAATTTTTCTCATACCTTTGATAATTTTTTGTGTGAGGTGGAAGTACAGTTCATTTGTTTATATATACAGTTATTATAGAAGTGCACTGTGATACTATATATAAATAAGTAATATATTTATACTCCTTAAAGAAACTACACTTGTTGTGAGGTGGCATTGCTGTGAAAGGTCTCATTTTCTTGAACTTTCATACTATGGAATTTTTGCTTTATGAAACTGTGAAATTTTTTATAATATATTGCACAATGTTTTAGTTATGATTGTGGAAAATCTATGTTGAAAATGAAACAAGCACCCAGTATTATATATATATCTAAAAAAGTAAAACCTCCTTTCCCACAATAAGGCAAAAATTTCTATAAGTAATCATAATAGTAAGCAAGCATTATTTATAAGGCTTTTTATTTTTCAAGTTGTGAAGGTTTGACCAATTGTCTATTCCTGTTTTACCTTCTAATCAAAAATAGGTAGATAGCAATTTGCCACTAACTATTTGATGGTTTCTTGGATTGCTTATGACTCAATTACCTGAAAGAAAAATCTTAATCCTGTTTATTTTTTTTTTCTACCCAGATTAAAATCTAGATCATAAATATGACAGACAGATGCATCATTATTATACCATGATATTCTTCATATGTTAATGTATATATTTATATATCATTAGACTATATATATATATATGTTAAAACGAAGATTTGCACGGGTTAAATATATAAAATACATATTTTGCGGGTTCATCCGTGTTAAAAACTTTTAATATCAATATACTGACGTTTCGACTTGGTCACACAAGCCATCCACAGAGTTATAAAAGGGTAGAAAGACGGTTGTAGAGGCGCTACAATCACTGGTTTGAATAAAACATTAAAAATCCCACCAATAGCAAAAATGTTAAATTTAAGAATGTTTTTTAAAGAAATCTTTCCAAATAGGAGGAAGTTTGCACGTATCATCTCGCTTATTGATACAATCTGGCCTTTTAAGTATCTCAATGGCTTCTCTGAATTTGCATTGGTAGAGATTATCACATCTGGATATGATCCTGGTACTAGAAAAATCTATTTTATGACCTGAATCTATAGTATGGAGTGAGAGTGCTGATGATGATGAGTGTTGTTTAACTGCATTAGCATGCTCATCTCTCCTAACACTGATGCGACGATTACTCATACCTATGTAAGAAGCTTTACAATTTTTACATGAGATTTGATAGACACCATGAGATTCAAGAGGGATTGAATCCTTAGGCTTGGCTATTATATTGCTGATCTTTTGATGAGCAGAAAATGCTGTATCTATATTATAGCATTTTAATATACGTCCGATACTGTCTGTAGTTCCTTTTACATATGGAACACAAATCCTAATAGCTGACTTATCATCTTTTTGTTTCCTATTTTGTCTATTTTGGGCTTGAAATAAGGCTTTTTTTTTATAAATTTGTAATTATAACTATTTGCTAATAAAACACTATTAATATGGTTTATTTCTTCTTTCAGATGTGTGTCATCTGAAAGGTTAATTGCTCTATTTAAAGGAGTTTTGGCTACAGAAACTATCTGAGTTGGGTGATGATGAGAATGGAAATGTAAATATCTGTCTGTGTGTGTATCCTTTCTGTAAATAGAAAAAGATAAACTATTTGGTGTTCTGGTGACTAGAACATCAAGAAAAGGAGTTTTCCATCAGACTCTGTCTCCATTGTAAATTTAATATGAGGATGCATATTATTTAAATGTAAGAAAAAAATCATCTAATGTATTTTTTCCATGTTGCCATATGACAAAAGTGTCATCTATGTATCTGAGCCAAATGAGAGGTTTTAAAGATGATGATTCTAAAGCACGAGTTTCTATATATTCCATGAATAAATCAGCTATTACTCCTGAGATAGGTGAGCCCATAGGAGTACCAAAAAACTTGTCTGTAATGCTGTCCATTGTATACAAAATATGTATTTAAGAGAACAATGTTTAATCAAAGCAATAATATGGTCTGGTAAATTGCAACGTTGTGAGATTATATTTAAAGCTTCATCAATTGGAATGTTTGTAAACAAAGACACGACATCAAAACTGACCAGAATGATCACTAGCATTAATTTTTAAACTTTTAAAACAGAAATAAAATGAAGAGAGTTTTTAATATATGATTTAATAGATGGGATTGTAGGTTTAATG